>JBBPBS010000417.1:6128067-6175138 GCA_037974835.1 Cicer judaicum
AATTGGACAAAGAATTGATTAGACTTTTTACGATGGATCTTTCTATAAAATTGTATTAAGCTTGATCTTTTATCAATGTGAGCAATGACAGAGTTTTGTTGGGATTAAAAAATGTGTTGTATTTGATTATTTTTCTTTATTATTTTATCATTGTAGTTTATGTATTTGTGTCATAAAAAATATTTATGTAATTTTTTAATAATGTAAAAATTCTACTGTTTTAAGAAAAAATAAATAGATTTTATAAAACAAATGGCTTAATTTTTAAATTGTCAATCCAATTATAACAAACCAAATCAATATGTTTTTTATCAGTTTGGTTAGAAAATAATGACAATGTTGTTCAGATTTTTCTCTCCAAAATAATAAACTAAATTGATATGTCATGCTCGAAGTTCTATCTAACTAAATTTGTGCAACTTCTCAATCTAATTTCATGTTCTTATGTGGTTGTGTTTACATATTTTGCATGTTCACAATACAAATTTATAATTTAAAATTTTAATATACAATAAAATATTATTTTTACTTTATCAATTAAAATTTTAAAAATTTGGCACTCTTAAGATTTTGTTCAAGCTCCACCAGTGAATGTAAGTATTGAGTTTTTCCCAATATACTCACTCACATCCAACACTATTGAGTTTGATCCATGTATATAAATGGCAGGTGACTCAATCTAATAGGTTCTAATATCATCTTAAATGTTTTATAATAAACTTTACTTGTCCTTAAAAAATCAATTTATAAAGTAATCGATGTCTCTCTTTATATAGTATTATTGAACTCTATCTCTTATCAAATTTAAGACTTGAGTTTTTTCAGTTAAAACTTTCGAACCATGGTCAATTCATCATTTTGGTTCAATGATAGATAAAGATAAATTATTAAAAATAAAAAACAACAACAAATAAAAGTTAGTAAAAAACAACAATTAAAAAATGAAACCAATTGAATTGATTGGAGTTGAATTTCTTCAACCCAATTGGATCTAGTATCATCAAATTGCAATATATTTGGTTCAAACCAACAAATGAACTGCTTGATTTCTAGTTCAATCGGTTGAATAAGCTTGTTGAGACCAATTTTTAAAATATTGCAGAACACTTATATGCTCTTTAGAGCTAGTCCAAAAATAGACCCTTTAGAAGTTAGAGGAAGAAAAACAGTTTTGGATTAAAGCTTTAAATTAAGGCTAATTTTAAGTAGAATCATCTTGATAGGCAGTTTACTGTGGATTAGAGTTAAAAAATCACTTGAAATTTTAATGACAATCGACTACAGTTTTTAGAACGATTGTTTTCATCTTTATGATTCAGATAGTGATTTGATTGGTGTCTATTCGAAAAATTGAATTTCGATGAACACATTTGATTTTCTTATTTTTATTAAATTGACATTGTTTGAGTCATTGATTCATTATCTTAGTTGTAAAGACCAAAATGACCATTTCTTCATTTTTATGTGGAGTATTGCCAATTGTTGATAGAGTTTCAAGTAACTTTTAAATACCGGTGTATAGTGAACCACCTATTAAGGTAGTCCACCTTAGCAAATGCCTCAAAATGAAATGTGGTACTAAGAAAAATTAAAAGTTTTACCACAATTGTTAGTCGAAATGGCCCTAAAAATTCAATTAGTTGTTGAATAGAGTCCAAATTATTATTAGTTTTCTGCGAAAGTCGTTGTTTTATAAATTATGGTGAGTGCTGTTATTATTATCAGATAACTCACACGGATAATGACGTGCAATTGCAATTTAACAAAGACACATTAAACAATAAGTTGTTGATCGATTGATTCAACAATTGAATCAATGTTTCAATTTACTTGAGCTTAGAATTAATATCAAACTAGAACCATAACAATCATGCATTGCTGTACTCTCTCTATAATGAATAGAGTCCAAATTAATATATGTTTTTTTACAATGAAATATAAGAAAATATTATTAACTTCTTTATTATTTAATAATAGTATTTATAAAATAAATTTCATTTAATTTATAGCTATTCAATTTTTTTTGGTATGATTCCATTTATTGGTTATAGAAAGTAATTTAAGAAATTAACTTTATTTTTTATTAATACTTCATAGAAAAAAGGGGATTAATAGTTTTTCTTAATACACATAATTTTGATAAATTTATGTTTATAATTTATTTCAAATGAAATATTAATACAATAACAATTAACATTTTTATTTTTAGTACAACCACTTATCAATCTATACAAGTCAACCTCCCAAAGTATATTCCAAAACTAAGTTTAAGTGTATAATAATAATCATTACATTGTTCTCTATATATAAATAGTGGAGTTGCAATAGAATGGAAAATTTTTATCATTCATTTCCTAAGTACAGGAACATAGGATCTTTTAAAATCAATAAGATTGTGATTTATGAGACTGAGAAAGTTATTTCGCATGAACTTTAATTCAACATATCGAAGTTTTACCACATTGTAATACTCCTGCGGAGTTTGTTAATGATCTCACGTATTTAGAATTAATAACTTCAAAATTTTGTTCAAGGTTATAATTGGGTTTTTTCACTTGTCCATCTTTTGTATCTATGAAGGATGCACCATTTTCAAAGGCGTCTCCAACCGAATAAAATTCCCATGTATCTCCAATTCCATTACTACTTTTTCTCCATGTCACCTGCACACATTATATAATTAATCAATCAATTAATATAACATATTGAAACTATTTTATAAATGACATGTTCATAGAAAATTATTATATATATATATATATATATATATATATATATATATATATATATATATATTGCTTAAAATCATTACCTCCTTATTCTCTGTTGGTACTATGAAGAGGTTTGATTGACTTTTAAGACTTGGTTTGCTGCTTCCACCAATTGCATATTGCGTCCATCCCATGTACAAATTGTTTGCAACATGTGCATATCCATGACGAATTCTATAACATTTTAATTAATAATTATGATAATCAACAACTTAGTTTTTTTTAAGAGAAACTGAAAGGTGCATTGTTAGTTTATACTAACCTCTAACAAAAATGTGGTGTTTTGCTTTTATTTTTAAAATGGTTAATAATTAAGTTTATGTAATAATATGATGACTTCTCATTGACAATGCATCTCTATTGAACTCATTTTTTAACAAATAAATTTTGCAATTATTAATTACCTAGGCATGCGTTGGCGGCAATTAGGCCCAAAATAGTTGTATACGACAGTTACTTTCATGTTTTTGTCTCTTACGAATCCATCATCGTGTCCAAGAAGCATAACTTTATCTTGCTCCCTAAACCAATTGTTGGAGATTGTCGCGTCAGTAGAACCACGCGTAACATCAAAAAGACCATCTTGACAATCATAAAGTGTGTTATGATCAATCCAAATCTTTGAAGCAGAAACCAATCTAATTGCATCTCCATCCACTTGACCCAACGCCATTATCTTTCCATTGGAACCCATCACCATTCCGGGAGCTTGAGGTCGACAATGATGAATCCTAATTCCGTGGATGATTATGTTTGTTGCCTAATAACAAATAATAAACATAGCATTCTAAGTTAAGAGGTGGAAGATATGTGTACGAATAATAAAAAAAGAAATTTAAAAGTTATAATAACAATTGTAAAATCTAGCATGATAAAAAAATTATTGGCGAAAATTAGATAAAATAATAATAATTTGTCTCTAATTTTAGTGTTAGTTGTTAGAGACGATAAAAAAATTATCTTTATTTTATTGTTAGAAACGTTAAAACAAATATAAATTGTATTTCTTCCATCTCTAATTCAATTATTTTTTAGTAATATCAAGTTTGTTATTAATTACTACCTTATAGATCATCAAGCATGCATTATTAGCGATGTGGACATTGACACCTCGACCATCAATGGTTGTGAAACTACTAATAAGAAGGGGCTTCTCAAGTCTAATGTTCATGTCCCTTTGGAATGTGATCCAAACTTTACCTTAAATGTTAGAAGCTCCATATCTCAAAGTTCCAGGTTGTGGGTTTAAGGGGTGATCACTAGGATCCGTAACTTTATAATGAACAAGGTCTTTACCTATGTTGTTTGTCATTTTTCCTACATAACCAATTGAACACCTGGCAAGTTGTTGTCGATTTTTCCTCCATTCTGGATTAAATCTCCAACATTGATCAATCACATTCATTTCCATGCCTTCTATTTGAGATTGTTTGGAAGAACTAACAATTGTAGTGAACAATGTTACTATCACAACAACTAAACCAAAGATCCAAAATGAGGAATTGATTACTTGATGACCACCCATGGTTCAATTAATATACTTGTTTATGAGTTAATTCAAAGATAATACAAATTGATTTATTGAGAAGGGAGGGATAGTATGGAGGAAGAGCTTTACTTAGTTTTTATATTGAAGAATAATGGTGTGAGCTTGTGATTATATAGATTAAAGTGGTTAGTGAAATTGTTTGGGCCTTATAAGTTTGTTCAAGTTGTTGTGCCAAGCTAAGGTAAAGGGACCGACTCACTTATTTAAGAAGACGGTTACATTTGTTTGAAATTCTAATCTTAAAAGAAAGTTATATTGTGACAAACTTGTCTTTGAACAATTAATCAAATTTGCACAATAATCAGAGAACATAATTGGGAGCAATAAATACAAATGGGTTAAGCAAACTAAATGCTGCCTACCAATCTTAAATTGTTACTACGGATGTTCACCTATAAATTACTCCAAATAGATAATTACAATCCAATCCAAAATAAATCGAAAACCTCACAAAATCAAATACTTTTGAATATTTTTAGATGTCCTTTTATAAAAACCGCACATATTGAATTTCATATTCCTTTTCTAAATCAAACTAAACCGCAATCATAAGATTTAAGATTTACTTATTTTTCCTTAGTATGATATATTGCATTTACATATAATTTATTGGTTTTTGATTTTTTTTCTTAATAATTGTTATTAAGAAAATTCAATTTATTTTGTTGTTATTCCATGCATTTTAAATATATTTGATCATTGTTATTCTGAAATGTTAAATTTAAGTATATTATGTGTTTTATTTTGCATCAAACCTACTATTTTATTGTGTTTTTACAATTTTAATACTATTTTTTTAATAATTGTAATTAAGATATCCTAAAACCGGTCTAAATTAAACCTCTTGAAATTGGATCGTATTTTTTTAAAATTTGTTTTCTAAATCAAATCACATATATTTTTATTTTTGGATTGAATAAAGTTTTGCCTCAAAACCGATCAAACTACACCAAAAACACCTTTATTGTATTTGTTAATATATGATGACTATCCAAATTGATTATTAGTCATTAAGACATAAATTTGTAAGTTGGAAGTATTACATACATATATTATAAAATGGTCATCAAATTATAAGGAAATAATTGCAAAGATAATGATAAGAAACAAATTTTGAAATGTTTGAAACTCAAATTAAAGAAAGAAATTGTTCAAACAAAATTTTGTTCTTAATATCACTAGATAAATACATAAATTTACAATTTGTTGTCCTTTGTGCATATTATTAACAATTTACAATAAACGATTGAAAAATAGATTTAAAGACAAGAAATTGGAAATTGAAATAATTATAAGTAAAAAATTTGCAAAAACAAAAATAAAATGATAACAAAGAACATAGAAATGAGATGATGTATCACAATCAAACTTCTATCAAGAAGATGAATGCTAAGACTCGTGAAATGAACATCACAAGAAACTAACACGTGTTTTTTTGAATTTTGTTTTTTCCATTCAAAATCTCTCTTTAATTCTTTAAAAAATAATCAATCCTCAAATTATAAGGAAAGAATTGCAAGGATAATGATAAGAAATAAATTTAGAAATGCTTGAAACTCAAATTAAAAAAAGAAATTGTTCAAACAGATTTTTGTTCTTAATATCATTAGATAAATACATAGATTTACAATTTTTCATCCTTTGTGCATATTATTAGCAATTTATAATATATGATTGAAAAATGGATTTTAAGACAAGAAATTGTAAATTGAAATAATTATAAGTGCAATATTTGAAAAAACAAGAATAAATGATAATAAAGAACATAGAAATGAGATAAAGTATTACCGTCAAACTTCTACGAAAAAGATGGATGATAATGAAATAGCAATGTTAATTTACAAGAAATGGGGTTTGAATTGTAAATGCACCCTTTTAAAAATTCCTATTAAAAACTTAAGAAAATAACTCAAGATTAATCTTGCTTGTGAAAACAGATAATGTTCTTGGTTAGTTAACATCAGTAATTCAATAATGTATTTAACTTGATAATCAATCAGACTGAAAGTAAATAGTTAAGGGAAGAGATACCAAACAATGATATATCCTGGTTCACCCAACCCGTGTTACGTTCAGTCCTCACAACCGTGAGATTTTTCACTAAGTATTAAAAACAAATAACCTTTTTTGGTTTTACAGCACCTAGCTCAAATCCACCTTAATATGTTACAAAGTTAAAACCTTCTTGGTTTTACCCTCTTGATAAGATTTCTTACAATCTATCCAAACTATACTAAACTCTTATAGTTCGGGTTTTTACAATAATGATGAGATTGTTTTGTTAGAATATGAAAAGGCTCAACACTTGTTTGAGTTATGATTCTTTGACAAATAAATACACGAGAATGATTCTAAGAATCGAATGGAATAATCATAAATGAGTTAATGTATATGAGTGAGAGAAATTCAAGTATGATTAAAATGAGTAATGAATTTTATTAGTACTTGAAGCTCTGATTTTTTCTTGAGCATTGACCTTCCTTTTATAGACTTTTAGGACATTTAATAATGGTCAAATGAGTTGTTGGTAGTGCTCTGTCAGTTTTGATCAAAACCAATATATGAATAAAAATATTTCAGCCTTTGAACACCTTGTGAAATTTGTTTGACTGGGCGTTTTGCTTCGTTCTTGATTAGATTTCTTTTGTGTTTAATGATAATTTATACCTAAGATAGATTTATTGATGATATTGCTTCGATATAGAGATTTGATTCTACCAAAACAGCATGGAGAATGATGATGAACTGCTGCAGAATGTTTATTGAAAATTCTGGAGATTGATAATCAATCTGAAGACTTAGTCTTGAACATCTTGGAGATTGATAATAAATTTGGAGACTGGTCTGATCATTCTGGGACTGGTATGATAGTTATGGAGAATGATCTAATCATTCTAGAGATAAATGTTAACTTTATGTAGATTGATGTTATCATGCTGTAGATTGATGTTAACATGTTGGAGAATGATCCTGATTGATGTTAACATAACGGAGAATGTTTGTCAGTTTGGAGACTGATGTTACACTATTGTTCAGAATGTTCAGATATGTCTGGTCTTGCTAATTTGTGATCTTCTGTCTTTGTTATTCGAGTAGTTTCTTTCAATCTGATCATCTCAATATGTTCTTTGCCAAGTGCTGATGATATAGATGTAAAATCAGATTCTAAAACTTCTTTTAACTAGTGGAGATTGATTGATTTTGGAACTGTGACGATCATTCTTGAAAATGGAGAACATTCTCCATTTTCCAGATTGATGTTAACATAACGGAGAATGTTTGTCAGTTTGGAGACTGATGTTACACTATTGTTCAGAATGTTCAGATATGTCTGGTCTTGCTAATTTGTGATCTTCTGTCTTTGTTATTCGAGTAGTTTCTTTCAATCGGATCATCTCAATATGTTCTTTGCCAAGTGCTGATGATATAGATGTAAAATCAGATTCTAAAACTTCTTTTAACTAGTGGAGATTGATTGATTTTGGAACTGTGACGATCATTCTTGAAATTGGAGAACATTCTCCATTTTCCATATTTGTTAAGAATGTTCTACATTCTTGTGTGTTCAATTTCTTGCCTTATGCTGATTTTTTTTTTGCTTTGTTTAAATCATATCTTTAAATTAATACACTCAAAAGAACAAGTTAAATTAACATAACATTTAAAATCATAATCAACATTCTTAATTAACTTTTTTTTATTTTCATCAAAACATTAAATTGAGATTTTGTCTCAGCAGATAAGACTTGTGAAATGAACATCACAAGAAACATAATTTCTTGATAAAGATGAAAAAATGTCTCAATCTAAAATCAAAATGTGACATATGATATTCTTAATTTAGCCATTTTCTTAAAATTAAATTCTTTTTTTTTTTAAGTATATTTAAAATAAACTTATATTAGTGTACTTATATTTTTTAAAGCCTAATGTCTTATATGTGTAACTTAAGTGAATAACTTTTATGTAGTATTCTTTCAACCTAAATTTATTTTTTAAAATTCATTTTGTGATTGTCACACAACTGAGGTTATTACTATAAGTCAAAATGATCATATCAATGATAAAAGATCTGGACATATATGACCCTATTGAAGGTGCAAACACGAGAAAGGGGGTCGAATCTAATGTAAAGCTAAACTACTTTGAAGTTAACACAATGTTACAGCCTGATTTTTAATAGTGTGATTGCATTCATTTTAAAACAAACTAATAAAATAATATGTCGCAACACAAAATGATAAGAGTCATAAATAATTACATCATATATACAAACAAGATAATATACTTTTTGGGACAATAATCCAAAATATACAAATAGAAAATACACCGGGACTATGAGACCGTCAAACATCGGTCATACCCTGGGGTATTCTCGGCAGACACATGGTCATAGATATTATTCCAAGAATGTTATCACCCCATGATCACGTCAAAGAAGTAGAACATGGACCCACCAAAAATTTAATTGTCGAAGTATGTCATAGATACAATCATCCAAAAATAAAATAAATACAACCACAAAAAGATACTAAGACCCTATACAGTCTAAAACTAATTTGATCATCCAATAAAAACTACAGTAACTAGAGAAACCTCCACACACTGCATAAGTTCCTTCTGATGCAGTATTTATCCACAAAGTAACTTTCTCCTCCTCATCAGTCATACATGGATCAATCTCCTCAGAAGCCAGGTCCACTCACAAGATAGGTGGCTTCGATGACACTAAAATCTCATAACAACTCATTTCCTCAGTAACAATCAATATAGGATCATTCACCAAAAGTATAGGCTTTGGCTCGCCTACCTAGACGGTTCTGCAATATCTCATCTCATTGTTGTTGGGCCCTTATCTTTTTAGCCAGTCTCTGGTCCAACTATTGTATCCCCAACTCCTAGGGTGGCCTCCGTCTCAACTCTAAATGAGGCATCCTCTGCATCTTCTCATGCTTCATTCACCCTGAGCACCAATCTTGACGGTACTGGATAATCGATCCTCTTGTGAGTGAGCTCCGCGAGATATACTTTCCCAGCTCTCCTACTAGTCCTCACCACCCTCTTCGTATATGTTGCCCTGCTTGAGATGAGGTCGTATACTCAAGCAGTTGGCGAATGTCGGACAGGGAAGTCTAACGATGTTTTCATCGTCAAGGTAACAGTTGGTAGAACAAACTCGGGTATCATCTAAGGGCAAAACCCAATTTCCACAATAATATAAAGGGTCACCAACATTTAACAATTATGTCATAAAGACAAATAATAGAACTTAACAATTACTACATGATAACAAACAATAACATAATATGTATATACAAATATCATATTATAATAAACATGAATCGCGTGCCAAGTAGGGATGGTATAACATCCCGACCATTACCGTTATCGGCAGTGCTACCTCACGACTTTTTCGTCCCCTATCCACCTAGTTGAAATAGAGAGTTTTTGCCTTCCGTGAAATTCGATATCGGTACTAGGGAAATAAGTGCCACCTCCACATAGTCCCGCTACCAATTGAGCCAGCAACTCAATTGGTAGTGGGACTGTGTGGAGAAAGTATTTATCTCTTAGGTACCGAGATCGAACCCCACAGAAGGCAAAAACTCGCTATTTCTACTAGGTGGATAAGGGAGGTGAGAATGTCGTGAGGTAGCACCGTCGGTAATGGTTATGGTTGGGGTGTTATATATGAGGATAAGCTAGGTCGTCCATCAAAATCATGCATGCAAGGCTGCTGGGAAAATTTGAGGGACTTTAACGAACTTTTAATCTTGTAAGATTTAGAAGAGAAGGTGAACAGTAAAAATGAGGTTATCCTTTAGATTGGTTACGAGAAGGAGAAGGGAAAAATGAGAGAATTCTTGAGTATTTTTCCTCCGAAGAATAAAAATGAGGGAAAATAAGGAAATTATGTCTTTTGCTCTTAAGACACTTCCCATATTACCTTTTTGCGTATTCTTATTTTAATTAAAATTCTTTATCTTGAATTAATGTTTGTACTTTGACTACCCATTATTTTAAAGATATTTAAATTAAATGGGTTATTATATTCTCTCCCCCCCCGCTTTGAAATAAAATTTTGCCTTCAAAATTTGACAATTTACCTATTGGGAGAGGTAGGGATATTCCCTTTATATATTAATCTCTATCTCCCAAGTTGCTTCATGTGAAGATGATCTTTTCTATACAACTTTTACTAGGGAATAAATTTGTTCCTCAATGCCTTTACGCTCCTATCAACAATCTAAACTAGCATTGAGTTGTATGTGAGGTTGTGTTTAAGTTGGAGAGACTCATGGTGCAAGAGTTTATGAGGGTTTGAAATATATTTCTTTAGTTGGGAAACATGGAAAACATCACGGAGACTGGACAAAGATGGCGGCAAGGCTATTTAATAAGAAGAATGAATTATTGTTTACATAATTTAGAAAGGTCCTGCAAAACATGCGTTAAGTTTTTTAACTTTCAACACTTTTCCAATACCAACAATAGGGGTAACCATTAAAAATACATGGTCACCTTCCTCAAACTCTAAAGGTCTCCTCATATGGTCAACATAATTTTTCTACCAACTTTGGGCTATTCTCAAAATATCCTTAATGATTTTGATTCTCTCAGTGATTTCTTGGATAATCTTAAGCCCCATAATCCCAATTGTCCCCTACCTCTGACCAACACAGAGGGGTTCTACATTTCCTTCTATACAATTCCACATAAGGTGTCATGCCTATTCTGCCCCTGTCCTCCAATATGTAAGTCCTTAACATATCTTTCAAAGTTTAGACGGTCCTTTCAATTTGGTCAATAGTTTGGGGGTGATAAGCAGAATTGAAGTGTAACCTAATCCCCAAATACTTTTGGAAGACTGTCCAAAACATGAAAGTAAATTTGGGGTCGCTATATGATGTTTTGTTGTGAGGTATCCCATTTAATCTTACTATCTCCTTTATAAATAATTTTGATAGCTTAAGAGCATTGTAAGTAGTCCTAACAAGTAAGAAGTGGGCTGAATTAGTTAACTTGCTTACAATTACCCAACTAGAATCATACCCTAGCTGGGTATGAGGTAGGCCCACTACAAAATCCATTGAAATAAAATACCATTTTCAGTTTTGTATGTCCAGAGGCCATAATAGACCTTTTGGCCTCATATGTTCTATTTTTAACTTTTGATAAGTCAAGCATTGGACAACAAAGGTAGCCACATCATTCTTCATGCTTAACCATCAATAATTCATCTCAAGACCCGATACATCTTGGTGGCTCTTGGGTGAATGGTTAAATGGCTCTTGTGGGCTTCCTCTAATATTATTTTCTTAATTCCTAGTCCCTGGATTATGTTTTGAAATAAAATTGTCTCATTTATTGCCCTTGATCTTTCTTAGCTTGTAACTCTCCATCTAGTTCTTGGGACTGACTAATTTAATACCTATGATCACTGGTTATTTCCAATTGGTTTAAAAGAATTCCCCCTCAAAGGGGTATCATCTTTCTATTTCATTCTCTAAAGTTTTCTAGTAATATCACTTTCTTAATCATCATATATGATATATGCAGTGACTTTCTACTCAAGGCATATGCCACTACATTGGCATTGCCTAGGTGGTATCTTAGCTCAACTCCATAGTCTTTCAAGAATTCCACCCATCTACTCTGCCTCATATTAAGTTCCCCTTAGTCAAAAAAGTACTTTAGACTTTTATGGTCACTAAAGACATTAAAAATAGAAAGACCTTTCAAATCATGTTCATGTTCATCTTCACCTTCAACTTCAACTTCAACTTTAGAGTGTTCTCCCAATGACAGGAGAGAACAATTTAAGTGTGTCACATCATTTTGAAGTAAAATTCTCTTTGTCTCAATTGTAATTTTTTTCTATATCAGATTATTTGTCATATTACAATATAAAAATATTAATTATTTTTTTTTTACTAATATATCCTTATTTATTATATTTTAATTCATTAAATTTCTCAACTAAGTGTGATTAATAAATATATTTGAGTAAATAAAATTTATTTATTTGAATTTCAAAATCTAATGTAAATATAAAATCTCTAAATCTAAAATAGTAATGTTTCTACAATTATTTACATTCAAATCATGTAACTCATGGGATGAACAATTATACAATTTGTAATTGTATAAAAGATGCCGTGGTAACTGGTAATTATAAAAAATGATATTTTTTCAAATTAAAAAAATTGTATCTAAATACTCATCGTATCATGAAAAATAGTGTAATTGGCCCAATGGAATAACTAGCCCCCACAGAAAGAAAGAAAAAGAAATTGTTTTTGACATTTAAATTTAGTAGTGTTCACTATTCACATTACAAATGCTCTCTCATTCTTTTCCACCATTTGTATAGTTCAGTGCCAGGTATGATGACGTAGCAACAGATGTTATAAAATAATATAAATTCTTGAAATCTTAACTCTTAACTCTTAACTCTTAACTTTTGATATCCAAATTCTTGAAATCTAATCATTAATTTGACTTTTAAATATTTGTGTTTAATCGAAAATAAACTTTTGATAAAAAAACAAATGTTAAAAAAAAAAATTAAAAATGATCAATAAAATTCAAAAACCCCTTAAAATATATTTTAAAATGTTAAAGTATGTGTTTTGTTGGATTTTTTATTAATATATTTTTTTTTAATTTCTAAAATATCTTAGTTTAAAAATTATTTATGCGAATGTCCTACTTTTTTTTTAAGTAGGAAGTCGTTCCGTGGAGAAGCGACTAGATGAAGAAATTTTTTTTCAAACTCAATAGAATGTCGTTCTATGAGGAAGCGCCTTTTAAGTTTTAACTGAGTCAAAAAAAATTTTGGGTTATATTTTAATATTTGTTTATTATTAGAGTTATTAATTTAATTATTTAAAAAATAAAAATACTAATAAATCAAAATAAAATATATTAATAAATTATAAATAAATTTTATATTTTAATTATTATTATTATAATTATAATTAAAAATTATTATAATTAAAATGATTAAATTATATTATAAATTTCAAAAAAAAAATACATTAAAATTAAAAAACAAAATACATCAAATTTGAGTAGATGTGTGAGGCTGTCAGCAACGTTTGAACAATGTTTACTTGTATGACTAGAGACCCGACATAATCTGCATTTTCTTGGTACTTTTTTTTTTAGTGTTCATTTATGTTCTAATGTGTTTGTTCTTTAAACGATCTTTATTGACTCTCCGTATTAGTGGATAGTGACACATCTTAACACCTTCATATTATGGCCAATATCCTTCGTTTGATATGGGTTGGAACGATTCATCATAAACTTTTAGTACCGTTTCCACTTTATACACATTAGGTATAAGACTCCAATAATTATATTTTATGCTAGAACATGTTATCACATGTGAAAAAGACATATGTTTAGTTTGATATTTCTCAAATTCTACCACGTGTTAGAAAGGTTTACACCGAAATGATCAATTGGTCGCCCTTCTCTTGGAACCACTGTCTCGTAGACCATGAAAGTATGGCCACGTGTTACTTATTTCCAGATTCATAACATTTATGCAAGTTTCTGTGTATACCTAACCAGAAGCTAAAATTTATGCGTGTCATTTTCCCATGGTTGGGAACAGTGTCCTTGTTTTAAAATAAGTTGATTGGACCAAAGCAGTGATGGGATGGATGTGTGGGCCTTTTAATACTGCGTTGATCAACTCCACAAGGTTGGTTGCCATCTGACCCCAACGACTACCTCCACCGAATGCTTGAATCCAATCTTGTCGAGGCATGTAGTCTAATCATTTCAAAGTCTCTGAGTTTACTATGTCATTTCTCTACGGTAGTATCGATATGTAGACTCATTGATCGAGTAACATGTATTGAAACAGTAGACAATTATATAAGTTAAGAATTAAGTTATTAGAAATTACACTAATTATAAAAATTAAGAATGAAACTATCACCCATAGAAATAACTTTCAAAACATTGTCCTTAAGTTTCCTTGCAAAATTTTGTGAAATATGTCGGACGTATAACATATGCTTTGACAGAGGATCTTGCCACCCATTATTCGGATTATGATAAGCACTCTTAATCGAATGTTGTCTATCTAAATTCAAACAAATGTTGACTTGTGGAGTGATATATTTTCTCAAATGTCTTAAAAAGAAACTCCAACCGTTTTTTGTCTCACCTTCCACAATAGCATACGCAATAGGAATGACGTTGTCGTTCTCATCTTGTGCAACTGCTACCAATAGAGTACCCCTATACTTGTCGTACAACCAAGTCCCATCAACTTGTACAATTCGTTTGCATAATTTAAACGCAAATATGCACGGAACGAAAGTCCAAAATAGTCTATGAAAAATCCTTATCCCACATATCAAACTATTCTCATGATAAGCTAGGATTTTTTCCATTTCAAATTTGGTTTATGGAGCAAATGTTTTCATAACCAGCAACCATTGTGGGATTTGATTGTAAGACTCTTCTCAATTACCATGAATTTGTTCGATCGCTTTATTTTTTCCCATCCATGCATTTCTATAACTAATTGTGTAGTTGTGTAAATCTTGAATCTGAGCAATAATGACCTTCACTTTGATTAAAGGATCTACTTTCAACACTTGCATTTATGACAATGCATATGATCTTGTGACAATGCATAATTTGTGCATGTATGAGGCACATTCAATTTACCAATAACCCACAATTCACTCTTTTTGCATTTTGAAGCTCTACATCTAAACAAACAATTTGGATTTGAACAACAAATAACATACCTTTCTAAAGCTGACTTTTGTACCACAAAATTCAATGATTGTTTTAAATGGTAACGCTTGATTGCATGTTCGCATTCATCTTTGTTTTGAAACTTCATTTCAACTGCAAGAGTTCCATCTACTGTTGGGACTTTGTTAATGAACAAGTTATAAAATTCACTTGATTGCTATTGAGTATCTAAATTGATGCTCTTCAGGTGAGATGGTGGATCGAAATCAGGTAGGATAGGTTGATCTTCTGCTTCCATATCTTCATCAACATCAATGTCATCGTCAAAATTATCAAATGATTCATCGAAGTATGTTTCATCCTCTTCACTATAATCACTTAATTATTCCTCATTGATACTATATGACACTAAGGGGAAGAACACATTGTGGACTTGTTGGAGAAGATTGATGATGGAGTTGAAAAAATTTCGGATGAGTTTGTTCTAATTGGGTAGAGTATGATTCATAGTGTTGTTGGAGAAGATTGGTTGATCAATGTTTGTTGATGGAGGACCAGACTGAAAGGTAACATATAACTTGATGGTGCTGAGTTGTGACCACTATGCATAAACATCAAACATCAACTCAACATATTCATTGTCGCAAATCTTCATGAGTTCAAACCTTGTTGTATTTTCACCAAAGAACACAAGGTATCGATAAACTATATCAGTTATCATGACGTTGTAATCGAGCTGTAACGTTTTTCTAATGACATTCTTTAGACGAGCAAGATTGCTTCCTGAATGTACTTTGAACGCCTTTTTATAATCACTTACGAATGTTTTACCTTCAACACTATCGACAATTGAACAATTGTAATAAACAATACAAATTACTTGTTGAGCAGCCATGATTAAGTGATTGATTAAATATGAAATTGTAGAAGGTATGGTGAGATAGAAGGTGTGGTGAGATAATGTATGTTTGTTTTCTATTTATAGAGTATAAGGTGTTTGAAATATTGAATAGAATAATTTAATTGGTTGAAAACAAATCACAAAGATTGCCTTGCATTGATCACTTAGATCCTTTGATAACTTTTATTCAATGGACAAGATTAAATATTGAATAGAATAATTTAATTGGTTGAAAACAAATCACAAGGATTGTCTTGCATTGATCATTTAGATCCGTTGATAACTTTTATTCAATGGACAAGATTAAATATTGAATAGAATAATTTAACTGGTTAAAAAAAATCACAAGGATTGCCTTGCATTGGTCATTTAGATTCGTTGATAACTTTCATTCAACTGACGGAATTAAATATTGAATAGAATAATTTCATTGGTTAAAAACAAATCACAAAGAGTGCACAATAACTTCGGAAGATGTATATTACATTTTAGGATTATATGTTTCTGGTTTACTTGTTAGTGGTTCCAATTTTGTGCACGTAAACCAAATTTGTCAAGATTACTTAAGAGTTATCCCACCCGACGGAGCAACAAACGGTAATTCTATTAAATTAAAGTGCTCAAGGATACGTTTGACGATGTTGGTGAAAATGCATCTGAATTACAAAAACAAGCATTGTGTCGAGCATACATCCTACATATGATCGGAGGGTTATTGATGTCTGACAAATCCAACAACTGTGAACATCTAAAATATCTTTCATTGTTAGGAGATTTAAATAAAGTATCCCAATATAGTTGAGATTCCGTAGATTTAGCTATACTTTATAGAAAACTATGTCTTGCAACGAAACCTAGTGTAATATCTATGGGGAGATGTGCATTTTTGTTGCAAAATTGGGCATGGTATCATTTGTCTTGTGTCGCTCATGAATCTCCCAAACCATGGATATTTCCACTTGCACAAAGGTAACTATATTATTTTTTTCTTTTTTTTTTTAAACCAATTGCTTACCATATTAATAGTTTTATTATATTTTTTATTTTTGTTATAATCGACAGGTTTAATTCTGGTGTCTAAATTTCACTAAATTTCCTCATAACAACGTAGAAAGATATCGAAAAACAATTGATCAAATGATGGTTGAGAAAGTAATATATTCAATCACATTTATTTGAACTTTTTAAATATTTTATTTTTTATACTTTTTATAATTACTTTAGCTTATTTTTTACATATCATTTTTATTTGAGACCTCATCTCGGGTTCCAACATGAAGTTTCTGAAGAAGAGAGGGTCACTTGGACAGCATGTACTTATCTACTCTACTATCATATTGTTGAAAAACATCATATAGATAGAGTCACACTCCAGTCTGATTTCTATCAACAAATACCACAACCACTAGAGAACATGAAAATGTATCATGAGGTCGACATGAGGCGTGTAATTGATGATAATTGGAATTGGTTTTAGAGGGAACAAATCAACCATTGGAACGAGCGCCAGAATGTCATAGCACATAATATATGATTTGGTTTAGACAACACACCAAATTATTTATATGTGTAGAACAATATCTATGTGATCGCCATTTACAACCGCCATTATATTCTCATGTACAATCGACCTACCAATCAACCCCACAACAACAAAACACAGTCGGATTGTCTTTATCATCACCTCACCAACACGTCGCTACTGAAGTTCTATTTTATGATCCACCACCATATCAATATTACGTTCCGTTGGTGCCAGAAATACCAACACCCAATTATGTGACAAAATATGGGCTTGTCTATAATTTGTTGGGAATTCAGTGCACAACTCCTGAGTCGACTTATGTTGTATTTGATTCGATGTATAATCCTCAATCTTAAAATTTAATGGAAGCAGGTGCCACTGGTTTTAATCCACCTATAACTTACATTGAGGAAAATGATCAAAATGATCAAAATGAAGATGAACCGAAAGAACAACAACTTGTTCAAAGAGCTAGACGAATTTGACGACATCCTAGATGTGAGACTAGGGGTCATTTAGGTGAACATCATTGATATAAATTTGATTTTTTTTTTCTTTTTAAATATGATTTTTTTTATCGCTAATTTAATGTATTTCATTTTATTTTCATGTTATTAATAGAATTGTTATGATTATTTTTTTCGCAACAAATTTGATGTATTTTGTTTTTTAAATTTAATGTTTTTCTTTAAAATTTATAATATAATTTAATCATTTTTATTTAATTATTTTAATTATAAGAAAATTTATTTATAATTTATTAACATATTTTATTTTAATTTATTATTAGTATTTTTATTTTTTAAATAATTAAATTAATAACTCTTATAATAAACAAATATTAAAATATAAAAAAAATTATTCAATTAAAAGTCGCTTATCTGGAGAACGACTTTCTATTAAATTTGAAAAAAATTTCCAATCACTTTTCTAAAAAACGATCTCCTAATTAACTAAAAAAATAGGATATTCGCGTAAATAATTTTTAAAGAAATTAAAAAAAAAGAAATATACTAATAAAAATCCTATTTCGTTTTTATATTCTAATTTAATGTTCGTGTATTGTACATATATGTTACGCATGGTCTATCGAAAATTACGAACTTTCTCAAAGTATTGTTATTGTTTCCGAACCTACATATTAACCCTTTTTATTTAAAACCGTAAACATTTACACCATCTATCCTTTTTATAAGGAGATGTTACTTTTCTCAAAGTGTATTACAAAAACTAGGTAGTAAATTTTTTGAATATAACGGTGTTCAATTTTGATTTTTCAACTTCCAAAATAAATTAATAATTTTAATAAGGCAATTGTTTTTGAAAAATACATGCCTCTAATTATCTTAAAGGAGACTTATATTTATTAGGGTCAAACTTTGATAAATAGTGTTTATATTTGAACAGAGGTAGTATATTGTATATGAATAATCTGAACAAGTTTTGGTTTTAAAATTGACTTTTATCGTTAAAAACTATAAAATTACAATCTCCCCAAACATATCCGAGATGTGTAGGAAATATAAATACATCTCAAGTGTTTTTTTTATTAATAATTTTATAGATTAAATTAACTAACAGAAGATATATTTTACGACTAAATAAATTAGCAAAAACTACTTTTGAATTATAACTTTGATAATTTGAACTATAATGACAATATCTCACATACTTAAAGACAAAAGTAGTTATTTACCTAGTATTTTTTTTAATTAAAAAATAAAAAATAAATATATTTATATGGTTTATTAACTATCACACAGTCATCTTGTGTCCCATTTTTTTTTCCGCAAGAACCTAATTGCAAAACTCACACATGTTTAATGTAAAAAAAGATTATCTCAAGTTTATATCCACATACTAAATATATCAAATATCCTTGCATCTACCATCTAATTTGTACTTATGGGATACACCCTATCTACTATCTCCCTTTTTTTTTTTTTTTTTTTTTTTTTTGTTCTTTTTTTTCTTTTCGAAACCTATTAATAATAATGAAATAAATATGTTTTTGTCAAACAATTCTTGTTGTGAAGTCCAGAAAACAAAATCATCATTTTCACCTTTCTGAAATTATTATTGTGTCTATTGGTACTTTTTTTCCCTTTCTCTCTCTCTATAACAAAAGTCCAACTAAAATAAAAGTGAAATTATGAGATCAGGAAGACTTATGTCAAATATTACACAAACGTAAATAAGAGGAATTACATAAATATTTCAATTAATTAGTAGTGATATTATTATGGAAACATAGTTTTGTGAGATACATAGATACTTTAAGTACCTATGTATCTCGACACCTATTTATTGGGGAGCAACCTCTTGTGTAATTGTTTTGTGGATTTTGGGCATAACTTTGAGGTTGATTTTTTGTTTTCGATTTCTGTAAACCTTCAGATCTAATTCCATCGACCAATATATTCTGGTTGAACATAGCCATACTAAGAAGAAGTAAACAAAAGAAAAAATATGCCTTCATGATGAGAGTAGTTGGAGCAACAAGTTCTATAAATATTTTGTTCTTTCTTGAGTCGATACAATTTATGTATCTTCTTTGTGATGGAAATTAAACTACACATCATGTAAATTTATAGTTTGATTAGTGCCTATTTTATTTTGTTTAGTTATAGAAAACATTAAATTTGATTTTATTTAGTGATGGAAAAATAAAGTTATATTTAGCAATATTTTTTTAAAAGAAATTTGTTATTTTCTTGTACGGATAACTATTGACTTTTTCTTGATGGAATATATATTTATCTAATTATATAATTGTCATCATTGTACTAAAACGATTTTGAATCTCCCTCGTTTGTTTAGCCCGTAATTTATTATTATTATTATTAAAACCCGCGTAATAATAGCATTACTTTTTTCGATCTTTTATTCTAAAATGTACTAGATTGTGACTAGTAGGGTGTTCGACTATTAATTAATTTATATTTTTAAGTGATATATTATATATTGTAAAGTTAATTATTTTGAATAAATTATAATTGAGAAATATAAAGTGAAGGTATTTTAAACAATATTCATAGTTTGTAAAATCTAAATTTTCTAAATATATGTAATTAATATGAGAGAAAAATGTTAGCTCTTCATTGGACAATGTTATCTTTTTTCATTGGTTAGGTCGGGATAAATCAAGGTCTCTTTAGAATTTATATAATGAATAGTAAAATCTATCCCAAGGAATAGTTACATATGAATTTGCAGTAAATATCAAAATGTGTTTATGACATTAATTTTATTTATTTGATACTCTTGTAGAACTTTAACTTTAGAGTATTTAGAATTGAGAATTAATGGTTAAATCTGTTTTAGTCTCTAATAGTTCTCCATTATAAAATGACAATCTCCAATAATAAATCAATAAATGGGGACCTTTCAGTAATAAATCAATACCTTGGTACACCTTGATATTAAGGGACCTTTCTCCAATAAATCAATAAATGATTTTAGATACTTTCTTACTATTTTAGATGATCACACTAGAAATGTTTGGGTTGTGATGCTAAAGTCTAAGTTTGAAGTGTTTAGTAGAGTGCAAAATTTTGTTGTTTTGGTGAAAAATCAATTTGGTAAATGTATTAAAAATATAAGAAGTTATAATGGGCCATAATTCTTTCTTACTGAATTTTATTCTACGATAGGAATTATACATCAGAGAAGTCGTGTGTCAACTCCACAAAAAAATGGTAGGGTAGAGAGAAGTCACGAACACACTTTAAACATAAGTAGAGCTTTGATGTTTCAATCTAAGCTTCCTACAACTTATTGGTCATACTCAGTGCAGCAAGCAATTTTTCTAATGAATAGGATTCCCACTAGATTATTGGGAAATAAGTCCTCATATGAAGTTCTTTATGGAACACAACCTGATCTTAGCATTTTACGACAATTTGGTTGTTTGTGCTATGCGTCTATTTTACCCACTAATTATCATAAGTTTGATTCTTGAGCAAGAAAATGTGCCTTGTTAGGTTACATGTTTGGTATGAAAGGCTACACCTTACTAGACACTCACACTAGGGAAATATTTGTATCAAGAAATCTTCACTTTTATGATTTCGAACTGCCTTTTCAACATACAATTCAGGATATCAAGCCTGCATTTAGTGATGGAAAACATTAAATTTGGTTTTATTTAGTGATGGAAAAATAAAGTTAATATTTAGCAATATTCTTGTTTGGATAATTATTGACTTTTTCTTGATGGAATATATTTATCTAATGATATAATTGACATCGTTGTATTAAAACGATTTTGAATCTCCCTCGTTTGTTGTGTAATTTATTATTATCATTAAACCTGCATAATAATAGCATTACTTTTTTCGATCGTTTATTCTAAAATGTACTAAATTATGACCAATACGATGTGCGGCTGTTAATTAATTTGCAGTATTTGTCAAAATGTGTTTATAACATTACTTTTATCTATCTGATACTCTTGTTGAATTTGATCTTTAGAGTATTGTCTAGAATTGAGAATTAATTGTTAAATATGTTTTAGTCCTTAAAAGTTCTCCATTTTTATAAAATGGTTAAGACTAAATATGGACAAGTTTTTTTTATAGTGAGTAAACACATTTGGAGTCTTCATATTCGATTAGTGCTAATAATGTTTGGAATAATATTGTCAACAAAATGCATGAATGAAACAGTTACATATGTTTTTTGTAATCGGTGAAATTGTGGTAATAGTTATGTGGTTGTGACATTAGACGGTAGAATATCTATATCGAAGCTAATTAAAGATAGCAATGTTTTGAAATTGCAATTGTATTCAACGGGGTAAAGCTAGTGATTTTTTTGTTGTTTTTTCATTGTGTACTATGTTGCCACCTCTTGTGCTTGGAGTTCTTTTATATATGTGTATAACATTTGCTTTTGAAAAAAAATAGATATTTCTACAATAATTCTTTCAAGTGGTGATATGTTCTATTATTTCAAAGAATAAGTGTTATAACAGGTTTTGTAGACCTCATATTACTAACTCTATTAATCAATTGTAACATAAGAGTACGCTATTATTATTTTTAACTATGAAAAAATACATATTTAAAAGTATGAGATATTTATAAGAATACAAATTCTATATGTACTTGTATTTACCACAAAGATGATATTTCTTATCAAATGAAGAAATTTTTATCTCTTAAACATGATTTGTAAAGTTCTCAGTTGAGTATAAAACACGTGACAACTAATCACAAATACATAAAATTGTGACAAAGTGTAAAGAACACGTGCATCAAATTAAAATGTATTTTGATGCACTAAAAACATGTATTACATATTTTTTTAACAAAAAAAGTATATATTGGTGATTTCCCATTTAAAAGAGCACATGCTTCAAAATGAAATGATATTGTCACAAAAAACATATGTTGATAAATTAGTATTTTGTTTAGACATGTTATTAGTGTGTATTAGTTCAAAAGATTTTGACCCAAACAAAATAAGACCATTGCTAATATTCTTAGCAAACACATCCAACAATAAAAGATATATAAATAATCGAAATATATTTTAACATTAATCAAAGGAATCATATGTACTCAAGTTGTCAATGATTTTTTATGAAGAAGATAATCAATGTAATTGCTAATTTTTTTATGTTTTTTTATCATTGTAGTAATGATATTTATCAGGTATTATGAGGGAGTACTAAGATGTATTTGAAGTACTTGGAGGTAGAGGTGGACAAACGGGCAGATTCGGGCCCAAACTACCAGCCCAACCACAATCCCGAGGCCTATCTTAAGGCTCAATTTTGACCGTGTGAAAGTCTATTCCTGTAGAATTCGGTTTATACGAGATTAACCGGATCAGTTGATAAGTTAGACCATTAACTGTGATTTTTTTTTTGAACTAATTTATATGTAAGAAGTCTTGTTCCAAATGTAAATAAAAAAATAAAAAATAAAATAAAAACTGAACAAGTAAGATTGAGAAATATCTTCGGATCTGGAAATATTTGAAGTTGTTTTATTATCTTTTACTGCTATGTTATATTGAGATAGAGTAAAAAAAATGAGAAGTGAAAGAATGAGTAGAAGAGAATAGAAGAAAAATAAAGACAAAAAAAAGAAAAAAGAATAGAAGAAGCATATAGTTTTGTTATCTTTAGGCCATATTTGAAATTTTTTGAGAGAGTAGATAGGAAGAGTGAAAAGGGATCAATTATTCTTTTTTTAAGGAAGGAGGGATTTGATTATTACTCTAGAACTAGAAATTAGAAAACGGAAAGAGAGATTGTAACGTTAGAGACTTAGACTTAAGAGTAACAGAGTAAAATTAAATATTGAGAAAAGGAAAAATAAGAGAGAGAATAGCTCCTTATTTGAAGAAAGGCATTCATTAGTACATTAACACCTTATAAGAATTTTTCTATGCTTGATGTCAGTGTTGATTTGGGCACAGCTCCAATAACAGTGTCTTTCTTCTCACCATTTTTGAAGATCATAATAGTTGGGATACTTCGAATACCATACCGGGTAGCAGTTGAAGGGCTCTCGTCAGTATTGAGTTTGTAACACTTGAGTTTCCCAGCATATTGCTTTGCTAGTTCATCAATTATAGGGTGAATCATTCTGCAGGGACCACACCATGAAGCCCAGAATTCAACCAAAACGGGAGATTCGGATTCAAGAACAAGCGATTGCCAATTTTCATCAGTAATAGGAGCCACTGCAATAAACCATTATAGAAAACTATCATTTGGATCTACCTGAATCTCAATTTGATTCTACCAATTATGAACAATGCTGAAATGAAGAACATGCAAATCACATAAAAATGCACAAACAAGTTAATAGAAGATACCAAGTTTAATATATCTATCAGTGGCATAGATGTCCAATCATAAATTTGTTTTTGTTACGAACAGAACGACCAATCATATTTCAATATAATATTATATCCTCTTCTAAAGTATAGAGCCTCGTCCATTAGTGAATCTTATGAAAGGCATGTTTTCTGAAAATTACCTAACTCATAAGTTATAACTAAAGATTTAACACTTTTATCTTTTCAAATGTGATCAATAATAAACAAGAAGCACACAGACCGTCGTCAATTAAAGCAGATCATAACCAACCGTCGTCAATTCTATAAATAAGAGGCTTGGCCCCCAGGTTTGATATCTCACTTTCACTCAGCATTACTGCTATTTTGCTAACATTCTCTTGCTACTGAACATTGATGACTCTGTCATTGGTTTCCTAGGCAAATACACCCATTGGAGCTTTGGAGGGGTTTTCTCATCAAGTCAGCAAGATCCATTTGTGTTCAAGACAGGAACATATGGAAAAATAATAGTTTGCCGAAAACTATATCTTATTTTTTTTACAACAGCTAATGTTAGTAATTAGTATTGTTAGTATTTTTGTTGAGGGTGAAGATCGTATCCGCGACATCCTTATCACTCCACTCCATAACTCCCCCACCCCAACCACCAAGCCAACCTTATATCCCCTAAAAAATAGATCTTATTGAGTTCATTTAATCAATTCAAACGAAATAAAATACACAAAAGCTATGGATCCTGGGCATGTCATTGCAAATGCATCACACTCACACTAACAAAGACAGAAGTTATTGAAACTTCACCAATAAACTCAACATTGAAAATGGATTCCCAAAATGCAAAAAATCAAGGTATCAATCAACTCCATGTGGAAGTTACCAAGATAGAGTAACCATTGGCACAAGTACAAATCAAAAACAATCTTACACCAATGAATCCTTTCTAGAAGATGGATTTCTCACAAAAACCACCATTAGATAGGAAGCTTGCATCATGCACATCATGGTCATACAATTTTACATTTGTTGAAGATCACTCCTTACTCTCCCAAGTTGACTTTAAAATCAAATGGATATATCAATCAGCTGATCATAACATAATTAGTTAAGACCATCGAATTACCTACCACCTTTATTTGTACTTTTTTTCATTTTTAAATATTGCCCAATACAACAAAAAGTCTCTCATTGCTTGGGAATCGAAATTAAAGATAGTTTATAAACATTCACTTTCCTCAACCAGTTAAGCACCTTTTAACGAAAAAACACTCACATAAGACGACCCATATCAGTCAATACATCAAAAAAGCATTACAGCAGACTTCAGGTTGTAACTTTGGTCTTTTAGCCTCAGACCAAAGGCCACTGTTTACTACACCAAAAATGAAAAGTTTCTCATTGCTTAAAAATCAAGCTATTAATTATAATAGTTTATAAACACTCACTTTCCTCAACCAACTAAGGCACCAAAACTATGAGGACTTGATGCATAAGATTCAAAATAGACTATATATAAGAAAAAGGTACTGCTGGCTTGAGATCATAACAAAATATTTATACAGAAAACTATAGACAAAATTGCATTTTTATATTTATCAATGTCATCAATAAAAATAAAAAATAAAAACAGAAAAAATTTCATCAACTATAATAAAAAGGTCGGAACAAATTTGTTTTATTTTCTAATTAAAAATAAACAATTTTATTTGCGCCGAATATTAAAACTGACCATCCACAGCGGTATCCTGAGCCTCGCACACTACGCGTGAGTTACGGCTAGAGATTCTTGAAGTAGCGCAGTGAATGGAGAAAATGTGACTGGGTCTGGGCCTAGGCCTGAGGCCCACGTAAGTTGCGAACTTGGGGGAACTTCGGCGAGCGACAACGGGAGAGATAGCGGCAGAAGGGCGAGGGACAATGGAGATGGATTCGAGGAGGGTGGCCATGGAGAGGGATCGGGAAGTGGAAGTGAAGCGAGTTGAGACAACTTCTATTAATTTGGATATTTTTTTTGGCGAAAGGAACAGAATCGTGTGTGGATGAGGATGAGGTGGGACTAATTTTTGTTGTCGAGTTGCATTTTCATGTTTGATATGTCAGTTTCACGCCATGTCATCACTATTGGTAATGAATGACATGGATTTCGATTGTGTCCAGCGGCTCCAGCCACATCTACACAATCTCGATTTTAAAGATGGGAATTTCTTTATTATTTTATTTTTAAATATAAACCATGAACGAAAAATTGTATCCAAATTCTGAATAACTTGCACACATCACCTATGTAAATTGAAATTGATAAATTCATTCTTATATAAAAAAAAATTCTCACTTTACAAATTAATGATCATTATTTAAACAAATTCAAAGTGGATTATTTATACATGTGGATCAATGTTTAAATATCATTTAAAATATAATGTTTAAATATTATTTAAAATACTAACACCATAACGATGATTTTTCACACTAATATCTCATTTTTCAATTTCATATACTAAAATGCCACACTCCAAAAATATATACTAAATTGCCCTCTTTTTTCTCCCTAGTTGCTGGTCGCATCCTGGGGGCGACCTCCTGAAGCCTTTTTTTTTTTAACTCTTTCACATGGTCGCATCCTGGGGATACGACCTCCTACTGGCCATATTCAAAAAAATTTCATTCTCATTTTGCCCTTAGGTATACTACTATCTTATATATATTATTGTTATATATTTTAAAATTAATTATAATCATTAAATTAATTAGTTAGAATAATAAAAATAATTATTTTATTAATATTATATAAATGTTATTAATTATAATAATAAATAGAATAATAATAATAATAATAATAAAAATATAATTGTATTAATAAAATAAAAATAAAAATACATTAAATTAAAAGAAAAAATACATTAAAATAAAAATAAAAATAAATTAAAATAAAAATACATTAAATTAAAAATACAAATAGAATAAAATAAAACAAAAAATACATTAAAATAAAAATACAAATACGGTAATAAAAATACATGAAAAGTATGTGTCTTTGGTCTCCATCTTTCAACCAAAGCAATAATCAAACCGACATCAATCTGGTAATTTCCAAGTTTAATCACTTCACCAAATCCAGATTGTTGCAAATACGGTAATATGGCGTAGTTCGATTTTTTGTTGACATGACCGTGACATTTCAATTTATCCTTCGAGGGAATATAAAATTAATAATATATAATATGAAATTAATAATATAACACATTAATATAAAATATAAAATTAATATAATATAAATAATATTAATGTATTTTATATTTTATGTATTTGTATTTTTATTTTAATGTATTTTTTCTTTTAATTTAATGTATTTTTTCTTTTAATTTAATGTATTTTTATTTTATTAATACAATTATGTTTTTATTATTATTATTATTATTCTATTTATTATTATAATTAATAACATTTATATAATATTAATAAAATAATTATTTTTATTATTTTAACTAATTAATTTAATGATTATAATTAATTTTAAAATATATAACAATAATATATATAAGATAGCAGTATACCTAAGGGCAAAATGGAAATGAATTTTTTTTGAATATGGCCAGTAGGAGGTCGCATCCCCAGGATGCGACCATGTGAAAGAGTTAAAAAAAAAAAAGGCTTCAGGAGGTCGCTCTCCCAGGATGCGACCAGCAACTGGGGAGAAAAAAGAGGGCAATTTGGTATATATTTTTGGGAGTGTGGCATTTTGGTATATGAAATTAAAAAATGGGATATTAGTGTGAAAAATCCCCATAACGATGGTTGAATTGTGTTTGCCAAAGTAGATAAGTTTTTTGATAATTTATAAATAAATAAATAAAAATTAGTTTGTATTTGATAATTTACTTGGAATAGAAGCAATCGAATTTAGAAGTAGCAAACAATGATAACATAAATAATTTGACATGTACATTTATCATGGTTCAGCACTAATTTGACTACATTCAATTCCATCATTCAGAAGACTTTAATCCACTAATTCAAATATCTTGAATTACAAAGCACTTGACCCTCCAAGTCAGTCTTCCTAAACAACACTTGAACTAAACCACTATCAGATTGGATACAAAATATTGGAACATTAAGTGTTTACTTCTAACAAAGTTGATAATAATAATAACTCTCATACTTTAAGAAAAAACATTTATCATTCCATTATTTTCTTCTTCAGTCTTGATTATCTATTTATAATTAAAATTTGGGCTTCAATTTAGTCCTTTGTTTAATTATGCATTGTATTTTGTTCATATTGGATTTGTAAATTCTTCAGATTGACTATGTTTCTATTTTGTTGCAGGTAAATCTTGATCAAATTTTCTTCAAATCTTGACCATATCTTCTTTTAAACTTGATCAAAGATTTTCTTTAATTATAAATATGAATCAAATCTTATTTTAGATTTTCATTAATTCTAAATTTGAATTAAATCTTATTTTAGATTTTCTTCAATTGTAAATGTGAATCAAATTTTATTACAGATTTTCGTCAATTATCAATTTGAATCAAATCTTATTTTAGATTTTCTTCAAAAAAATGAATCTTCTTTCACACTCTTTGAAGTCAAATATATTGTTCCCATAAAATACTTGTGTTATCATCACAACATCAGTCAAGTATGAAGGTAAGGTTTATGTTTTTTCTTGATGAAGTCAAACCTATCTTCAGGTAGTGGTTTGGTGAATAAGTCAGCCCATTGGTGTTTAGTGTCTACAAACTAAATGTTTAGTATCCCTTTTTGAACAAAGTCTCTAATGAAGTGTTGTTTGATATCTATGTGTTTAGCTCTAGAATGTAAGATAGGGTTTTTGGTTAGATAAATAGCAGAAGGGTTATGTTTTTTCTTGATGAAGTCAAATCTATCTTCAGGTAGTGGTTTGGTGAATAAGTCAGCCCATTGGTGTTCAATGTTTACAAACTAAATGTTTAGTATCCCTTTTTGCACAAAGTCCCTAATGAAGTGGTGTTTGATATCTATGTGTTTAGCTCTACAATATAAGATAGGGTTTTTGGTTAGGCAAATAGTTGAAGTGTTATCACAATAAATGAGAATGTTGGATTCTAGGATTTTGTAGTCTTCAAGTTGATGCTTCATCCAGAGTAGTTGAAAACTCCAACCAGTTGCTAAAATGTACTTAACATCTGTTGTTGACATTGTAATAGTGTTTTGTCTCTTACTTGATCAATATATTAAGTTGTCACCTAGAAAGTAGCAGTTGCCACTAGTGTTTTGTATCTCAAGTTTATCTCTAGTACAATCAGAATCACAGTAGTCACTCAGTTTGTACTTAGGAGATTTCTTGTAGAACAATGTAAGTTTGGTAGTGTCATTTACGTATCTAAGGATTCTCTTAACAACAATTACATGTGATTCCCTGGGGTCAACTTGAAATCATGCACATACTTTTACACTAAACAAGATGTCAGGTATGGAAGTAGTAAGGTAAAGTAGGGATCCTATCATTCCTCTATAGGTTTTTTGGTAAACTTTTTTCCCTTAATCATATTTTTCAAGTGAACAAGTAGGGTGCATTGGTATAGCCATAGGTTTGCAATCACTCATCTTAAACTTAACTTCTTAAGACGTTCTTTTGTATATTTAGTTTGATGAATATATATATATATATATGTATATATAGATATATACCTTTTTGGCTTTGCTGAATTTGTATCCCTGAGAAGAACTTAAGTTCTCCTATCATACTCATTTAAAATTCAAGCTGCATCAATTTAGAAAATTATTGGCAAAGAGTGCCCTTAGTAGATCCAAAAATAATGTCATCAACATAAATTTGAATAATAAGAATGTCATCTCCTATTGATTTTCTAAAAAGAGTATTATCTACTTATCCTCTTTCAAAGTTATTTTTAGGAAATAAGTTAGTAAGTCTATCATATAGGTGCTTGTTTTAGACCATTTAGAGATTTCCTTAGTTTAAAAACATGATTTGAAAATTCAGAACATTCAAAACTTGAGGTTGTTTAACATAGACTTCTTCACTTATATAACCATTTAGAAAAACACTTTTAACATCCATTTGAAATAATGTAATGTTATTATTTGCAGCAAAAGTAAATTGGATATGAATATCTTCTAACCTAGCTACTAGAGAAAATGTCTCAGTGTAATCAATGTCCTCTTGTTGATTGTATCCATGTGCGACAAATCTTTCCTTGTTTCTGACCACTTCACCTTTTTCATTTAGCTATATACTAGATCTCAAACATCATTCCTCTTAAATTCATTTAACTTTTCTTTCATTGCAAGAATCCATCCATCATCTGCCAATACTTCATCAATAGAGGTAAGCTCAATTGGTGAGAGTAAGCCAAACAAAGTGGTATCTTTTAATGATGATTTGGTCCTCAAATGATCACTTGCACTTCCAATAATTAGAGTTTCAGGATGAGATGACTTATACTTCCATCCAAATCTTCCTTCTGACTTATCTTGATTGTTTCTGACATGATCAAATTAATCCTTTGAAGATTTATCGTATTCTTATAATTTGCTTGTATCCTATAATTTTTCAATTTCTTTTGGTATGCCTGCATCTCCTTTTTCTGGTTCTGGTAAACCTACACTATCATCATCTTGCTTTGACTTTTCAAAGTCAAGATGTTTGTCATCAAATTTAACATGTATGGATTCTTCCACCATTTGAGTTTCTCTATTAAACACTCTATAAGCCTTAGATCTTTTAGGGTATCCAATGAAGGTACACTTTTGAGATATAGAATCAAATTTACCAAAGTTATCTTTAGTGTTCAACATATAACAAGTACAACTAAATTGTTTAAAATAAGAGATGTTAGACTTTTTACCTTTCCATAATTCATTTGGAGTTTTATTCAATATAGATCTAATTAAGACTCTATTTTGAATATAACATGAAATATTAATTACTTCAGCCCAAAAGTGTTTTGCAACATTCATATCATTTAATATGGTTTTGACCATTTCTTGGAGTGATCTATTCTTTCTTTCTACAACTTCATTTTGTTGGGGGTGTTCTAGGTGAGGAAAAGTTGTGAGAGATTTCATTCTCCTCCATGGTCACTTCTAATTGTTACAATCTTAAGACTCTTTTCATTTATTATTTGTTTGCAAAATGTGATAAAACACTTCATGGGATTCATCACTACTTCTTAAGAATTTTACCCATGTATACCTAGTGTAATTATCTACTATAACAAAGCCATATTTCTTTCTACTTAGAGAGGTTGTTTTCATTGGCCCAAAGAGATCTATATGTAAGAACTCAAGGGACTTTGAGGTAGGGACTGAGTTCTTAGGAGTAAAGGAGCTTCTTCTTCGTTTTTTTTTTTTTCCTTTTTGACAAACTTCACACATAATTTCAGTTTTGTAACTAAGCTTAGGTAGACCTTTGACTAGTTTAAGTTTACTTAGCTTTGAAATAAATCTAAGGTTTGTATGATCTAATCTTTTGTGCCACATTGGTTTCTCTTCATTTACTGACATAAGACACTTAACATCTTGTTTCTCTAGACTAAACAAAATTATCTTATAAATGTTGTTTTGTGTAAGACCCATAATTTTAAATTATACTTTACGTATTTTAGTGTATTTTGGTATTGAACTCGGAGGCTTTTTAGCCAAAGTTATTAATATTTAGTGAGTTAAATGCCGAAAATATATTTTTGGAAATTGGATTAAAATTATTTGTCGGAGGATAATTTAATTACATTACAAAGAATTTAATACCAGACAATTTTGTTAAAAATATCTCGGGTTGCTAAAAATTGTACATGTCAATTGACTTGCGACGAGAGTAGATATTTTTATTAAATTGGATTAAAATGGGAATGAAGTGATGGGTGTAAGAGTTATTAGACATTTGTTGGTTTGGTTTTAATTATAATACATTAATATATATATATATATATATATGGTTGGAGGGAAATAGGAGGAAAGGAAAATGAAAAGGAAAGGAAAAAGGAAAAAGGAAAGAAAAGGAAACAAGAAAGAAAACGTTTCTTCCTCCTCCCCTGCCTCGCGACCCACACATCTCCTTCCATCCCTTTCTTCCATTTTCGTTGCTTCTTTTAGTTCAAGAAAAGAAACCCAAGGCTTAGTGGGTGAGAAAGAACAATTTCCAGCTTCTTCCTTCTTCTCGGATTCGAAAACGGTGTTAGTGATTTCAAAACTGTCAATCACAAACCTCCACTTTTCTTCTAGGAAGTGACGTCACGAGCGAAGATTTTACCGGATTTACTCGTGGTACCGTAAACGCACGCTAAAGCTATCGTTAAGGTAAGGGCTCCTTCCAAACTTTTAGTTTGCATTTAGGGACTTATCTGTGGTTGTGTGGAAAAGAATTTTGTTAGGGTTGAAGTGTTGATTTAGGGGAAAATGAATCTAAGGCTTTTATGGGTAAAATTTTAGAGTTAGGTTTTGGTGATATTGATGAGTGTTTTGTGGAAAATGAATTTAACTCATTATTGTATGATTTTGAGGAAATGAGATTTGATGTGTTTGAGTGGTATGTGGTGATGATTTGTGTTCATCGTATTTGATGTGTTCTTAATTGATACTTATGAAATTTGAGATGTGTTTGGTTGGGTTTTGTGAAAAAATGAATTGATGTGATTTTGGGTGAATTGTGGATTGGATTTGATAAAATGTTTGAGTTGGTTTTGTGTGGAATTTGAAAATCATTAGAGTTAAACGAGTATTAAGAATGGGGAATTTCTTAATGTCTACGTTGACTTAATGTTGTCGTGAAAACCATTAGAGTTAAACGAGTATTAAAAATGGGGAATCTTTTAATATCTCTGTTTACTTAATGTTTGTTGTGAAAATCGTTTATGTTAAATGAGTATTAAGAATGGGAAATCTCTTAATATCCTTGTTTACTTAATGTTTGTCGTGAAAACCATTAGAGTTAAACGAGTATTAAAAATGGGGAATCTTTTAATATCTCGATTTACTTAATGTTGTAGTGAAAATCGTTATAGTTAACCGAGTATTAGAAATGGGGAATCTTTTAATATCTCTGTTTACTTAACGATTGTTGTGAAAATTGTTAGAGTTAAATGAGTATTAAAAATGGGGAATCTTTTAATATTTGCATTTGCTTAACGATTGTCGTGGATGGAGTCAGAGTATGCTCATGCATTTTCATTTTTTTTGTAAATCGTGCAGACCCGTGATAGGTGGCAACTTGATAAATAGTACTTTGGCCTGTGATAGGTAGTACATTTATGATTTACGTTTTTGTAAATTGTGCAGACCCGTGATAGGTGGCACCTTGGTAAATAGTACTTTGGCCCGTCATAGGCGGTACATTTATGATTTACGATTTTTTGTAAATTGTGCAGACCCGTTATAGGTGGCACTTTGGTAAATAGTACTTTGGCATGTGATAGGCGGTACATTTACGATTTACGTTTCTTTTTAGTAAACCGTGCAGACCCATGATAGGTGGCACCTCGGTAAACGGTACGGGCCCGTGATAGGCAATACGTTTATGGCTTACGCTTTTTAGTAAATTGTGCAGACCCGTGATAGGTGGCACCTCGGTAATTGGTACTTCGGCCTGCGATAGGCGGTACAATTATGATTTACGGCCCTTCGAGGAGGGTTTTGGTTTGAAATTCCGAGTCCATGCATTTTGGCATATACGCATTGCATTAGGGTGCTTGGCACACGAGTCATATTTGATTCAAGTCCATGATTGAGTGTTTGAACTTGAGATGTCGTGGTAATTGTGTTGAAATATGGGCTTTGCCCTCATATGAGAGCCAGGACAATCCTACTGGTTCGTACTCTGTGGATGGGAATGTAGATGGGAATGCCTGATTGGAGCTATGTTAGGAGGATCTTACGGGGCGTGTGGAGATCACTTAGGGTGTTTAGTTTGTTTTGTAGAATGGTCATATTAGGTTGACATAGAGGGAACATATGTCTTTCTTTTGAATTGTGTTTATTTTTTATTGGAAGACTGTACCTACACTAATATTGTTAGTATGACATGTTATTTTCGATGGGTTCCATGTACCACTTCTTGATGTGTAAATACTTTGGATTCATATTTCAAAAACTATTCCGCTGCTTGTAAATTATATTGACTTAATTGTCGTTGCGTTATGACTTAAACATTTATCCAAATGTATTTCCCTTATTTATTTCTTTGTTTTATGAATTTGTTTTGAAAATAAAAAATACACTCTCGCTGTTAAAAATCGGGGTGTTACATTTTGCCTCTGACCTGTAAAGAGTACACATTTGTCTTTCTAACTAATTGTCTTGCATGTATTTTGATTGAATAAAATATCATAATTACTATCACTTAAATGACTAATACTTAATAAAATATATTTAAGACCTTTAATAAATAAGACATCTTTAATAGAAGGGGAGATACCATTACCATCTGTACCTTGATCAATGATCCGGCCTTTTTTATTTGTTCCTCATTTGCTCTATGTTAGTTCTTGGAACATAAACGTTTCTTCTATCATATGTCGTGAGCATCCATTATCCAGATATCATGATTGGTGTTTTAACTTGATTACTGATGACATATGCAACATAGACAATTTTGTTCTTAGGTACCCAAATTTGGTTGGGCCGTGGTTTGTTAGTCTTGAAAGGTTTCTTATCTTTCCTTGTATTTAACATGGGATAAGATAATTTTCAGTGGCATTTCTTAGAGCAAACAATACACAAGATATCAGAAGGAATAAGTTTAGGTTCAGTTATAGGTTCTTCAAATCCTAGACCTCTTTTACCATTTCTACTAACTCAATAAATTATACAAACATATTTTCTTCTTTCTATACCATTAGCAAGAAAATGTTGAAATACTTCTTCGTGCTTATTAGAGTTACATGTGGTATTTTCAATTAACGTTAAACTATGATTACTTTTCAACCTTAAGTTCAACAATATCAATTTTCAGAGTTGCATTTTCTGTTTTAAGTTCAGTAATATTAGTTTTCAGATTTGCATTTAATGTTTTAAATCCAACACTTTGATTCTTTAACACATTAAATTTTTCAGTTAGGTTTGCATTTTATTTTCTAAGTGTTTTCATTTTTATTTTTTTTAAAATGTGATTCTTATTTAAAAAATAATTTATAGCAATGATTAGTTCAGATCGAATAAAGTTAGAAAATACCTTAATATCCTAATCTATGGATTCACTTCTAGCGTTAGAATCTGTGTTGGATCCAGAGGCGAAGTTGGTATGAGTCATCAGAGCCAAACTTGTTTGTTCATCATCAGAGGATTCATCAAAATCATCGTCATTAGACTCTTCTTATTGGGTCTGGAATCTTTTCTTTGATATCCAGGTTCAAAATCTGGTCTCTTCTTATCATCTGATTTGATATATCTAGGTTCATTGCATTTTTTAGTAGATAATGTTTTTCTTATCAAAATTTTCATTCCTTCCTCTATTGGATTTCTTGGAATCTTTCTAAGGAAAATATTTCCTCTTGTTGTGCCACATCCTCTAAATTCTTCTAGATATGGAGGCAATCTCCTCTTCCTCTGAGTTCAGATTCATATCATTGGAACTACTATCCTATTATTCTATTGTTGCCTTTAGACCCTTCTTCTACTTAGAATTCAAGGCCAAAGTCTGGTTCTTCTTCTTGGGTTCATCTTCTTCAAGCTCAATTTCATTGACCTACGAGAGCTGATTTATTCTTCTAGCTTAAGAGTATTCCGATCATTTGCTTTCTGAATGATGGTGATCTTAGGTCTCCACTTGCTTGTTAGACTACTAATGATTTTCTTCATTTAATTAGCAGTAGTATAACTCTTCTCAAGTACCTTTAGTCCTAAGACCAAGATCTGGAATCTGGAAACATTGTTTTAATGTCTTCATCTTCTTCCATCTTGAAGAACTCATACTTTTTGACTAGAAGGTTGACCTTTGCTTCTTGAAATTGCTTGCTTCCTTCATGGGTCAGAATCAGACTATCATAAATACTCTTTGATGTCTCTTTGTTGGCACACTTGTCAAACTCCTTGAAGGTGATTGCATTCATCATTAAAATTCTAGACTTATGATGCATCTTGTACATCTTCCTCTAATCATCATTACCTCTTTTCTTGGAATTTCAATACCATCAGTATTCTTCAAAGCAATATAACTATCTTCCACAAAGTCCCAAAGTTCAGGATCTTGTGAAATGAACAAATTTCTCAGCCTGTCTTTCTAGTACTCAAAATGTTCTCCATCAAACAGCGATGGTATGTTGACGTTTCCTCCAACAGCTTCTTCACTAAATCCAGACATATTTAACCCTTGGATATTTTCTCAAACACTGCAAAGTGCTCAACCTTGAGACCGAGCTCTGATGCCAATTTAAGGTGGAAACACGAGAAGGGGCATGAATTGTGTTTGCCAAAGTTGATAACTTTTTGATAATTTTTAAATAAATAAAAAGTAGTTCGGTTTTGGTGACTTATTTGGAGTAGAAGTAATCAGATTTAGAGACTACAAGTAACAAAAACATAAATAATTTGACACATGAATTTATCCAGATTCACCACTAACTTGACTACATCTAGCCCCCTTATTTAGAAGACTTTAATTCACTAATTCAAATACCTTGAATTACAAAGCACCTGAACCTCCAAGTCGATCTATTCAAACAGTCTGACAACCCCAGACTTTTGAGGAACTAACCACCTTAACCCTACAAGTCAAATTTTCTCCTAACAACCCCAAATTGAAGAATGAACTAAATCACTATTGAGTTGGATACAAAAGATTAAAACTTTAAGTGTTTACTTCTAACAAAGCTGATAATAATAATAATAATCTCAGACTTTAAGAAAAAATACTTAGACAAAATTTCTCATTCGAACAAGTGTTTCTCTCTTTGAACTCTAAGACTACTTTTTTTTTTTATTCTGTTTTTCGATGATTTTCTTCTTCAGTATTGAGTATCTATTTATAGTTAAAATTTGAACTTCAATTTAATCTTTGTTTAATTCTGAATTGTATTTTGTTGAGATTGATTTTGTTCCTATTTTATTTAGATTGAGATTGTAAATTATTCAGATTGATTATGTTCGTATTTTTTTTAGATTGCGTTTGTGAATTATTCATATTGATTATGTTCATATTTTGTTGTATATAAATCATGATCAAATTTTGACCATGTCTTCTTTCATACTCTTTGAAAATAAATATATTATTCTCATAAAATATTTTTGTTATCATCAAAACTTTAAATATAAAATCAATTTGGTTTCAACCGTTTAATCAATTTCATCTTTCATTTTTATAATAGTGTGATGGTAATCTCTCATAGTAATGGATTCAAAGAGTGGCAACGAGGGACTTTCCTCCCTTTCTAATGTCTTTTTGCTGCATATTGATTCATATAATTTAACTTTTTAGAAAATGTAAAATGAATGGTAAAGAATAGAGAAAGAAAGTGTTTAAATATTAAATTTTTACAATGTGATATTATTCTAAATGACTTAACACTGAGTGACATACATTAAAATAATAATAATTAATTTAAAAAAGATAAATTAAGTGTTATTGAAACACTTATTAAAAATTAAAAAAAACAAGTAAATATAAAAATTCAACATAATGGATGACAAATAGTTACCCTCTCCAGCATTTTTTATAAGCATATTTTGCTTTTTTTTGTTTTACACATAGTATAATGAGAAGTATGTAGTGAATTTTATTTGTTAATTATATATGTTCTTAAAATACTATTTACACACGAAGTTCAATTTGACTTTTCATCTTTTCAATTTGACATAAAAATACTATTTAGGAACAAAAAAATTTCTAATGGTTTGCTTATAAGTAGAGACATAGATGGTAAAAATGTTATTTCTCAAAATTAATTATTAATCATTTTTATGTGGCATGTGTTGGTTGATAATGTTGGTCGTCTCAAGCTAAATAGAGATCGGTCGGTTATCAATCATGGAGCTAATTTGACTAGTGGCGCGTGACAGACAATAATGGTGTTTTTGTTTTCAGCTTGCCTGCTCTCTTGCTGTTTGTACTACTATAACTATGGTTGAGTTATGGGGCTATACGTAAGTGGTTGGAAGATTGTTTTTTGCTAAGTTTTGACTATATATGAATTGTTAGTTCTGTTAGAATTTTTGTTTGTCTTGTGTTGTTGGAAAAAAAAAATACTCCCTCCATTCATTTGTAAGTGTAGTTTGTTAAAAAACATTTGTTCTTCTTTAGTCAGTTGTTTTGTCAAAATTATCCTTATTTATTGTGGAGAGAAAAATAAGTGAATTGAGATAATTAACAATTAAGAATATTATAAGAAAAAAGATAAAACTATTCATAATAAATAAAAAAATTTAATAATTTCATTAGTTTTGGTAACCAACCGTAAAACAACATTAAAAAGGAAGGAAGCGAGTTGAAAAACTGTTCACACATGCAATTAATGGCTTCTTCTTGTGTCGTCGCACTAAAACGATACTAGTAATGCATATAAAGTGCATATAAAGTGGATCTCAAACCATCAGTCTTAGTAGAAACCCAGTGAATCAAACAAAGTTAAATAAGTTCTATTGACAGACCCAACCAGGCATACTAATCGGGTCCTTTAGCTGACCAAGTGATTGTCCAAACCCATCCTATTTGGTCAGATTTAAAAAACTCTGTAGATTGTTCTTTCACTTTCAATATGGAAGTTATTTTGCTGGCTTCCAATATTATAGATAATTCAACATAATTATTTTCAGAATTCAACATTATTAATATTAGTCTTACATGAATTCTATTCAATACCACAGCCCTACAAACAATAGAAATCAATTTCTTACAAGATTTTAACTAACACTACGAATCAAAATATCATGCAAGGTGCAACTGCTTTTTTCTAAGATAATATGTGTAAATAAATTTTTCTTTCTCCCATATACATGTGTACATGAAAATCAAGTCCTAATACCCATCCATAAATGTAACATTATAGATCACATTATTACACTCGTGTGCATCATCTTTCATATTATATAACATTGCTGAAAAAAGAATACAAGCCTTCCTTGACGGTCGCTTCTTGTTTTAATAATTTATAATTGACAGATTCACTGCTATAACTACACGTTCAAGACAAGTTCCTCTGACGCATTAGAGCTTCTATTTTTTCAACATCTTCAGGGGTGTCAACACCATGGGCTTCATGATCGACCTTTATTACCTGCAACATATAACAAAAATTAACTCCAACGTTTTTACAAGTTAAAATCAGAAGTGCACCACATTGATATGAATGATCATTCCACATTAAAAGGTTATTTTAATCTCAGTTATCAACTGTGACTTTATGACTCTAAAATACAATAGTTGCAGTAAGAAGTAATTGTCATTAAAAGACTAATTTATGAATTCTCTTTTTTTTTTTTTTTTTTCTTTCCGGAAGGCAATCTTACAAACGAATTAAGTGGAACTGTGGGATATTGAAATTCTTTTCAAAACTTATTTTTAAATTGAGTGAAATTCATATAAGTCCTACCACTTTATTTAGGACCCATATTCAAAATGATGGGACGTACGAGAATTTCATTCAATAAGAGTGTTGAAACATAATGGATCGGTTTGTTTAAATTTTTAAAAAGTAATTTTGACTTTATAATCATAAAAATGATTTTTATAAAAACTTACTTAAAAATAATAGAAGTTGTTTTAGACTAATTTATTACCAATTAAAAAATAATTTTGACATTCAATAACTTAGATATTCATTATTAGAGATTTTAACATGAGACATTTTTTAAAAAAATGTATCTTTCAAAAATGATTTTTATGAATATTTTCACATAATAGATTTTCATTTTAATTCTTTGAAATTTCATTATCCAAAAAAAATTATAGCAAATAGATAAAATACTAATATTAAGATAAACTATTTAAACAGATTTGTCATTTAAAACTTGTTTTAAATTTTTTTTTAAAAATGTTATAACAAAAAGATAAAATATTATAAAAATTATTTTTAAAAAAATCTTAAACAAAGGGACCCAATATTAGACTTAGTATTCGTAGTACTCCTTGTGAGATATTTTCACCCACATTTTCACGCAGATTCCTATCACCAAAGAAATCTGTAACTCCATTACTCCAACTATACCTCAAAAGAATGCTTTTGGAAGCTATAAATGACTAAGTATTCCACTTGGAAAAGATTTCAAGATTACTGTGGTGCAAGCTGCAGAGAACATGATACTGATGATAATAAAACATCTAATCCACTACAGTTGTGTTGCTTTGTGTTCAGTTCAATAGTCAGATAACATTTTTGGTTTTTTTCATTGGTGGCTAGTAAAAGCTATAAAGCATTTAATTAAATATCAAAGAACCAGAAGATTAGTTGGTTTTGGATAAGCCATATCTAATGATTGGCATGTTGGCAACCAGAACTAATACTAGGATTTGAAAAGTATTTGATCACAAAACGAGATTATATAAGGTCAATTATAAATAATCAAATAAAAAACTTAGAAAGTTTTATGTCATGAGGTATAAAAAACTTATACCTTCATCTTATAGCCATTCTCAAGGACTTTAAGCTGCTCCAAATCCTCCTCAAGTTGCAATGGAGTAGGTTGAAGATCTGGGTATATCTTTAGAAACTTTGTATCGTAGCTCTGCAGATGAGCAAACAGAGAACTAGTAACTAATAATGAAACAACAGATAAACTTTGACCGACGATGGTTATCACTGCCAATTGTTGAAGAGTCAAGGGAAATCTAATTTCATTCTCTATGATTTTATTTTATTCTCTTTATTTTTATTTTTATGATTATGTCATTATTACTATTGAAATTTCTTTTCCAATATAAACAATTTAAGACTGGAGTTATAACATATGGAAGTATTATTCCCTTTCTTCACCAATAAAATTAATTTAACATTAGTACCTGAATCCCAAGATGAAGCAAATAAGGGAACTGTTGATTGACCTTCCCTGACCTGTTTCAAATATGCAGACATTTACCCAGCTTTACAAAATGTATAATTACATCAAAAAATTTACAACAATTTCCCCAGAGGTTTTGTGAATGAGGGAATAATTATAAATCAAATTCAGAACTTTTAATTATATCTAGCTTACTTATTGAATGGGATTAACCCGCGTGAAAAATAGATGGCATAACCACGATTATCAACCACACATTTCACTCTGTTTGGATCAAGAGCATCTTCAGGCTTTAAAGACGTAACGGCAGTGCTAAAGACAGCATCTGGAGCTGCCTGTAAGTAGCAAGATAGATTACAGTATTATTGGAAAAATATATAACTTAGATACAAATGATAATATTTCTTTTTGCCATTAAGTTATGATACTTAGATGTAAAGATTCTAAACCAGACACTATTTTAAATGAGCAATTGGAAAAGTTGATTCACCATTATCTTAAGAGTGAAATTGCACATTATGATTACAGTTTAAAGAAAATAACTATTAATTGTTTACTCGTAAAACTTACATTTTTATGGTATGAAAAAAATAATTATTCTTTTAGATCAAACTTTACCTGCAAAGCTTTGACAACACCGTCTATTATTTCAGGTTCAACAAGTGGCTCATCACCCTGAATGTTTACAACAATATCATATTTTCTCCCGAGCTTCTGTAGTGCTTCATTGCAGCGCTCAGTACCTAATAAACAAAACAAAGAGAATGAAATCATGCGGAGAAAAAAGCATTGAATAGCTCAAATATGCTACTAATATATATGCTTACCATTTCGGCAAGACACTGATGTCATTATGACATCTGCACCGAATTGGCGACAGCAATCAGCAATCTTTTCATCATCAGTTGCCACAACTAGAACCAGAGAAAATTACCAATCAGACATCAAAGAAGCAAGCCAAGTATAAACATGCATGTTAAGCAAATACTAAACTGTGAAACTGTATATTTTGTTATTGAATATGATACATCAAACGGCAAGGATACATAATGCATTTAAATCCACTTTTACCACAATCCAAACCAAATCCCGGTGTTTTTGAATTGTAAATAAAGTCAGACAGGAAAGTAAAGCAATGCAGTTAGATCATAGAAAATTTGGGTATTGCTTGCCTTCAATAGCCAAGTACAACAAATCATACGAGGCTCTAATTTTCGCATAGTAAATTTATTTAAGCAAGATTTGAGGAAGTTCATGTGGATGGACCTACCAACATGATCCAATGAAGCTGCCAGCTTTGCTCTTTCCCATGTTCTCTGTAAATTCAGCTCATAATAGGTAAAACACATCATTTGATCATTAGACACAACCAACTTATAAAAATATTAAGTGCTGTACAGAAAAATATTGTTTGGATACAAAATCATGTGCAACAAAATAGATTTTGGGATGAGTAAGAATTGATTTTGATCTAAGCAATACTTTCTAGCATTTCCGTTGAGCAAAATCACTTATAGGTGGGATCCACAAAATCCTTTAAACTTTACCATCCAAATGCAATCAGTTCTTTCAAACTTAAGTTTAAAATATAATTACCAAACATCAATTTTTTTAACCGCACTCTTTTAAAATAAACTCTTGAACATCAATTTTATCAGACATCAATTTCCGCACTTATCAAAGGATGGCACATTCAATTTATTGGATCGGGATGAAAGGAACAGTCACTGAATTTGTAGCAGCTTGTCGTGTGTCAGAGGAACAAGTACCAAGCATCAATCCCAGCAAGATTGCTTCAACCTCTACCTATTCCAAATGCAATATGGGAGGACATCAGCATGGATTTTATTGTAAGTCTTCATAATTTACTGGTTTCAATATTATATTTGTTGTTGACATGTTAAGCAAGTATAGACATTTCATTCACATCAAGAACCCGTTTACAGCCCAGTCCCCGGCAGAAGTTTTTGTCAAGGATGTGGTTAGATAACACAGAATTCCAGCATCCATAGTTGGTAATAAAGATCCTATTTTTCTCAGAAATTTTTGGAAGGAATTGTTTAAGCTACAAGGAACTATGTTCAAAATGAGCACGACTTATCATCCTCAAACGGATTGACAAAAGGAGGTTCTTAATAAGACTCTGGAGACATATTTACGATGTTTCTGTACTGAACAGCCCTGGAAACGAATGGAATGTCTTGCATAGGCATTACATTGGTACAACACAACGTTTCAAGGAGCAGCCAAGAGTACCCCCTTTGAAATTGTTTACAGCCGAGCTCCTCCATCCATTTCAATTGCAAGGTTTATACCCGGAGAAACCATCACCGAAGCTGTGGCTCAGGATTTAATGGCCAGTGATGAAGCCCTTAAGCAATTAAAGTTCCACTTATCAAGAGCTCAAGATCACGTCCAAATTTGCTGATTCACATAGAAAGTCTTCTGTAATCAAGAAAGGTGATTCCATGATTGGGTGTATATAAAAGTTCGACCTCAGAAACAAGTTTCCATGCCCAAAAGGAAACATCCAAAGCTGTAAGCGTGTTATCATGGGCCATTTTTTGTCATAAAACAGATTGGTGTTGTAGCCTTCCAACTTCAGCTGTCACCAGAGGCTAGAATGCATCCGGTGTTCCACGAATCAATTGAAAAAGGCTAAAGGAAACCAGACTGTGGAAACGGACCTGCCCATGAATTGCAGGAGCCAATCACTTCCATCAGGCCACTTCAGATCCTGGATTTTCACACCAGAGTGCAGCAGCCAGTTCAGCAAGCTCTCATACAGTGGCAAGAGCAGTCTCCAGAAAAAGCAATGTGGGAAGATGTCAGTTTCATCAAAGGGAAATTTCCAGAATTCATCCTAAGGTGCCTGTTCCTATGGAGAAGGTATAGTTAGACGTTGGCTAATCCTAAGGTGCCTGTTCCTATGGACAACAAGCTAAAAGTCTATGTTAGGATTAAGAGGGGGGGGTGGCGGGGGGAATCCTAATAAAAAGGATTGAATTTGTAATTAGTTATTAAGGTTAGTTTTTCTGTTAGGAGCAGTCAGGACTTGTTAGTTAGTTTTATTAGTTTTTAATGCTATTTTCTTCCTTATAAGAAAAGGAGAGGGAATAGTTTTAGGGGACTTTTGCTTACATTTGTAATTGACTGGAACATTTCTATTGGAAGCGTTGATATTTCTTCCTTGTGTATATTTTTTCTTTCGATCAATAAAACATCAGGGGCGAACAAATCCCCTTTATGGCCAGTTTACTGATCAGGAACCTTACAGCTTAGCAACTAGTAGACTAGGATTTTATCATTCTTGGGTGAGTCACTCTAACTAAGTCAGATATTCTCGCATCATATGTGATGCAATCGGCTTGGTTACCTAAATCAGTCTGTGGTTAAATCAGTGTTATCAATTGCAGAGAGCAGAGCAAGGTGGAAGGCCAAACTTGATTATTTTAAGCCACTATTTCTGCCATAAAATGACATGGTGCCACCAATCCTTCATAAATTGGCCATAGCGGTTGGCAAAAAATCTACCATGGCCGCTATTAGATAACGGCGGATGAAATTGAGAAGTATAGGAACTTTATTAGTGATGAATAAAATAAAGCTCGTAAAGTTGACCTTATTTCTTGGGACTATTTGTGTACATCGAAGCTGAATGGTGGTCTTGGTTTGAGGCATACCAAAGATGTTAACTAGGCCTAAATGATGCGGACAAGGTAGAGATTTTTCTATGAGCACCAGCTAGCTAGCTCAGCTGATTAGAAATAAATATAGATGTAGCAATCAAGTACTACCTGCAGTAAATAGAAGCAAACCGGGTTAAATTATGGGCGAGGCCTCCATAACATATGGGATCAACTCACAAGTAAAATATCATACGGAGAATAAGAAACGGGAGGATGATGTATTTCTAGACAGATTGATGGGTTCCCCAATGCTGGTTCATTGGCCTATGCCACGATTGAGTTCTGAAAAGTGAAGAGGAGAAATCTAGTTGATAAATATGTATCTTTGCAAGGAAGGTGGGATTTGGATAAATTTAACCTACTAATTTCCAATTCCTTAAGTATCTGAATTAGAACACGGTTTCCCCACAAGCTTCAAATGTGGATGATTTCTTAGTTTAGAAACCATCCAATTAAGGCACTTTGTCTACATCTTGTGCCAGTAATTCTCTTCAGAACTACAATGTTCATCCCTACATAATGTGATTCTTGACTATATGAAACTAAGAGGGGTCCAAATGCATTCACGATTTCTTCGGAAAGCTAGTCATGAAATATTCTTAAGGTTTAGGAGGAGAATGACACATAATCCTTAGTGTCCCCTATGTTCCCACACTGTGGAAGACTATATCCACATTTTTTAAGATTGCAGGAAAGTGAAGGAGGCCTGGGAAGGCTTATAGTAGGAAGCAGATATCGGTCTGTTTTCTCTGCATAGCTTTGGCAGGTGAAACAGTATAAAAAACTTCTTGACACTTGATGAGAGACCGGAACGAGTTGGAGGGTTGTTCTTAACATTTAACAACAGCTAAGAACAGTCCTTAATTTTTCACAGGATTGAAGGTGGGTGAGTTGGTATCCAAACCAAAAGTAAGGACAGTTTCGACTTTGGGATGATTCTTAATACAATTGTGGGACTCCATAGTGTAAGTTAAGAATCAAAGCATGGTGCTATCATTAAAGTGAAAATCAGTTAATGCTCTTAAATCTAATATGGCAATTGTAGGCCCATTAAAAGCAACTTAAAAACATGAATTTGGTTCTTAAGAGCATGTGCATATTGGAGATGCTCTGTTCTTAACATTTAAGACCACCTAAGATCGATCCTTAATTTTTCACAACATTGGAGATGATTGTGTTAGCATTCAGATATAAGGACAGTTCCGACCATGGGACAGATCTTAATACAATTATAAGAGAGTTCATAGTACAAGTTAAGAACCAAAACATGGTTCTATTATTATTGGAATGAAAATCAATTCGTGTTCTTAAATCTTATTTTACAGTTATAGGCCCATAAAAAAGAACTTCAAAACATAAATTTGGTCCTTAAGGAGCATATGATTTGGAGATACTCTTAGGATCATGTAATGATCATAGGGCTGGATTAAAATTGTACAAGAAAGTTAACAAAAAATGAATCATTTCCACTAAACTAAACTTAAAAATAAAAACAACAATATTAGGACTTCGACTGAAAAGGAAAAATTGGCACAAAAGAATTGAAATCAACATACATGATTTGAAAAGAAGAAAACTGAATTTAGGAGAGAGAAGGAGGATGAACCTGGATCATAGGCTTGCCAAGAATTTGAACGAGAGGCTTTCCAGAGAACCTTGACGAAGCAAATCGAGCGGGTATGATGCCTACTACCCGGCTACGGAATTTGTTGAATCGAGTCAGGTAAGTGCGAGCACCGACAGCTGCTGCAACTGCGACTCCAGCAACAATCCCATGGATGATCAATGACTTCGAGTTGTTGGAAGAATCATACGAGGATGAAGAAGATGATGAAGAGGAAGATGAAGGTGAAGAACAAATTGCCATGGCACGAAGAGTCTTTAGGGAGAGAAGGGGACAGTGGCAAAGTAGACAATAGTTTCAGATCTGTCTATTTATGTTAGAGTCATTCCTCAAGTTTTATGGGTGGTGTCTAAGATGGACCACTAAACAAGTGCCTCATGGTGGAACACAATTAATAGTCATTGGATTGAGAGATTCCACTAGATCTTTTGGTGCACCCTCAACACTGAATACTTTTTACCTTTATCCGTCGGTCACAGCTCGGAATCACTGCTACCGCCACCGTGACTCTGTCCCCGTACTCAACTGGCGGCTCCACCAT
>JBBPBS010000417.1:6175301-6212438 GCA_037974835.1 Cicer judaicum
CCCCCCTTTTTTTTTTTTTTTTTTTCTCTCTCTCACCATTTATCCTCCATTATGTTACTGTTAATTTACGCACTGTTTATTACTATTCAAAAGCTTGACAATAGAGAATTTCAAATTAGGAAAATCGAAGTCATCATAAGATTGAAATTCTCGGCAACAACGAGTAACCACCAACCATTGAATTCAACCAAAAAGCATGATCCAACAAAAAAGGAAAAACAAGCAAATCTCAAGCATGTTATATTCGGTTTGCAAGGACAGAAAATTGGAATGTCACTGAATGTCAAATTTGGAATGAATGAACTAGATTTAGTTTGGAAATGAAACACTGCAATTTCTTCATCTCAAGGCTTTGCATTATCCAAGAAGCACACACGGTGTTTGATTTAAAGGTTGAAAGGGATATTTGTTCAGGGACTATAATGAGAAAATGGGTATAGTATTAATTTAGTCTGAGGTATGAATATGATTAAGGAAGTTTGTGATAAGAAATATGGAGGGTGGGCTGATGGAAGACCACCGTGACAGGAGAGGAGAGAGGAACTCGCGAAACAAAACATGACAATTGTTTATCCAGTGTGGTAACGACTGTGCGAGATTATACAAACTTATTCATCCAATGGTTTATGTAAGTGGTACACGGTGAGGGACTTAAATGCACCCTCACCTAAGAAGCTACTTATGATACTCCAAAAAAGAAAAACTATTCTATTATTTTGACTTGTTTTTTTTTTAGCGATATTATTTTGATTTTTATTTAAATAAATAATCCCTTTTTTTCAAAATGTCTTCTATTCCCTTTTCTATTCTCATAGGGAACTATCCTTATAAAAAAATAATTATAAAATTAAATATAATTTTTATTCTTTTACAAAATTATAAGTTTTTAAGTTTAGTCTCTACTTAATTTTAATATATGTTTAGTCTTTAATTTTATCATTATTTTCGATTTTGGTCTCTGACTTTTATTTCATATAGAAAAAAAAAATAAAGTTGTCTAGACACACCACGTGGACATTTTAAAATATTGTGGCAATCACATTTCATTATACAATATTGTTATCTACACTTTTTAAAATTGTAAAAAAAATTAAAATATTCAAAATGTTATTTGATATTTATAATATTTTTTAAAATTTTACTAAGTTCGAATTTTTTTCTAATGCCTTTAAAGTGTCCTTTGATATTTATAATACCCTTTAAAGTGACCTAAAAATGTATGTTTTTCGGTTTGTTTTTGAGTTCGAATTTTTTTCTAAATCTGGGGATTGTACGTGAACTCAGTTCACGTATGTTGTATTGTTATGTGAACTCAATTCACGTACGTTAAAAAAAATAAAAATATCAAAATTTACGCAATTTTAATTCACGCGCACACGTACGTGATTTAAGATTGTGTAATTAATGGAGTTTGAATATTCAATATATTATTATGTATGCAATCTTAATTTAGGTACATGTACGTGAATTAAGATTTCAAAATCATTGAGGATTGAAAATTAAATCATTTATATAAACTCAATTCCACGTACGTTTACGTAAACTAAGTTCACGTACGTTTACGTAAATTAAGTTAACGTATATTTACTAGAATTTAGTTTAGGTAAATGTACGTGAACTCAGATTACGTAAATGTTAGTAAAATTATGAATACAGTTAATGATGATTTATGATGATTTATCAAGATGATGATTTATGATGATTTATCAAGATGGTTAATGATGATGATGATTAATGTTGAAGAAAATGAAAAAGATGGAGAAGGTGTTGAATGAAGATGATGAAGATAAAAAAAAAACAAAAAGATGGGTTATGTTAATGAAGAAGAAGAAGGGAAGAGTAATTTGGAAATATTAATTTTTAAAAATATTTGAGGGGTGTGGGTAATAAATTAGGGGGTTGTTGGTAGCAAAATCATTTATTATATCATTAAGTAATATTATTATTTCATTGTATTAATAATACATCATTTATTTATTTTCTTAAAATTTGATTTATCAAATATTTAAAGACAAACCATGATTGAACCTAAACTCTAATAAACTCTATAATCGTAGTTGTGAGCATCTTCTTCATTTCCATTCCTTCTTGAAATCCTAGTTTTCATTTATGCCTGTGCTAAAGAACTCAAATGAAAATCCTTGCATCTCTGTTTCGTCTCTATAACCGCAAATGAAAACCATTGCTTATCATTTTCCTTTCCTAAGCAAACTTGATACTTGTTGTCATTATTAACTACGATTGTTGTCAAGATTCGAAGATTGTGGTCCCAAACGATTTTTTTTTTTTGTGGTTCAACAAAAATGACTTAGTCTTGAGGTACAGTTGAATATTAAATAATATTATTTGTTTGTTTATATTATCTTCTTCTATCATGAAATTTTTTCTTATCTATTATGTACGGATATAAATGGGTTTAAGGTTTTGTACTATTTAAAAATGTGTCATTGTTATGTAATAGTTTGTGTCGTAGATATGTCGGGTAGAGTGGGGATATTACTATTTTTACAAAATTTCTTTAAAATATTAATTTTATTCATATTTTGTAATATTTTAATATTCTACAAAATTTTGTTTAGTTGTGGGAATGGGTTGTACTGTAGTTTTTTTCATCAAGAGGTCTTTTTGTAAATGATTAGAAGGTAAAGTAAATATAAGGTGAAGTGAATTCATATATGGGATTAGATGAAGAAAAGTTGTTATATTTTAAGACTCTTGGTCTTGTAAAGGACTTAGATCCTATTTCAATCTTTGGTGGAAACCAAGTACCTTCTTGATGTGAATTTCAATTGGTTCCATATGAAACGAGGATCTAACTAAGTGGTTTCACTTACACATTACATCAAATATAGTTAAAATTAAAACTACTAAATTCTAAATTAAAACAAACTAAGAACTATTACAAGCAAATTAAAATAAACAAAGTTCATCACAACTTATTAAAATATGAATTATCTTCATGCTTTTTAGGTTTTATCATTCCATCCTTTTTGAAGAAATTCAACCACAAATTTAAGCTCCAATATACCATACATGAAGAAAGAACCTAAATCTACCACAAGTCCATCATATCTACTGAGGTCAAATGGAAATTTGGAGAAACCGCAAAAGTTGGTAAGTTGGTGAAACAAATATCCATCTTGTGCAATTAGCATTCGTACACATTCATAACCAAGGTAAGGAATTTTAAAGGTGACGAAAAAGTTATAACTTTTGGAGTTGATATTCATGACCAAATTAATTTACCATTCTCAACTTAGACTTAGTGATAAGAGGAATGTTAGTTTGTTTTTGCAAACTTTCATGGACAGTTATGTTACATTGATATTTTTCTCAATACAAAGAAGGGGTGATCCTTTTACAGGAGAGTAATAAATTAAAGTAGTACAAAATAAATTAATGTAGTACAAAGTTCAAAAGATTCAAATAAGCAAGTGATCAAACCAAAGGTTAGTTCGCAAACATCATTTTGAGGAACCGTTAGCCCAACATCTTCAAACATTTTTAACGCTCCATTTGCCTTACTTTTTTGTTTGAAGATACTTTCAACTATATCTCTATTTTCATATCTATTTTCCTCCTCACCATAATCTCTTTATCTTCTTTATTTTTCTCTATTTCTCCTTTCATACTTACTTTTCTCATCATTATAATCTTTATATCTTCTTTTTTCCTCATGAAATTCATGTCTCTTTTTGCCCTTGATTTAAAACTCATCTTCATTTTGAGAAGATCTTCCATGATGAGATCTCTTATTTCTTGGATTCACAAGCTTTTTTCTTAAGGAATTCATTTGAGTATTTAATATTTTTGTAAATTGATCTATAAGAGAAGTAGTTCTAGGAGAAGAAAGTTACATTCACTTTGACTAATTATTTCAGCATATTAATAAGTACCACAATAATCAAGCAAATAACAAGAACAAATTAAGAAAATAAAAATAAGCCTTCATCATTCACTAAGTGTTTACACTCAAGAAATGCATCACTCGTGTATATTTTGAGTAAAAAAAAGGTGATTTTTATGTGAACTTGTTTGAAAATTTTGATTTTTAAGTGCTTTTTAATGTTTCAAGATATGATTGCATCTCAAAAGCCACAAGTTCATAAATTAATAATGTGCAAGTTGCAACAACAACTAATCTTCTCTTCTCCAAATAGAAAGTGTTCAAAATACACACAATGTACCAATAAATATAACAAATTAGTCTAAGCGATCCGTTTTTGATTTAGACATTAAAGGCAACGAAGGCAAAAGAAAACCACTCCAATGTTTCTATTCACCCATAATTTGTTTGTATGTATGCAATCATCCTCAACATTAGTATGTATGCGATCATCCTCAACATTAGTAGAAAACCACTCCAATGTTTTTATTCACCCATACTTCAATTGTGTGTAGTTCTTCTAATGCTTCAAGTCAAACAAAACAAAGAAATAGAACATATTATCTTCCTAATTAACATGAGTAAAACGCATTGAACCATGCTAGATCAATACACACTTCCTTCTCATTCCTTTTCTCAATTAAATAACATTAGACTCACTTAAGTCATATCATGGCAAAATAGTTGAAGTAATGCTACAATAGAAAGGCACAATATAATGTATTTTCCTTGGTTTACAAAATATGGTAGTATTACAAAGGTACCAATACTTATGAATAAATTCATGGCAAAACAAATTTAACATTCACATAATTTTTAGAATTCATAAGCTTACTTCATAAGACTTTTAAAAAGCTTGTACAAAATACCTTCCTACACAATGAACAGAATAACTTGAAATAGTTCTACCATCTTTGCCATGGCATTACAAGAAAACATTAAGGCACAATAGAAGCACTTGGGATTGTGCATACAAAACATGAAAATATACTATCAGTCTCTATTTATTACAAATCTTATTTCAATCAACATGTATTATATAAAAAAGAAAGAAAAAAATTATTAGTCTCTATTAAAAATTCACTTTCCTTCTAGTTAACAGATTAAGATAGTTGCATAAAATAGAATTGTATTAAAATAACATAAAACGATCCATTTGGCCTTAATATATTAAAAAAAAACATAAGTAGATGAATGTAATGAAAAAGGCAATAAAATAAATGTTTTGAAAAACAAAAATCTACAACTAAATTGAAATCTGCTAGATACCTATCAATCACCTACGAGTGTAATAGAGGCTGAACAACTTGCGACAAATTGGGAAGAAAGTATTTTTGCACTTCAAAACAAGACATTATATTATGTATCAAGTAATAATATAATAAATAATAACACATTGTTAAATACATATTTATGTATTTTACCTTTCTCAATTTGCTCAAGATTTTCAAGGTCCTCCTGATAATAATTGATAAAGATGCTCCATCGAGCCAATCCTTGGTACAAATAAGGGTTTCCACGATAATTAGTGTTAAAGACTTATGATAAGGATTAAACGCTCTTCCTCTATTATTGAAAGCAGATTCAGAGGCTACAACAGGTATATATATATATATATATATATAGCCAACATATTTCTTGCAATGCTAGCAAGTATAAGAAATTTGCTTGAGTTCACCTTCCACCATATAAGTAAAACAACTGGACATGGTTTTTCTAAATGTTCATCCACTTACTCCCCTAATTTAGATTCGGATATGTTGCACTCGTTTGATTGTAGAATTCAAAACAATGATAAGGATCACCTACTTCAATAAAAGCACCTAACAAATTGGGCGAGTTACCTAAAGGAGACACCCTCTCAAAATATTCTTCATAAAAAGACTTCAAGCATAAATCTAATTTTGTTTTCAAAGAAGTGACACCATTACTAATATAAATCTATTTTTCTATTCATATCACAAGTTTTACTTTACGTCGATGATCTAATATCATAACAATCAACAACAACATATTTAGACGCGTAGGATCTTCCTAATATTTATCATATTTTGTCTTCATCTTTTTAGCCATTGACTTGGCTTTTTTTTATCTTCATTATTACACATTTCAATAATTTTCATTCCAATACCGAAAACCTCAAATATATACATGTTGCTGATCAAATAAGATAAAAAAATGTGCAATGTAGCTTCATGAAATAACTTTATGAATGGAAGAATTAACACACACATGCTCCCAATCTTAAGGTGTAGTGTTTTCCATATTCAATTTATTAACATGTTTCAAGTCTCTAAATTCAAGCTCTGCAAAGGTCTTCTCATGTTTCAATGCAACATTCAATATTGTGTATGTTGAGTTCCACCGAGTCTCATAATCTAGCCCGACATAACCTTTATAATTTAGCCATAGATCAATATATTTCTTAAATCTCCCAAACCTCAAAGGCGAACGTTTGATATACTTCACAACTCCAAATTCTCAAAATAGAATCGTCTTTTATGCTCATGTGAAGGTACTCTCCATTCAAAACAATACCAATTTGTGATGTAAACTATCTTTTTGAGATGTTGAACTACACATTCATTTGAGACGTTATCCACAATCATACTAAGGACACAACCTTACAATTGTTTAGTAAGTGACTTGAAGAAAATTTGAAATCCTCTTATGCAACTTACAATTGTTTTCAGTGAAATTGGCTCCAAGACACATGTAATTAAAGTCTTGGGTGGATGTCCAAGTATAGGTGGACATCCTTGTTTTTTATGTGTCCTAGTGCCTTAAAATATCACGCGCTAGTGTAATGTGTGACGGAAAGTTTAACCTTAGTTGTAGAGCATCATCTTTAGCACAAGTTGCAATAATCACTATTTCATCGATTATAGGTACTTCAATATTCTCATCACAATTTTATAATATCATTAATCATACATAATCATGATCATCATATAAATTCATCACAAACTTATAACATCATCATCATCAATAAAAAATTATCATTATCATCACAAAACATATATCATACAATGCATCCATCTTTTATCATCACATCACAAGAATTCAACTAATGAAACATATGCACATAATTTCATTCGACATTCAACATTACAATAATATCAATATCAAGTACCACACAATTATCGAAAATTAAATCAATCAACACCTTATAAACATTTCTATTTAACATTTTAACCTCACAATCCTCATATTTTCACATTAATTAATTTATATCTCAAAGGGCTACTGCTATACGTAGCGAGTCACAATGAGTTCATTTTATATGACAACAAAATTTTTTTCATATATTAAAAGAATATTTAGTATCTGAAATTTATTAATTACATGAATTTTGATATTTTAGAAATAACTATGATTATTAAGTTTAAAAATTTTAAATAGCTTTGTAATATGATAATTCACAATTTTAGTAATCAAGTACAAATCCTGTACTTCAACACTACAAGAGGAGTTTTTGTGGTTTTGTTGTCACTCTAACAATAGAAGAAGTCAATAAAATAGCTAGTGTATGAATGAAATTACTTTTTTTGCAATTGAGAAATTACTTCTTGAAGAGTCATACATTTTATTAGCCATTTAATTTGTAATGACTTGATAGAGTGGTGTCTGATTTTCCTAATGACAAAAGACAACTTCTAACAACTAAATCATGAGATTTTATTGGTTTTCCAGAACAAGTACAAAGAGAAAACTATGAAAGCGATATTATCATTGGTATAATTGATTCTGGAATTTGGCCAGAGTCTAAAAGTTCCCATGATAAAGGTTTAGGTCTGCCACCTACAAAATGGAAAGGCACATACGAATCCTATAATATTTCATACAACAAGTAATATTCTTTGATCATTTCTTAGACCATATTCAGTGTAGTCACAGAAAGGTATATTCATTGCAATAAATGAATATTAGTTGTTGGGTGAAAGATCAAATGGCTTGTACTATAACATCACGACAATTGATTTAAAACTCAACTCAAGACTTTGAACATTTGATGTTTCCCCTACGACGGAAATTGCAATTATTGGTAATGTTGATTTCATAAAATCAACTTTAATAAAATTGGTAGTATGATGGTTTATTATATAGAGATGAGATAATGACATCCTAATATAAGTTGATTTGTTATTGCAGTAAATAATCGGAGCAAACCATTATATATCTTTCTTTGATGAATTGAGTGAACAAGATATTGAATCTCCAAGAGATTCTAATGGCCCCGAATCACATACCGCATAAGTTACAACGGGGAACCCCAAATACTAGAGCAGGTTTCAATCGACGAACATCCAAGTAACTAACTTTAGTGTTCTCCAAAGTATTAAATTGTAAAACACTAACATGAAAATAATAAAGGAAAACAAAATTTTGAATCCCTTTAAATCAGCCGTGTTTGAATTTTCTCTTACAAAATTTTATTTATTTGTACTCCTTACATTTAACAAAATATTGCTTCTGCCCAAAAAGATTATATATACCCATTTAATTAATCTATTCTAAAAAAGGCATTGTTTGATAAATAGAGAAAAATATCAAAAATAAATGATTTGTTAATGAAATAATTTCAAAATGGTAGGAATCGCCAAACCAACTTGTTGGGTAAAATTGTTCTATGTGAAGCAAGCATACGGAGTCCAGGAGGCATCCAGAGCTGGTGTTGTGGGTGTCTTGATACAAGGACAAACATCTATTGATATTTCACTCACTTTTCTCTTACTTGCTTGTTATCTTCAATCAAAGGATGCACGCGATATTCACAAATAGATACACTCAACAAGGTATCAAGTACAAGTTTCATATATATAAACTAAAAATATTTAGAAAATCAAACTTTTCTAAATTTTATTGTATTCATTATTTGCAGTTTTCCAACTCCTACCATATATAACCATATATAAGTCCAGTGAGTCAATAGATACATTGGCATCTATAGTTGCCTCTTTCTCGTCTAGGGGTCCCAACAATGCTACTCCAAATATTTTCAAGGTTCTTTTTCTATAAATGAATAAATTAATTACATTTATATAATTTTAACAATATTTGTTTAGTATGTTTTAGGCTAATATAAGTTTTATGTATTTCTTGTATTGCAGCTAAACAAATGAGTCAAGAACATAACCATGATGCATAATTTGTTTATGGAGCTGGTTATATTGTTCCTGTTAAAGCTGTGAATTTTATATATGATATCGGTGAAGTTGATTACATAGGATACTTATGTGGACAAGGTATCAATGCCACATTTTTACAACAAATAATTGGGGAAGAAATCATTTGATATGAAACAATGTTTGCAAGGGACTTGAATTATCCTTCATTCTCTATCAAAGTCTCACGACCCAAACATCATCCAAGTGGAAGTTTTCATAGGAATGTTACTAATGTTGGATTGTCAATGTCTACATACAAATCAATTATAACAACTCCTAAAGGTCTCAATATTTCAGTGAAATTCAATATTTTATCATTCACTTAACTGGAAGAAAAAATGACATATACTCTCACTATAGATGGAAAACTGAAGAAATCTATTGGGTCGACTTCTTTGATTTGTGATGATGGTAAATTTCAAGTAAAGAGCCCAATAGTTGTTTTTTATGAATGAGCAAAGAAAAGCATGAGTGACAATTTATACTGCATCAATTTGATATATATTGTAATTTTTTATTCTATATTATTATTTAATAAATTATATATTCTTATTTATTTAATTTAAGTGAATTTTTTTAAAAATAATATGAAGTTTTATGTCTCAATTGTCTAATGATCCACGGTATAGTAGTTATATCAATAATATATATACAATTGTACCAATGTAATTTATAGAAGATAAGTACCATTGTTAGACGAATGACATGAATAAATGAAGTAACATATTAATATTGAGATATATGGATATGCCAAATATTGAAGTAATATATTTGATAATTAAAATTAAGAGATAGACTCAGTTGATATACAATTGAGTTACAAAATGTATTACTTTATAGCTGAAACTAAAAATGATTAAAGTGAAATAGTTGGAAATACATTCATCTTATATTATCGATTTTAAGTTTTTCAAATTTTTTTGGATTGATCAATTTCATTACACCCCTAGTTGTTTTTCTTTTGGTTTATTCTTTTTTGTTCTCCTTATGCTCGACCACAATTTTATTTTATTTTTGTAACTATTGCCTTAATTGACTCTTCATCTAATGATGATATGTGAATGTTTTTATTGCTATGTTATACCTTGATTTTTCGTTTCGATAACAAATTATTATTTTTCTCCTTATCATTATCCTCATCTCCATACTTCACTTCTTCATGTATTTTACGATTTTGTATTATATCCCCTTTGTCATTTGAGGTGGATTTTGCCGACTACGGTGACTTGAATTCCTATTTATTGGAAGGAAATAATATGACATTAATTGTCCATAAAAATATTTTTATTTCCTAGTTATTGGAAGGAATAAAATATCATTAATTATCCATGAAAATGTGTTTTTTTTTTAAATTGTGTAAATGTTATACCTGTTTGATGTGAGTATTATTTGTTAGGTCAAAGAAAATGTTGGTTGGGACAAAAGTTCTCGTAATCGTGTATATCTGTGATCCTTCTTTCATGTTCATATCCAAGAACCTTGTTTTAAAAATGAGCTCGCGGTTACACAAATTTTGTAGAGTGAATGGTTTGTCTATATTGTCCAATTTCTCAAAAAGTTGAGTTGTTGTAGTGTTGAGGATTTTTTGAGCTTCTTTATAAAACATAGTGAATGTTGTTGTTGCCGTTTTATGTAACACTCTCAATTGAATTTTGAACCTATAAAAAATCAACTTACGTCTTAGTTATGAGTTAAACAAAATGAAGGTGGGGAAAGTAATGTTTTGTGTGATCCCTTGGTGCAGGGTAGATCATAGCATTTGGGCACATGTTTTTAGCTTTTTAGTTTGGTATTTTAAAAGCTATCTATAGCGTAGATTGATATTTTTAGCTTATTTCTAAACTTTGGGTCGAATTTAAATTATAATTTTATTATTTGCATTTTCATTTTATTATTTGTACTTTGACTCTTTCTCGCTCTGTATGGCATAACTTGAGCTCTGAATATCGGATTGGTGCATATGAGCAGAAGTTGGAAAGATAAAAATCTGAGCTACAACTTTTATGGTGGAAGAAAAGACCAATTCTGAAGTTTTTTGAGCCTAAAGTGTAGATTTTGTAATATGGACTTTTGTAATAATTTTAATTAGCGACTCACTTGTTTTTAAACCCTAAACCATAAACCCTAAATCCCAATATCAAATACTACATATTGGCAGTTTTGTTTCTTTTCTATGATGGAAAAATTATGATTCAAATCGCTACAAGAAATAAACAGTTTTTATTTTAATTTCATGAAAGACTAATTTTATAAGATTAATCCACGAGTTCAGAGTTTCTTCAACATCTTGAGATTCAGGTTACACTGTCAATTTCAATTCATGATTCTAATCTTGTTTATTTGATTATATTGATATTTTGATAGCTTAAATTAAATTTCAATAGGATTGATTAAATTTATTTGACATAATTTGGTTTCGGTTTCTAATTTAATTGAATTTAAAAATTTACGACGCTTGATCGTTAATTGTAATATTTTGATGATTGTGATGCTTAATCCAATCAAAGAAACCAAATTCACATAGGATTGATTACACTTGTTTGATCAATTCTATATTCAAATAAGAATAGAATCACAAATTAGAAATTAAACTCATTGATAGAATCTTTGATAAGTCTGAAACTTGAATAAGTGGATTAATCGTTTTGCTCATCTGTTAAATCAAAAATCTAAAAAACTCCTTTTTAATCTTAATGTTCAATTCGGTTATTATTATTATTATTATTATTATTATTATTACTATTATTACTATTATTATTATTATTATTATTATTATTATTATTATTATTATTATTATTATTATTATTATTATTATTATTATTATATCAAAAGTCCTTGCGAAACGATTCGAGTTATTACCTTTATTTATATTTTATCAATTGTATTTGACCCGTGTGCGACATCGGATCAAATTGGCGGCGCTGCCGGGGACTCTCTGATAATAAGTTTAACCCTGTCTTCTGGCGACTGTCTCGGATTGCTTCGAAATTTCGCCAGCAAATGCTCCCAAATTCCTTCGTTTAGACATTTTTTTGAATTTTTCATATTCTCCAAAAGTACCAAAAAAAATTGTGTTGTCTTTATCTGATTTTTAGAAATTTTTCACTTCAATTTTAGCATTAGGGACATTGTTAGAATTTTTAGAATTTTTATTTTGCATTGCATTGTTATGATGATGCATGACTAGGGCTAGTTATGTGACTCTTCATGCTCTTGAACCTGAAATAGATATGACATTTCATTTACGTCGTAGACTTAATAGAGCTGCTAGTGTGAACGAGTTAGAGTCAAATACTGAAATTGACAAGTTGTTGCAAAATATGGCTGCTGTGAATAATAGAACCTTAAGACAACTTGCTGCACCTAATGTCAATTATAATGCATTATGTATCACATATCCTGAAGTTAATGTACCATTTGAACTTAAATCTCGTTTAATACACTTGCTTCCAATGTTTAATTGTCTTGCAGGTGAGGATCCCTTCAAACACTTGATGGAATTCCATGTTGTGTGTTCTACCATGAAGCCTCAAGGAGTCAAATAAGACCACATTAAGCTGAGAGCCTTCCCATTTTCACTCCAAGATGTTGCCAATAACTGGTTATACTACCTTCAACCAGGTTTTGTTACAAGTTGGAATGATATCAATATATTGTTTCTAGAAAAATTCTTCTGTGCCTTAAGAGCTGCTTCAATTAGAAAAGAAATATGTGACATCAGATAGATTGACAGGGAATCATTACATGAGTATTGGGAGAGATTCAAGAAATTAGTGTCAAGCTGTCCTCATCACTAGATTTCTGAACAATTGCTCATCCAATATTTTTATGAAGGCTTGCTACCTATGGATAGAAGCATTTTGGATGCTGCTAGTGGGGGAGCACTTGTTGATAAGACCCCAGAAGCAGCAAAGGCTTTGATTGATAACATGTCCATTAATTCTCAATAGTTTACAACTAGAAGCAATTTAACAGTGTTGATTAAGGGTGTAAATGAAATTCAAGTTTCTTCCCACAAGAATTTAGAAGGAAAACATGATGAGCTTACATATTTAGTAAACAAATTGGAAATAGGTAAAACCCAAACAGTGGTATGTGGTATTTGCACTTCTCAAAAGCATCCTTCGGATTCATGTCCTACATTGCAAGAAGATCCAATTGCTGATGCTCCTCAAACATATGCAGCAAATATATACAATCCTCAAGCCAACTATGATTTGTCATCTAGCATGTACAATCTTGGTTGGAGAAACCAACCCAAACTGAGATGGGGGAATTCATCTGCACAACAACAACAACCTAGGCAGTAACAACAAAATATTCCTTAACAACAAAACAATGCACTTTCATTAGAGGACCTCGTTAAGTAGATGGCTCTTCAGAATCTCCAATTTCAACAAAGAACAAATTCCACCATTCAAAATTTGGAAACAAAGATTGGTCAGCTAGCCACTTCAATCAATCAGTTGTAGACTCAAGGGTCAAACTAATTGGCTGCACAATCAGTAGTAAATCCAAATGCTCCCAATGTCAGTTCAATTACATTGTGGTCTGGGAAAGTTGTTGAAATACCAAATGTACTTGAAACTATAGTGAAAAATAACAAGGTTATTGAGGATATTTTGATATCTGAAACTGTTGATGTTGAGCAAAGTATACCACTTCCTTTTCCTGAAAGGGCAGTGAAGACTAAGAAAATGGACGAGGCAGAAAGGAACAACGAGATCCTGGATACATTTAGGAAGGCGGAAGTGAACATTTCCCTCCTTGAAGCAATTAAATAGATTCCAAGATATTCAAAATTTCTAAAAGATTTGTGCACACACAAGAGAAGGTTAAAAGTTAATGAAAGAGTAAACATGGGGCAAAATGTTTCAGCCCTCATTCAGCCCATGCCTCATAAATGCAAAGATCCAAGAACTTTTTTCATTCCATGTACCATAGGCAATAGTCAATTTGAAAATGCTATGTTAGATTTAGGAGCTTCCATTAATGTTATTCCTACATATATTTTTAATTCTCTTGCTCTTGGATATTTATATTGTACAAGTGTTACCACTCAAATGGCGAACAAGAGCAATGACCATCCCATTGGACTTGTGGAGGATGTACTTGTTCGAGTTAATGAATTGATATTTCTTGAAGCTTTTTACATTTTGGACATGAAGGGAGAGAATAAGTCCAACGGGGCGCTTATCATCTTAGGCAGACCATTCTTGAAAACTGTTAGAACAAAAATTGATGTCCATGTTGGAACTCTATCCATGGAATTTGGTGATAGCATTGTAAAATTTAACATCTTTGATGTTATGAAACACCCCATGGAAGAGCATTCTATTTTTCAAATTGAATTGCTTACTGATTTGGTTGATGACACTTACCCTGATATGTTTGCTACTGATTTACCTTCATTATCTGGTTTTGATGATACTTATACTTGTGAATTATCTACAAATACTCAATTGTGCTATGTGTGTGCTGAGATCGAAGCTGCCTTGCAGGTTGATCATTGTGTTGATATCAATATTTCTACTAACATAATTGATTTTGCAGACTTAGCTTCGGCCACTAGTTTTGTACCTTCCATTGAACAACCACCGACTATAGATCTTAAACCACTTCTTGAAAATTTGAAATATGCATATTTAGAAGGAAGTGGCAAGTTACCTGTGATTATTTCAGCAAAACTTGAAGATGAACCGGAAGAGAAGTTGTTCCAGATTTTGAGAAAACACGGGAAGGCAATCAAATGGATCATGGCTGATATTTCTGGTATTAGCCCATCCATGTGTATGCATAGGATACTACTGGAGGACGGGGTAAAAATAGACAGGCAACCCGAAAGGCTACTTAACCCATTAATTCTGGATGTTGTAAAAAAAGAAGTGACCAAGCTCTTGCAAGCAGGCATTATATACCCCATCTCTGATAGTCAATGGGTGAGTCTGATGCAGGTAGTCCCATAGAAGATTGGACTCATAGTGGTTAAAAATGAAAATAATGAACTTATTCCCACATGAGTGCAAAATAGCTGGAGGGTATGCATCGATCACAAGAGACTGAACCAGGCAACTAGAAAACATCATTTTCCTTTACCATTCATTGATCAAATGCTTGAACGGTTGGTTGGTAAGTCACATTATTGTTTTCTTGATGGTTTTTCTGGTTATTTTCATATCCATATTGCACCAGAGGACCAAGAAAATACTACGTTCGCTTGTCCTTTTGGCACATTTTCCTATAGGAGAATGCCATTTGGCCTATGCAACGCTCTTGGAACTTTCCAACGCTGCATGATTAGTATTTTCTCTAACTTGATAGAAAATTGTATTCAAGTTTTCATGGATGATTTTATTGTGTATGGTTCCTCATTTGATGCATGCTTGAACAATTTAGATAGAGTTTTGCATAGATGTATTGAAACTAACCTTGTGCTGAATTACGAAAAATGTCATCTTATGGTTGAACAAGGCATAGTTTTGGGATCTCTAAAAATGGGATTGATGTGGATCTTGCTAAAATTGATGTCATTTCTAATTTTTCTTACCCATCTTGCATCCGTGAGATTCGTTCTTTTCTTGGTCATGTAGGTTTTTACAGATGATTTATCAAGGATTTCAGCAAGATAGCTCTTCCACTGTCAAATTTGCTGCAAAAAGATGTCAGTTTCACCTTCGATGGCAATTATAAGAAGGCGTTTGATTTCTTAAAGGCAGCACTAACCTCTACTCCCATAATCCAGCCACCCAATTGGATCCTCCCTTTTGAATTATGTGTGATGCATCTAACTATGACGGGAGAAATGTCTTTGTTGCAAGACCTAACTTTAATCAAAGGTGGCGCAATAACTTTTGGAGGGAAGCGAAAAGGCCAGATTATTGGACACGACACAATTGGTAATGACACTTCTCCTTCCATTAAAGAAGTTTCATTTGTTTAAGGTCTCAAATATAATTTACTAAGTATTATTCAATTAAGCGATAATAACTATGACATTATATTTAATCACAAATCATGCAAAAGCATTTAGTCAAAGAAATGAATATGTACTCTTTACATGTTAGAGGCAAAATAACCTATATAAGATAAATCTATTTAGCTTAGAGAAACAAGATATTTCTTGTCTCTTGCCAGTAAATGAAGAAAAATTAATTTGGTGCAAAAGGTTAGGTCATGCAAACCTAAGATTAATTTCAAAATTGAATAAACTTCCACTTGTTAGAGGTCTACCTAAGCTTACGTACAAAACTGAAATTATACGGGAAGCTTGTCAAAAGGATAAACAAACTAAGAACTCTTTTACCCTTAAGAATTTAGTCTCTACCTCCAAACCCATTGAGCTCTTGCGTATTGATCTTTTTGGGCCTGTGAAAACAGCCTCAATAATTTGAAAGAAATATGGCTTTATAATAGCAGATGATTAGACTGGGTGGAGTTGGGTAAAATTCTTAAGAAATAAAAATGATTGTGACAAAGGTTTATTGCATTTTGAGAACAAGTAAAAAAATGAAAAATGTCCTATAACTATAGCAATTAGAAGTGACCATGGAGAAGAGTTTGAAAACTTGTTATTTGAAATTTTTTGTGATAAGAGTGGAATCTCACATAACTTTTTATCTCCTAGAACACCGCCGAAAAATGGAGTTGTAGGAAGAGATCCCTTCATTAAATGGTTAGAACCATATTAAATTAGATCAATGTTGCAAAACATTTTTTGGTAGAGGCAATTAACAATGCATGCTCTATTCATAATAGAAATTTAATTAGGTCAAAATTGAATAAAACACCATACGAATTATGGAAGGTTAAGTAACCTAATATCTCCTATTTGGTTGTTTGGTCCCTACTCACAAAAGTGCATCTTCCTTGGATACTCTATGGAGGAGTCAATACATGTAAAATTTGATGACCCAAACAAAACAAAACAAAAAACATTATTGGAACAAAGTGGATTTTCATAAACAAGTTAAGTGAAAAGGAAAAAGATATCATAAAGAAGGTCAGACTGGTTGCACAAGGTTACAATCAACAAAAAGATATTGATTACACTGAGACATTTGCTCCATTGGCCAAGTTAAAGATGATATGTATCATACTCTTCTTTGTTGCTTATTATAATATCTCTTTGTTTCAAATGGATTCTAAAAGTACATTCTACAATGGTTACATTAGTGAAGAATTATATGCAAAACAACCCCCAGAATTTGAAAACCTAAAGTTTCCTAATCATGTCTTTAAGCTTAAGAAATCACAATATGGTCTAAAACAAGCACCTAGAGCTTGGTATCATAGTTTAAGTAACTTCTTACTTGAAAACAGTTTTGATAGAGCTCACATTGACACCACTTTGTTTAAGAATCAATAGAAAATAACATTTTTGTTATTTAGATTTATGTTGATAATATTATTTTTGGTTCTACTAATAGCACTCTTTGTTAAGATTTCGCTACGTTAATGCAACAAGAACTTCATATGAGTATGATGGGAGAACTTAAGTTCGTAGAATATCAAATTCAACAAAGTCATAATGACATATACATTCATTAGACCAAGTATACAAAAGAGCTTCTCAAGAAGTTTAAGATGAATGATTGCAAACCAATGACTACACCAATGTATCTCACGTGACTTGATAACGATGAATCAGGAAAGAATGTTGACCAAAAAACATACAAAAGAATGATAGGGTCACTTCTATACCTTACTACTTCCAGACCTGATATTGTATTTAATGTGTGCGTGTGTTAGGTTTCAAGCTGATCCAATAGAATCCTACTTAATTGTTGTTAAGAGGATCCTTATATACCTGAAAGGTACTTTAAATCTTGGTTTGTTCAATAAGTTGTCAACTAAGTATAAGTTAATAGGATATTGTGATGTTGACTATGCTGGAGACAAACTTGAAAGAAAAAGCAACAAATGAAACTGCATTTTCCTAGAAGAAAATTTGATCTCCTGGTCAAGCCAAAGACAAAGCAAAATTGCAATGTCAACAATAGAAGCTAAGTACATTTCAGCAACAGGATACAGTTATCAAGTATTATTGATGAAACATCAATTGGAGGATGACAAAATCCTTGAGAGTAACATTCCCATATTTTGTGATAATACATCTGCTATTTTTCTAACAAAGAGCCGAATTATGCATTCTAGGGCTAAACACATAGAAATTACACATCATTTTATTAGGTATATGTTAAAAAAATGAGTACTCATTATCCAATTTATAGATATTGATCACCAATGGGCTGACATATTCACCAAATCACTAGCTAACGACATATTTGAATTCATTAAGACAAAGATGAACCTTACCTTTATATTTGATTAATTTTTTGCTTTGCTTACATTAATTTAGATTCATATTAATATGTATTTTATGTATTTTTTATTCTCGTTAAACAAAAAAAAAAGGCATGACAGAAAAACTTTCAAGTCTAAAACATTTTATGACAAAAGGGGGAGAAAGATAATTGATAATATTATTTTTTTGATATATTTATGTGGAGATAGAGAGTGTATGCATATGGGAAGAAAAGAATTTAAAAATTACTTAGGCTTTGGGAAAGCCTTAAGTCAAGGGAGTGAAGTAATAAAAACCAATAAATTGTTATTAGAAATAACAGTTTTGTCATTGTCAAAAAAGGAAGATTGTTGGCATCAAGTTAGTTTTCCTCTTGTAATTTTGATGTTAACGAAGGTAGTTTATGAGAATAATTTTTTTGGACTAATGGCTTCATCAATTGTGTAAGAATTAGAACAAGAAATTAAAAGACACCACATTAGAAGAAGAAATCAGAAACAAATATCAAAAGCAAGTTTCCAAAGGAAATGACCATAGGAAACAACCAAATGAAAATAGAGGAAGTGATAAGAGGAAGTGACCAAAGGAAGTCAGCAAAGGAAGTAAAAAGGTAAAAGTAAACGAAATCAAATAAGTCGACGAAATCCTCCGAATCAGGCAAATGCAAGTTCTGAAAAGTAACATACTAAATTTTACTTAGTCTTATTCTTACTTTTGAGGGTCCAAGAACAAGCGCAAAAGTGTACTTGCCCAAATCAAATCAAGCGTATGAAGAAAGACTCAAGTGAATCAATTTGCAAACATAATATGAACAAATATGCGCGATATCATTTTAAAAGAATTGCTCATATCAGATTCATAAATAAAAAATTAGCTAAGGGTTATATTATCAAAACACATCTTTCATAATTATATTTGAAAGAAATATGTGTTGACCATGATGAATGGAGATACAATTTAGAATTCACAAGGGACAAAACTAAAGCCGTAATTTTAACTATAAATAGATACTCAAGGTTGAATAAGAATTCACGAACGAACAAACTCATAAATCCTAAAAACACAAAGGTTAGTTAGAAAAACCTCAAAAACTCAAGTTTTCTAAGTATTTAGAGTTTAAGGTTTTAATTTCTAGCAAAACACTCGTCCAAAGTAAAATATTCTAAGTTTTGTAGTGTGGAAAAATCATTGTATCAAATCTTCTTAGTAGATGCAAAAACAAACCTGTTTTTAACACATTATAACCAAGCTCGATAATGCCTTTAGTGTGCCTCAAGCAATATGTGGATCTCTTGTTGTATTTAGAAGACTTGACTTGTAGGGTCAAGTGGGTAGTTTTCATCTAAAAATTTTTGGATCTCAGGTTGTGTAGAGAAAACTTTACTTGTAAGGTCAATGTGTGGTTTGCCTCAAAAAGTTTGTAAGTTCAAGTAGTTTTGAGAAGACTAACTTGTAGAGTCTAGTGCTGTTGTAATTCAAGGTTTTGAATTAGTAAATAATGTGAAGGGACTGGACGTAGTTACCAAGTTGGTGATGAACTAGGATAAAATCTTGTGTGTTGTCTTTATATCTGCATTATTTGTTTTACTACTGCTTCTAATTAGTAAAATTGTTTAAGTCACCAAATCATAATTAAAATAAAAAATATTTTTAATTTAGATAAACACATTTCAACCTTGTACTCGTGTTTGCGAACCTTCAATTAGCATCATAGTTTGGTCTCAAGGTTGAGCACTTTACAGTGTTTGACGAAAGATCCAAGGATTCAATATGTCTAAATTTGGTGAAAACGTTGCTCGAGGAAAAATCAATACACCACCTATGTTTGATGGAGAATGTTTTGAGTACTGGAAGGACAGGTTGATGAGTATATTTATTTCACAAGATCATGAACTTAGGGACTTGGTGGAACATGATTATAGTGCTCCAACAAAAGAAGATGATACTAAAATTCTAAGAAATGAGATGAATATTGATCAGAATATGATGTACAAGATGCACCATAAATCTAGAACATTCATGATAAAGGTAATCCCTTTCAAGGAGTTTAAGAAGTGCACCACCAAGGAAACAACAAAGAACGTTTATGAAAATATGGTTATAACTTATGAAGGAAGCAAGCAAGTTCAAGAGGCAAAGACTAATCTTCTTGTCAAAAAGTATAAGTTCTTTTAGATGGAGGAAGATGAAAATATTGAGACAATGTTTTCCAATTTTCAGACCTTTGTCTTGGGGTTAAGGGTACTTTAAAATAGCTATACAACTATTGATCATGTCAAGAAGATTCGAAGGAAGTCTACACAACTAGTGGAGACCTAAGATCACTTCCATTTAGAAAGTAAAGGATCTGAATACTCTTAAGCTGGAGGAAATAACAGCTTCCTCATATCTCATGAGATTGAGCATGTAGAGGATCATATCAAGTATAAGTAAAAGATTATGTCTCTAAAGTCCAAGTAGAAGAAAGAATTAGTGTGGAAAGCTACAACAAATAAATGACAACAAATTGATCAAATAAAAGTGCGAAAAAAATGTTGATATTTTAACGTGGAAAACGCATCAATGCAAGGATAAAAATCACAGGTTATCCAAATCAAAGAAATAGCTCCACTATAATCAAATAAGGATACAAGAGAGTCTAAAAAAGATGCACAAATTGTGCTTGAAACTAGCCCAAATAACAAAGCACCAAACCTTACAAATAAAAATAAGATGAAAAATACCCCTAAAAACCTGCTATTGTGCAAGCACTGTTTCTCCCTCTTTATATGTGGTTTTGTTGATTCGAAGTTGAAAAAAAAGAGCGGTATATTGCAAACCTGTTGTCCAAAAAATAGTCTGATCCAAAAGTTAATAAATACACAATCCATGTTTTTATGAGACTCATTTGACAAATTGAGAATAGAGTTTACTCTTGTCTTTTTTCTTTTGGTGACTACCTTTTTTCCTTAAAATAGTTTTTCTCCTTTAAAATCCTAACAAGAGCTTTCTCCACTTGAATAAGTGAGACACACGGGCTACAATATTTTGGCCCTTCTCCACATAGGATGGGAGCCCAATATTGAACATATCTCCCCATCACAACTATATGGAGATAATTGTCAAACCAGCAATATCACATCAAGATTCAAAACATCCCTCTTGGTAATGCTTTAGTCATCATATCAGAACCATTATAATCATTATGAACTTTAGCCAACTCAAACTACTTAGCATCCAAAATATCAAGTATCCAATGATACCTCACATCAATGTGTTTGCACCTACTATGAAATGTTGAATTCTTACCAAGATGAATAGCATTTTGTCTATGGAAAAATAATACATATTTGTCTTGAATAAACCCAAGCTCCTGCAAGAATTTCTTCAACCAAATTAACTCTTTATATGGTTCGATAATGGATTTTACACATTTATGTAATCTAGACTACCAAGCCACAACTCCAGTAGGAAGCTCCTACCTCAAATGTAGACAATGCTATACATTTATGTAATATGGACTACCAAGTCACAACTCCCTTTTCAAATTTAATAATGTAGCCTAAATTGGACTTCCTCGAATCAATATCTCCAACCATATCTGAGTTGGAGTATCCCACCAAAATAGTTTTGTCACTCCAAAACAAATCCTCATACATGTAGTACCACGAACATACCTCTAAATCCATTTTACAACATTCTAATGCTCTTTACCTGGATTTGACAAAAATCTACTTATTGTGCCAACAACATGCATAATATTTGGCCTTGTACATACTATTGCATACATCAAACTACCCACATTAGATGCATAAGGAACTTGTTTCATGTCTCTTTTCTCATATTCACTAGAAGGACTTTGTTTAGAACTTAACTTAAAATGAGTAGTTGAGTATTCACAACCTTTCTCAGTCTACACATATGGTCTTCTTTTCCTTCAACAAGAAAACCATCAGGTTGCTTCATATAAATATTTTCCTCCAAATCATCATCATGGAAAATGGTTTTTACATACATTTGATATACCTCTAAGTCAAGAGTAGCTGCCAAACTCAATATGGTTTTAATCGATGTCATTTTTACCATAAGTAATAAAATCTTATTAAAATCAACTCCCTTTATTTGACAAAAACCTTTCACCATTAATCTAGCTTTATACCTCGTGTACTTTGAGTTACTCTCAAACTTCATTCTATAGATCCACCTGTTTTCCAAAACCCTTTTTCCTTTTTTCAACTTCACCAAATCATAATTGCAATTATGATGCAAGAATTTCATCTCGTCATGCATTGCATCCACCTATTTTTCACTTTCTTCACTCTCTATGGCCTCTCAAAAACACTCAGGTTCCCCTTCATATGTCAAATTCATATACTTGTCAGAAACATACCTTGTATATGGTTGTCTCTACCTCTTAGATCTCTAAAGTTGGGTTTGAGATGATTCAGAAGCATCACTAAAATTTCCATCATATAACAACTCATGATCTTCACCTGTTGGAATATATACCTCATCTTTGAGATAATGATCATCAACACAATCTTGTGGCTTATAATTCTAAACATTACCATTAGTAGTATTCAAATTAGGAACAAGTGACCAAACTGGATCACCTTCACCGAAGATGTTATCTCTCTTAGGTTTATTCTTCTCCATGTTCTCAATGTCTTCATGAATACTATATCAAAATTTCTTTCTGATAAGCTTTTTCTCTATAGAATCATACAACTTGTAGCCAAATTCATCCTCGCCATAACCAATGAAAATATACTCCTTTGAATTTGCATCCAACTTGGATCTTTCATCCTTCGGAATAGAGACAAAAATGTTGTGATAAATGAATTTGGGCACATATGTCTAGCTTTGTACTTTGACAAGATTAGTTTTTTTAGAATATTTCTAAACATTGGGTAATAATTGTGTTTTAACGTAACTATTTTCATATTGATCCTTTCTCGCTCTGCACACCATAACTTAAGCTTTGGATGTCAGATTGATACATGCAGGAAAACCATGGAAAGCTAAGAGTCAGAGTTACAACTTTTATCTTTGAGCAAAAGTCCAAATTTTAACTTTTTGACAAGAGCTTTTTGTAATCATTTTTAGTATTGGACAATTTATTTTAAAGCCCAAAATGAGTACTATATCTTTTTAGTTTTTTTTAGGGTTGCTAGAATTTGTGATAGGTCTGAAATTTCAAAACCAGTGGATTAGTCATTTCAATATATGTGACTTTAATTTGTTTCCTCAATCTATTTGAACATAAATTCAAAACCCCCTTTTAGTTTCCATTGATTCTAAACTCGATTAATATAATCAAAAGTCCTTGCAAGATGACTTAAGTTGGTGCCCATATGCTCTATTTTTATTTCCTGTATATACCCTTGTGCGACAGTGGATCACCTTGCAACCAAAGACTCTCAAATGATCATACTTTACATTCTTACCAAAGTATACCTTGTTTGGTACCTCACTCTTCAAAGTGACAACAAGAATAAGATTAATAACTTGTACCACTATGTACAATGCCTCACCATAATAATGTTAAGGTAACTTAGCTTTAGATAGCATACACCTCACTCTCACAACAAGTGTTTGATTCATCCTCTCTGTTAAAACACTCTCTTAAGGAGTTTTAGGAAGTGTTTTTTCATGTGTTATACACTACTATTTGCAATATACCACCATTCTCAGTACGAACAAGTTTCAGGTATTTGCATGTCTACCTCTTAACCAAAGCATAAAATTGTTTGAACTTCTCCAACACTTGGTATTTGTATTCAAAGCATAAACTCATAGTTTTCTAGAAGAGACATCAACAAAAGTAACAAAATAAAGTGCACCACTAAAAGATTTTACCTTTAAAGGGCCACAAATGTTAGAATGCACCAATTGAAGCAACTTTGACTTTCTTGAGGGAGGACACCTTTTGAAGGATACCCTAGTTCGCTTACCAACCATGCATTGTGAAATTTCTCCAAATCTACACACTTCATCTTGGAAGCATACCCTTTCTTGCCAAACAATTTAACCTTTTTTTCACTAATATGGCTAACCTTTCAATCTTGAAAGCATACCCTTTCTAGCCAAACAATTTAACCTTTCCATATCCACGACATTCACACTGTCTTTAGCAAGCAAATCATTTATCCAATACATTTTACTCTCTAGCCACAACCAAGTTACCTTTGTTGAGTTTCCATTTTTCAGAAGTAAAAGGATCGTCAATCATATGCACATAGATCAAATTGAAGCAAACCTAAAACATGTTTGATTCCATTAAGCACCAATTGCATTCCCATGTTTGTTAGCAAGCATACATCTCCAAAACCAATTACTTTATATACACCATCATTACCCATCTTCAAAACTCCAATGTCACATGAAGTATAAGATAAGAAGAACTCATTCCTCGGTGTAACATGTAGTGTAGCACCACTATCAATTATCCACATGCTCTATTTTAATTGACAAAGAAATTCATATTGCGAAGAAGAAATTTGTTCCTTCCTTCTCATATGCTCTTTCAAAACACCATGTTTAGCTACTTCCAAAGTAACAAAACCTTTAGGAGTTGAACTCGTTATAGAAACTTGAAATGACTCCCAAGACTCTATGAAGCTCAGATTAGGTGAACCCAAAGTTGAACTGTGAAGACTATACGTAGCTTGGATTATGTGAACCAGGATAAATCTCTGCGTGATTTATCTCCTCTTATCTATATTTATTTGCAGTCTTTTGATTATTAAATTAAATAGATAAATTTAAATTGTGTTTATTACTAACCAAGAACGTTATCTGTTTTCTACATAACAATGGTCTCCATTTTCTGTTTTCACAATACAAATCAATCTTGAGTTAAAATATTTAAGTTTTAACATGAAATTTTAGAAAGGTTAATTTAAAATTCAAACCCCCTCCCTTGTAAATTGACATTTCTACTTCAGTTGGAACCAAGTTGGTTTTACATATAGAATTTTGATTTTAACAAGAGTATTTTATGAGAACAATATATTTGACTTCAAAGAGTATGGAATGAGATATGGTCAATATTTGTAGAAGATTTGAAGAAGATTTGAAGAATATTTGATGAAGATTTAAAAAAGATTTGATCAAGATTTATCTACAACAAAATATAAATAGAGTTAATTTAAAGAATTTACAAATGCAATATGAACAAAATACAATTCAAAATTAAACAAGGGCTAAATTGAATCCCAAATTTTAACTATAAATAGATACTCGAGATTAAAGAAGAAAACCATCGAAAAGCATACAAGAGTAATCTTAGAGTTCAAAGAGAGAAACACTTGTTCAAGTTAGAAATATTTTGAGTGTTCTTTTACTAGAGTGTGAGAGTTATTATTATTATCGGCTTTGTTAGAAGCAACTACTCACGTTTCATTCTTTTGTATCCAACCCGATAATGGTTTAATTCCTTTTTCAATCTCGGGTTATCAGGTTGTTAGGAGAAGACTTGGCTTATAGGGTCAAGGTGATTATTTCCTCAAACGTATGAGGTTGTCAGGCTGTTTGGTAAGACTGGCTTGGAGGGTCAAGTGCTTTATAATTCAACGTATTTGAATTAGTGGACTAAAGCCTTCTGAATGTAGCCAAGTTAGCGGGGAACCAAAGTAAATCTACGCATTAAACTATTCATGCTTTCATTGCTTGCTACCTCTGAATTCGATTGCTTCTACGTCAAGTAAATCACCAAAATTGAGATAGTTTTTTATTTAAATATAAATTATCAAAAAATTATCAATTTTGGTAAACACAATTCAACCCCTTCTCAAGTTTGCACATTTAATCCCAACCTGAGATGGAGGAATTCATCTACACGAAAGCAACCTAGGATGTAACATGGGCAGTAGTAGAACATCACACCATCATTGGAGGCCCTTGTCAAACATATGGCATTAAAAATCTCCAATTTCAATAAAAAAACAAATTCTACCATTCAGAACTTTGAGACAAAGATTGGACAATTAGCCACTTCAATCAATCAAATGCTGACTTAGGGATCAAGCCAATTACCTGCCCAATCAGTAGTAAATCCAAATGTTCCTAATGTCTGTGCAACTACCTTAAGGTTTGGCCAGGTTGTTGAAATATCAAAGGCACCTGAAACTATGGAAAAAAAATTTGTTGACGACACTTTGGTACCTGAACATACTGATGTTAAGAAAGATATACAACTTCCATTCCCTTAGAGTGCAGTGAAGACTAAAAAAATGGATGAGGTAGATAGGGACAAGGAGATCTTGGATACATTTAGGAAGGTGGAAATGAACAGTCCCCTCCTTGAAGCAATTAAACAGATTCTAAGATATGCCAAATTTCTAAGAGAGTTGTGCACACACAAGAAAAGCTTAAAAGATAATGAAAAAGTTAACATGGGGCACAATGTTTCATCACTCATTCAACCCATGCCCCAAATATGCAAAGATCCAAAGACCTTCTCCATTCCATGTACCATAGGCAATAGTCAATTTGAAAGTTCGATGTTAGATTTAAGAACTTCCATCAATGTCATGTCTACATCTATTTTTAACTCTCTTGCCCATGGACCTTTACACTATATAGGTGTCACCATTCAATTAGCAAATAGAAGCAATATTTGCCCTCTTAGTCTTGTGGCAGATGTACTTGTTCAAGTTAATGATTTGATTTTTGTTGCAGATTTTTACATTCCGAACATGGAGGGATGGAGGGAGAGACTTAGTCCAACAAGGAGCCTATCATCTTAGGTAGACTGTTCTTAAAAAGTTCTTAAACAAAAATTGTTGTTCATGTTGAAACTCTATCCATGGAATCAACATGTTTTTGGTATATCAGTGTGTCTCTGAAAATTCAACGTGTCTCTGTAGTTTCCATGCCTCTAATGAACAGTAACTTTTCTATGCCTCTGATTAACAATAATTTTAGCGGGCCTCTAATGAACAATATTTTTAGAATGCTACTCATGAAAACTATTTTGGCATGCCTCTAATGAACAATAACTTTGCCATTACTAGAAAAAACGCTTTTAGAGACCAATTTTACGGTCACTAAATAAAGAAAATCGGTCACTAAATCTTATAGCGACTAATTTAGTGACCAATTTAAATCAGTAGCTAAACTACTAGTCGCTAACTATTGCGACCGAATTTAGTGACCGATTTAGTGACTGAATTTAGTGACCGATTTAGTGGCCAAATTTAGTGACCGATTTAGCGACCAATTTAGTGACTAAATTTTGTGACCGATTTTGAGACAAATTAGCAACCATTTTGAATTATTATTTTTATTATATATTTGGTCACCAATTCAGTCTATAAATGTTACTTTTTTTTTAATTCATTATTTTCATATTCAAAAGAACAATAAAAACAATTTTTTAATTTTATTTCAATATCTAAAAAATTCATACATCAAAATCATTTAAAAGCATTAATTATTTCACCATATATAACTAAAGAATATAATATATTTATGTAATATTTCTAAGTACTCAAAATAATACTGATAAAACTAAAATCTTATTATAGTTTGCCTTCACAATCTTGTACAAATTACTAGTTTTCCTTCACACCAATAAAAGTACACCCCATAAGATAAAAATCATTCAAAATAATAAAATAAACAAACTAACATAGCAATTACAATTTAAAAAAAAAATGCCAAATACAATATTTCTTTTATTCAATTATAAAAATTCAAATAATTATTAAAAAAAAAAAAACTAACAGATATAATCAGTAGAAAACTGACTCTATGTCGTACTGCAGTGGTAGTACTAGGTCATTAGCAAATTAAACAGATATAATCAGTGGAAAGCTGCAACTTCATCTCTGAAGTGTTTGAGCAGGTTCTCAATACTCATAATAACACTATGATCTTCATTATCCTTGACTTGTACACTCACCTGAAACAATGAAACAACTCTTAATTTCATATTGGGTATAAAAAGACTCAAAATTTAAATGAAACAACTCTCTAAATCGATTACTAAATTTAATTGCTTTTTTTTAATATAGAAATTTAGAAAAATCTAGTTTTAAAAGAATAAAAAAAAACTTGATTGGTCTCTAAATCGGTCACTAATAAATTAGTTTCAAAGTTTAAAATTTCAGTCTCTATTTCGGTCGCTAGTGTGAAAGAAAAATTTTCTATTAGTAACAATTTTCATTAGCGACCGATTTAGTGACGAAAAAATATTTAGTTTCTAAGTTCGAAATTACGGTCTCTATGTCGGTCACTAGTGCGACTGAAAATATTCAATCTCTAAATCGGTCACTATAGGCGAAAATTCTAGTAGTGAGCATGCCTCTGATTAATAGTAACTTTAGCATGCTTCTGATGAACAATATTTTTTAGCATGTCTCAAAAGCCTACCTCTAAAGCTCATGTTTTGCAAGCTCAAATAACTGCAACATGTTGCAGAATATATTGCCTATGATAAGTAACCTCCGAAGTTGCATTGACTCTCATAATTGAACAAAGGAGAAATTTCCCATGCCACTAATTCTAAGTCACACAATTTTTTCTCTGCTATAATTATTCAAGAAACATAACATATGACTACAGCAATTAAATCAGTGATTCTAATGGACAAAAGTTAACGAATGCGATGGAAGGTCAAAGGGTCTGGTCGATTAAACAACATACTTAATTGGACTTAGTTGTATCCTTACTTCTAAAGGTCCAAGAACAAACCCAAAATTGTTCCCACCCAAATCAAATCAAGCATATGAAGGAAGATTAAAGTGAATCAATTTGCTAAAGTAAACTGAAGAAATACGCACCATATCTTTCTAGAAATTTTTTTCATATCAAATTGGTTGATGACACGTATCCTAGTAAGTTTGCTACTGATGATTTCACTGTCTGGTTTTGCTGATACTTATGCTTGTTATTTTTGTACATATACTCAGTTGCGCTCTATGTATGCTAAGACTGAAGTTGCTCTATAGGTTCTTGCATGTCTACATTTCAACCAAAGCATGAAATTGTTTGAAATTCTCTAACACTTGATCTTTAGTCTTCAAGGCATAAAGCAATAGTTTTATGAAATAACCATCAATAAAAGTAATAAAATAAAGTGTATCACTAAAAGATTTTACCTTTAAAGGGCCACAAACGTCAAAATGCACCAACTGAAGCAATTTTGACGTTCTCTCTTCTAGCCACAACCAAGTTACCTTTACTGAGTTTCCACTTTCAAGAAGGAAAATAATTATCAAAACCACTATAATCAAGCATATGCACAAAGATCAAATTGAAGTGAACGTCTGGAGCATGTTTAACTCCTTTAAGTAACAATTGCATTTCCATGTTTGTTTGCAAGCATACATCATCAACACCAATTACTTTAGATACGTCGTCATTACTCATCTTCAAAACTCCAAAGTCGCCTGAAGTATAAGATGTGAAGAATTGATTTCTCAATGTAACATTTAGTGTAGTACCACTATCAATTATCCACATGCACTCATCAGATACAAGATTAACTAACTCATGTTCATGGAGAATAACAAGATCATTACTAGTAGCAGTAGTAACACATTCATCATCACAACCTCTTTGTTTTTGCTTACCATTCATGTCCTTATTCTTCTTTTTGACATAAACATTTTTTTTGTATGTATGTGCTTTGTTCTATGACAATAATGACACTCCACATTTTTGTATCTAGACTTGCTTATGCTATTTTCTCTACCACCCTTCGTTTTTTTTTTCTTTTGACTTCCCCCCTTATTTTCAGTGACAAGAACTTCAGATTGAGATGAAGAACTTTGCGACTTCATTCTTATATCCTCATTCAAAACACCACCCTTAGTTGTTTCCAAATTAACAACACATTTAGGAGTTGAACTCGTTACAGAAAACCTGAAATGTCTCCCAAGTCTTTGGAAAAGATAATAATAGAAATAGTCTCAAGAACTCGTCATCAAAATTCATACCCATTCCTAACATTTGATCATGGAGCCCCGATTTAGAGGCAAAAAAAAGTTTGTATCTTCTCCCACACAGTTTCTGCATTTATCTTATTAGCAATATGTTTATAAACATTATCTTCTACATGTTTCCTAACAAAACCACATACTTATTGATGTTCAAAATCTAATTCTTCCGTAGACTTATCATCCAACTTTTTAGAACAAAAAATAGGAAGATGCATTTTCTTCACAATAGCAAATCTTTCATCTTGCTCTTCCGCAAATGGTAATTAGTATCATTTCAGCATGTCATCTTTATATTCATACTTGCCTCCATCTTTCAATCAAGTCAAATATCCTTTAACGAGGAGCTCTGATGCCACTTTGATTGGAATAAACACATAAACACAATAACAAGAAATACAAAGATAAAATTTTTCCAACTTACAAGAACTCGTGAGTAAACTTCCAAACTTGCCACAATTCAACGTAAATTATTTTTAGTAATATATGACAAAAATGTAACAAATCTTAATATTGTAAATCTTTCAATTTATAATAATATAATCATAATTGTAAATATTTCACTATCACCAATTTGAAATTAATGTAAAAAATAAGAAAGACATATACGTGTTAGATTATAGTTAAATTATAATTGGTTTACTTTTCTTGTATAATTTTACTGCATTATTGTAATATAAATAATATGTATCTTTACCATTTTAATTAATAAAAATAATTCTTTTCAATCATAATATGGTATCAGTGACTAAAACCCTTTGATTTTTCTCCCTCTTCTCCTTTCTCGTATGCGTGCATTTTCTCCTTCTGTCTTGATTTCCATGGTCGATCCTATCAGCGACTAAAAACCCTATGATATTGCTGCATATAAATCTATTAAACCGTTCCTAATGGAAAATTGTGTGATGCATCCTTAGTGGTACTATTAAGCTCAAATAATCGATTATTCTTCACAATGTTCTTTTTATTCCTTATTACAATTTCAATATTATCTTTGTTAGTAAGTTGACACAATATGTTCTCTGTATTTTGAATTTTACATCTAATTCTTATTTGATTCAAGACTTGACCAGTTAGTGGATGATTGGTCGGGCCACCATTTGCAATGTTCTTTATGAGCTGGTCATTCCTTTGTCTAGAAAATTTGCTGATGCAACTTTTGATGTTGCTTCAAATGTTACTTCTTTTCATAAAGATCATTTTTGGCAATATGGATTAGGTCACCCATCTATCACTTGTTTCTCGAATGTCAATAAACATTACTCTTTGGAGTTACATGTACACTTTTCTACTTGTGATATATGTCATTTGTCAAAGCAAAGAAAGTTGCCTTTTAATCATAATACTATTATTGCTAATTTTCCCTTTGAAATTTTACATGTTAATATTTGGGGTTCTCTTGCTCATGCTTCCATAAATGGTTTCAGGTATTTCTTGACTATTGTCGATGATAAGTCACGTTTAACTTGAGTAAAAATACTTACTACTAAAAGTTAATCTAAAAATTGTCTTCAAAATTTTATTAAATACATTGAGACTCAATATAATTCTCATGTTACGATAATTAGATCTGAGAATGAACTTGAATTTAACATGGTTTCTTATTTTCAAACTATGGACATTTTACATCAAACTAGTTGTGTTGAAACTCCTCAACAAAACAAATTTGTTGAGATAAAACATCAACATATTTTGAATATTGGAAGGGGTCTTTTGTATGAGTCATGTTTGCCTATTTTTTTTTAGTGTTACACTATTCTTCATGTTGTGCATATCATTAACATTCTTCCTTCTATGATATTAAACAATAATTCCCCTTATTATTTGCTTCATGTTCATATACCTGACCTCTCCACCTTAAAGGTTACCTTAAAGGTTTTTAGTTGATTGTTTTTTGCTTCTACTATTACTGCTAGCAAAACTAAATTTCAGCCTCGTGACAGATAATGAATTCATTTAGGACCCAAACAAGGAGTAGAAGGTTATATTTTATTTTAGAAGGTTATATTTTATTTTATTTTCAGTCAAAAGAAATATTTCTTTCTAGACATGTTCAGTTTTATGAAAATATTTTTCCTTTTCGTTCTCATCTTGCCATATCTCCTTCCCTTCTCTCTGCATATGTACTTATGCCAAATGTTTCTAGCTATTTTGATCTTTATAATGAAACTGGTTTTTCTCTTGTTAGTGCATCTCATGATACCATGCATGCATCTATTACTCATACTAATATATTTGATTATGCATCTAGACCTCTTAATAACCAGCCTGCATCTAGTTTGCATCACAACATGCCTTCATCCATTGACAATTCTTTGCCATCCAACACTAACTCTAACATTTCTGCTTTTGCTAGTGATGATTCTAATGTTCCTTCTATTCGTAAATCCAATAATTACTAATCTTCCTAAGTTTTTACATGATTACAAATTAAACTTAGTGCATATTTTTTATTCAGATTTTAATGTCATTCAGGTAAACTTCATTCTATTTACAATTTTATTTCTTATAATAACACCTCTGCTTCTCATAAATCACTATATTACTTCTCTATCCTCTTTACCATAACCAAAAACTTATCAACTAGCCATCAAACACAAGGCTTGGAAAATTTCCATGGATAATGAAATGCATGCTCTACAAATGAACAATACTTGAGAGCTCACTGAGTTACCTCAAGGAAAGGCCATTATTGATTGTAAATGGGTCTTCAAAAACAAGTTCAAGGATGATGGTATTCTAGAAAGGCACAAGGCTCGCCTTGTTTCAAAAGGTTATACTCAACAAGAAGGGATCGATAATTTTGAAACTTTTTCGCCGGTCGTAAAAATGACTAATGTTAGTCTTGTTCTTGTTTTGGCGGGTGCCAAGGGATGCCATTTACAACAGTTAGATATAAATAATGTTTTTCTTCATGGTGACATCAAGCAAGAGGTCTACATGCATATTTCCCCTGAATTCCAATCTCCGCATAATAACTTAGTTTGCAAATTAAAAAATTGCTTGTGTGGCCTTAGACAAGCTAGTAGAAATTGGAACCAAAAACTTACCAATGTTATAATTAGCTTGGGGTATACCCAATCTTTACATGATTACTCTATTTTTATCAAATTTCATGCTTCTCACTTTAGTGTTTTATTGGTGTATGTAGATGATATAGTTTTAGTTGGGGACGACATTTATGAGATCAATTTTGTCAAACAATTTCTCCATTCTTCATTCCAAATCAAAGACGTTGGAGCACTCAAAATTTTCTTGGGTCTTGAGGTAGCAAGAACAAGCAAAGGAATATCTCTCAATCAATGCAAATATGCTTTGAAACGCATTTATGACATGGGTCTCCTTCATCAATGCAAACTGGTGTCCACTCCCATGATTCCAAATCTCAAACTGTCTACAATAGAAGCCACTCCTTTTTCATATCAAAAACTTTTTGACGACTGATTGCTCGCTTCATCTATCTTATCAACATTAGACCGAATCTCTCTTACGCCATTAACAAAGTTTGTCAATTTGTATCCTCTCCCATGCAAACTCATTTTCATGCTGCTACTCAAATTATCCATTATTAAAAGGTTGTTCGGGCAAAGGTCTCTTATTTTCTTCCTCTTTCGACATCAGTTTATCTACATGCAGTGACAATGATTGGGCATCATGCCTCAATTCTAGACGTTCCATCATCGGCTTCAATATCTTCCTTGGTTCATCTTTAATATCATGAAAGACAGAAACAAAATGTGGTTTCTCGTTCTTCTTCGGAGGATAAATATCGTGCTTTAGCCAACACAACTAGTGCAATTCAATGGTTACTTTATCTTATCTATGATCTTCACTTTTCCATGAAGAAACATGTTCCCATATATTGTGACAACAGATTTGTCATCCAAATTACTTAAAATCCCACTTTCTATGAATGTACTAAACACATCGAGTTGGATTGTCACCTAGTTCTTGGCAAATTAATGTTAGGTATCATTCATCTTCTCCATGTTTCTTCCTCGATTCAGTTAGTAGACATCAACACCAAATTTCTTCATCCTTCACATTTTCATTCAATTTTATCCAAACTACACATGATTGACATCTATGATCCCACTTGAATAAGACTGTTAGATTATAGTAAGATTATAATTAATTTACTTTTCTTGTGTAATGTTACTACATCATTGTAGTATAAATATTGTGTACCTTTGCCTTTTTAATTAATAACAATAATTGTTTTCAATCATAATAGGTGCGGGCAGTATATATTATTTGTTTTTCTGTTGTTATTAAATATGGATTAAATCGGAATGATGAATAAATTGGAAAATAGGAATGCATTCTAATTCTAATAATGTTTATTTTTTCAGTAATTTATTTGGAAAATATTAGTGGTATCCAATATGGTATTCCTTTTGTTTGATCGACAATGGTATTTTATCTTTATAAAAAAGTTTATTATATCTGACGGATCGATATATATATTTTATTATTTATTAATATTATTTTTTATTATTATTTATTAATAATATTATTTTTTATTTTAAAATCTATCAATTAGGCAGTAAGTAGTTATTACATATTGGGTAGCCGTTCCATATTATTTTCATTCTTTATTTCTTCGATTATTTTGAAGTTGAATTGTTCATGTTATTATATAATTATTATATTATATAAGATTTTAATATTTACTACTTCAAAAAAGAAAAAATTTATCTATATATTCCTTTAATAAAGTTAGTAACTGTAAAATCTCTTAAAAATCTTTTAGAAAATCTATTGAAGTTCTAATTTTAGATTTTATAAATAAAAATAAATCTTAAAGCAAAATAGTTTATGCGAATTTGTAAAAAAAATAGTAAAAAATAAAATAGGTGCAGTCCCTTTAAAAGTGTTTCAATATTTATAATAATATTAATTATATTATTATTGAATATTTCCGAGTTTGTTTGAGATAATTTGTTTGAGAGCTAATAATGGGTGTGTTTATTTCAAGAAAAAAATTATTCTTTAAAACCAAAAATCATTTTTTAGGTTTTAAAAGGTGTTTGTTTCATATGAATAAGACTTTTAGATATTTTAACGTGAAAAAGACTTTTAAATAAGTTTTCAGGCAAAGTCAAACTTTTAAAAAAGTCTGGTCAGACCGGAAAAAAGTCTATAATAGGCTATAGTCTAGAAATTTAATCATATTTCAGACTCAGACATTTCAAAGTCTAATCTGACCTGACATATTTCTACTCCTTATCTCACAAAATGAGTTATTTTATCCAAATTAGATTTTTCTAAATGTAATGATCAATGATCGAAACATCAATTACTTGCTTAATATATGTTTTAAAGGAAAATATTTTGGAGGACTAGTCTTGCATAATATTAATTCCTTCTGCATACCAATTTTTTTTAATATTTCGTAATATTTTTAATTATGAAATGAAAAAGAATATTCATCATTCTTTCTCTCTAAAATTCAACTGACAAACTTAACTTATAATATGTTGGAATAATTTTTTTATTTTTACCAATTTAAATGTCCAAACTCATTACACTCACAAACACGTCTTCTTAATTTGATAACGTATTTTAAATTGATAGGGTCAAATATATTTTTGTATATAAATATATATGCATTAAAAGGCATATTTCCACCAATGTAATCTATATATTGCGTTTCCAAATTCCATAAAAAAAAATCTCGAATTGATTTGAATAAAATCCTTTTAAATTGATTTGAATTTGAATCAAATTTGGGAGTTTAAAATTGATATTAATTTTTCAAATTCATTACCAAAAAATTGAATTGAATAAACTTTGAAAAATTTACATTGATTAAATGCACACAATAAAACTTAAATAAATAAAAAACGACACACAATAAAACTTAAATAAATAAAAAACGACACAATAAAACATACTATAATAATAATATTTTTGATATTATATTATTTGCAAGAAGTTTTTTATATTATTTCAAGTTTTAAAAAGAATCTGGTTCTTTTAACTTCCACGATACCATGACACTAATTTCTATAATAACCCATGACCTTCATTACTCATTTAGTTAACGGGGCCTTCTATAGAAAAAAATTAAGGTACTATTAAAATTATATTATATTGAATAATATATTAAAATTCTTAATTTAGTCAATTTTAATAGATTAGTAATGAAAATAAATTAAAAAAATAATTATTGATTAAAATTTTTGATACTGCTTCTTTATTGTACCTAAATCATTATATATACTTTACCCCTCACTAATCATAAAATCATCCTTTAATACACGACATTTTTGAATAAAACCCTTTTAAATTTGATTTGAATTTGAATCAAATTTGGGTGTTTAAGATTGATTTAATGATCTGATTTGAATTGCGTTTTCAAATTTTTTTTTATATTATATCAGGTTTTAAAAAGTATCAGTTACTTTTGATTTCGATGATACCATGACACTAATTTCTATAATAACTTAGCAATTTCCCACCACGACCTTCATTACTTAATTAGATAACGGAGACTTCTATAGAAAAAAATTTAGGTACTATTAAAATTAAATCACATTAAATAATATTAAAATTTTTAATTTAGTCAATTTTAATAGATAGTAGAATAATGCAAATATATTTAAAAAAATTATGGATTAAAAATTTTGATACTGCTTTTTTCTAGTACCTAAAACATTATATATACTTCACCCCTCCCTAATCATAAAATCGTCCTTTAACACAAGACCTTTTATAATATTCAAAATGCATTAATGATTTTTTCTTTTATAAAAAGACTTATAATTCTTTGAATATTAGGTTATTTTTCTGCCTCATATGATATCAATAATTATATAGATAAAATGAAAAGACTATTTTTTTTTTTTTTGA
>JBBPBS010000417.1:6221032-6266230 GCA_037974835.1 Cicer judaicum
TATATATATAAAACTAACAAAAATAATTTTATTTGTTATTTTACAATATCAATAAAATATTAATGATATTTTTTCTGTTACACCCTTATTATTATGTAAAGTTATTACTTTGGTCTTATAATAAATTATGCATTTGAGTTGTTTCACATAAATTAAGAAATATATAAATAAAATAGAAAAATTAATATATCTATCAAATTATTCTTATCAATTATTGGTACATGTACAATTATCATTAATGAAAATTGGAATATTGCGAATTTGGAGTCGTGCATGTATTTTTAATTAAATGACCTATTGAAAACAAATTAATGTCAATGAATGTTGGTTAAACTAAGAAGGAATGAACTCACTTCTGTTATCGATGTAAAAACTGCTTTGAAGAATGATCTTTAAGCATCTCTATTAACGCTTTTTGACCTTGATAAAGTCCTAGAACTCAACTCATATACACTTTCTTTTACAAAAACAAAAACAAAAAAGTTAATTAATATTTCATTAAAAATAATATGTTTTTAAAAGAATAATGTTAGGAACAGACTCTTTAACACATACTTTCTAATACTCTCTTTAAATGGTTAAAATTCACATGGTCCCGCCAAATTCATAAAGAACACACATAATTTGGTATGACTTATGTGAATTTTAACCGATCAAAGAGAGTAATACAAAATGCATGTTAAAAAGTGTTTGCACTCTTACTTTTCTAATTAGTTAAATTATTATGGGACAAATGGAGTGTGTCTATGAGGTGTCAGCTTAGCTCCAAGAGCAACATTGCAACCTCAGGGGACATTGTTCAAAACATGTACAATATATATCATGGGGAACAAGTGAAAGAGAGAAGAGTGGTTGGCGGAGAAGAAAGTCCTGGTCTCCACCAAAGTTTCACAAGTTGGATTGTGATGGTGGCCACAAATTTGGTTGTCATTGTAACACCCCGACCATTACCGTTATCGGCGATGCTACCTCACGACCTTCTCGTCCCTTTATCCACCAAGTGGAAATAGCGAGTTTTTGGCTTCCGTGGGATTTGAGCCCGATACCTGGGGGATAAGTACCGCCTCCTCAAAATCCCACTACCAATTGAGTCTGGGGTGTTACATAAAAATGCGCTTTTTTTTTTGTAGCACTCCGACCATTGCCGTTATCGGGGATCCTACCTCACAAACTTCTCACCCCCTAACCACCTAGTGGAAATAGTGAGTTTTTACCTTCCGTTGAATTCGAACTCAGTACCAGGGAGATAAATTTTTTTTTTGACATGTGTCTACTGTATGTTTCATGAGCTCTAAGCTCAACATTAAAATCACTCGCAATATGCGACTTGTTGTTCAGATATTCATACCATGGTAGGATTGAGTTGATTAAAGTATAATTGTCATTAGTTAGAAACATCCACGTCTCCAATTAAATAAAAAAAGACTTCAAGCCAAGCCGAATCCACAATCCAAAATTTAGCAAAGAAATTCCTATAATGCATCGAAGGTTCAAAGAGAAAAAGAAATTTTGGCTTATGCTTTGTACAGAAGCTTTTAACTACCAACCTTTTAACTCTAGATACATTTTTTAGACGCAAAGCAACTCAAATGGTGATTTTTATGCATCGTCTAAAACTTCAAATGTAATTTTAGCATATAAGTTGTTAGCTTACGTTTTGGTCTAAACATTAAAATACGGTAGCTTGTTGTCGCTATAACAAAAATGAGATTTTTAGGGTTTTTGTTTTAATGTGTCTCAAACTTGTCTAAATGACTTGGGTCCTTATTTTAATTGACAAACTTGATCTAGATGACCTAAAACCACCATTTTAACTTGATCATATGAAAAATTTGTGTATTTTGCTTTGGTGATCAAAATTAGTGAGATTTAAGAGAAACATTAAAACACTCATAACTTTCTCATCCGTTATTCGAATTTGATTTCATTTCTTGTTGAACAACTATAGAAATAAGAGCTATAATTGAGTGAAATACTCATTGTTCAGAATTCATTCAGCAAATCATGAAAGCGTGTTTATGCTGTTTATAATTAATTCCCAGAAACCTTGTCCTAAGTATTGTTCCCTAACTTTGTTCGTGTTCTTAATTCATTTTTTGTAGTCCAAATCTTAAGTGATCATTCTCTTTATTCCTTGATCATGAATAATTGTTATCAATTTGAAGACCCATGATTGATGTAAGATTCATCAATTTGTGAATTATATTTCATGATCAAAATCCATTAATCATGTACGAATTTTACTCTTTACGGGATATCACAATTTTTGCATATATGATAAATAATGTGTGGATAATGTGTTAAATTATAAGTATGTGATTGAACGATGTCGTGGCATAAAATTTAGAGTGTTTCTCAAATTCAATAAAGTCGCCATCAAAATTGATTTTAAAATAGGGAAAATAGTGGGGAAACCTTAAAACAAAATTTGATATTTGAAACCAAATTTTGAGTTTGGGAGTCGATTATGCGTAAAAAATGTATTAGCACCCTATGATATATGTTAAAATACGATTATCTATAGTTTATTGTGCAAAATTAATGTTAACTTATATAAATTTATTTCTCCTTTTTAAAATGCAAATATAATGTTTTTTTAAAAAATAATAATATTCTAGAGATAAAAGTGTATTTACAATATAAGGGATAAAATAAAAGTTTAATATTATACTTGATAAGAGTGCGATCTTGCTCTTACGTATCTCTCGATGTGATGGATAAATCAAAACTACATAGTTCTTAGATAGAAAATGCTGATGTGTTGATTGTTTTTAAACAAAGTTTGTTTTGTTGTTTGATAAAAAAAATGTGTTTTGATACAATAAAATGAGTTTATTTCATTTGAATAATTACTTTAAAATGGGAGTTTTAAGATTATCAAGTTGTACAACTCGTGTTTCAATGATTAAAAATATGTCTCATCTAGTTCATTTGTTTAAGAATATTTTTATTATTTTCGGTTATAAAAAATGAGTTTCAAAACACCAAGTTGTACAACTTGTGTCTTAACAACTCAAAGATTAAGAAGATTACATCTAACAAGAAGATGTTACATCTAATTAATCAAATTTAAAAGTTGATTTCAGATTAAATTATTTATAAAAATGAAAGTTTAGAACTATTAAGCTGTATAACTTGTATTATGATAACTCAAAGATTAAAAAAAATGTAACATTTAATTAACCTTTAATAAAAAAATATTTCTTCTTTATGATATTTGATATTTGTTAGAAGATGTTAATATTTTGAAAAATAAAATATTTAGACTTAACAGGGAGAGAAAACAAAAATTACTGACTATATATTTAAAAAAAAAGGTTGGGCTTGGAGCCCAAACTTTCTTTTAGTAGTCCAATAATTTTATAGTATAACTAAAAAAAGGAGTATTCTATTTTGCGCCTCCATACCTAAACATGTCACTTCCTCAATCAATGTGAAAATACAATTTTCTCTTTTTATAAAACTTCAATTTTTTTTTACCACTCATTTTTTTCCTATTTTTTTGAAACTTTAGAGAATTTATCATACCTTTCGAATATTTCCAAGTTTTTGAAATAAAAAAAGTAAGTGTGCTCGAATTTTTCATACCTTTGAAATAAATTTTTTCAAATTTTTTAGAGTTTCAAAACTTTCCAGATTTAGAAACTTTTGAAACATTTCAGATTTGTAAACTTTTGAAACTTTTTAGACTTGTAAACTTTTGAAACTTTCTACATTTGGAAACTTTTGAAACTTTACATTTTTTAATATAGTTTGAACTTTACTGATTAGTTAAATTTCTATTATGTTTCATTTATTGTGTAAGCTTCCTGAATTTGAATTTTATTAATTATTTATATTTCTATTATGTGTCATTAATTATATTAATTGTTTGATTTTCTAATTATTTAAAATTTTATTAATTACTTAAATTTCTATTATATGTCATGTGTAACCTCCTTGAATTTTTTTCATTAAATATATGTCTTAAATATTTTTTTTAATGGTGGTATTTTATTGTGTATTTAGTTGTTTTCAAATATGAAATCTCAATATCTACTTACATGTTTTTCTTAGCATTGTGTTTTTATATTATTTTGAAATCTTCTATTTGATTTGATAGATTTTACTATCCTTTTTATGATTTTTTTCCTTGTTTATCGCATGATTATTTTATTTTAATAATCTTATACTCTCTACTTATTGCTCACGTTAAGTGTTTTGTGATCTAACTATTATCCGACTTACTTAGTCTTGTTTATGAAAATCATAAATATTACAAAATAATTTCATATTCTACTTGATACAAATTAGTATTATTATGTTGTAAAATATAGTGTTACATATTATCGTTGTTATCATTGTCTCTTTTATGTTATTTTTATGAAGTTAGAAATTTTAGTTTGCTTGAATTGCAAATGTTTTAAAAAGAATATCATTTAGTTTGATGTGATTATTAGTATTAGAAATAAACATTCCTTTTAATTTATTTAGTTAAGATATTTTTGGTATTTCAGAATTATTTAATAAACTAAATTGAGTTTGATTTTATTTCTTAAATTGATTTAATTAAGCCAAATTTATTGCATCTACGTTTTTTTTTAAATTTATAAACATATACGATATTTTTTCTTATTTTATGAATGTTGTTTATATACGGTAAGACTAATACTTAAGAGAGTATGTTGTTGTAATTAGAGGTGGGAATAGGCCAGACCAGACCAGACTTTGAAAGGGCTGAGTCTGGCCAACGATTTAATTTTTAGGCCTAAATCTAGCCTACGACTTATCATAAGCTATTTTTTCGGTCTGGCCTGACCTCGAAGTCTTTTTAAAAGACTTATTCACAATAAAATATTTAAATATTTTATTCATATCACATGATGCTCTCCACAACTAATATCAATGTACATATCTATATATATTAAATAAAAAATAATTTTTCTAACAAAATAATTTTAAAAAAATCTAAAACAAATATCCTTTAAACGCTAAGAATAGTTTTTGGTTTCAATGAATAGATTTTTTTATAAAAAAATAAACGCACCTATTATTACCAATTGAATGGTTACCGAATATGAAACGACTACCAAATATAGAATCGTTACCGAATATGGAACGACTATTGAATATAGAGTGATTACTAAGTGATTGTCTAATTGATAGAATTTAAAATAGGAAATAATATTATTAATATAATAATAAAAAATCATATTAATAAATAATAAATAGGCTTTAAAAACAGCTTGAGCCTAACCTTTTTATTAAATAGACCAGACCAAGCCATACTATAAATAGGCCATGCCATAAACCCTTGACGGACGACCTAACCTATTCCCATCTCTAGTTGTAATTATTATTATTATTATTATTAGAAAAATAATTAATATTTTTGTTGTTGTTTGTTAACGTTTCCATTTTTTACTTTATGTTAAAAGTTAAAAAAAAAAATAGACTTATAATGATTTTTTGTTGTCAAGAATAATTGAAAATTTTTATTTCTATAAAATGAATTTTGTAAGACCCTTCATTTTTTAGTTCTAATTTATGCAATTTTAGGGTATTTTGTGTTAAATTACTTAGGCATTTAGTCCAATTTTATTTTATTTTGTAAATTAAGTAATATATATATATATATATTAAGAATTGTTAGAGTTGTAATATGTTTAATCTATATATATATTGAGACGATTAAAATTATTTGTCGAAGAATAATTTAATTATGTTACAAAAATTAAATATCAGACAGTTTTCTTAAAAATGTCACTTGTTGCTGAAAATTCATATGTCACTTGAATTTTGACGAGAGTAGATATTTTTATTAAAGTAGTTTGAGAAGTGAGTGACATGATCAAACTTACCCAGGTGTTCCTTACAATTGTTCAAAACAAAGCACTTACACCCAAAAACTCTAAAGTAAGAAATATTTGGCTTTCTACCCTTATATAACTCGTATGGAGTTTTCCTAAGGATTGGTCTAATCAAGACCCTATTGACAACATGTGTGGCAGTGCTAACTGCATCAGCCCAGAAAAATTTAGGTACCTTGGAGTCCTTAAGCATGGTCCTAGCTAATTCCTCCAAAGACCTATTTTTCCTTTCAACTACACCATTTTGCTGTGGTGTCCTAGGGGCTGAGTACATGTGATGAATACCATTCTGTTCACAATATGTATCAAAAGCATCATTTTGGAATTCTCCTCCATGATCGCTTTTGATAGACATAATTTTCTGACTTGTTTCATTTTGTACCAAATTTGCAAACTTTTTAAAAATAGAAAAAGCTTCACTTTTATGAGTAAGAAAGAATGTCCATGTGAATCTAGAATAATCATCGATTAGACCAAAACCATACAAATTGCCACCAAAACTTCTCACCTGAGAAGGACCAAAGAGATCCATATGAAGCAGCTGCAAAACCCTATCGGTTTTGACCAAGTCTACTGGGGAAAAGAAGTTTTGACAAGTTTACTTTGTTCACAAGCAGCACATAACCTATCCTTAGTAAACTTCTTGTCAGGGAGTCCTATGACTAGTTGTTTGCTAACAAGTCTATTCAAATGACCAATATGAATGTGTGCAATACGTTTATGCCATAACCACGTTTCATCAGCATTTGATAATAAGCAACAAACAGAATCAGTAGGTACAACAGTTAAATCCAGCATACAGATATTGTTAACTCTATCACCTACCAATTTCATGCTTTTATCAGTTTTGTTTTCAATTGTGCAAGAGAGTGGTGAAAAGCTTACTTGAAAACCATTGTCACACAGCTGACTGATACTTAGAAGGTTGTGTTTCAGCCCTTCCACGTATAAGACATTTTTAATTATAGCAGTTGATTCGCTGCCAATGTTACCTTCACCGCAGATCTTGCCCTTGTTATTATCGCCATACTTTACAAATCCACCGTCTTTCAGATTTAGGGACATAAACATTGACTTGTCCCCTGTCATATGCTTTGAGCATCCACTGTCAAGATACCATTGATGTTTCGTGGATCTCAAGCATACCTGCAATAAATTTAGAATTTCAATGTAGGTCCCCAACTTAAATTGGGTCCTGGGGGGTGAGTTTCAACATCTTGTGTCTTAATCTTCCAAATCTGTTTATATCCTCTGTTAGCAAGTCTTTTGTATTTGCAATTGTAAACATAGTGTCCTTTTCTACAACAAAAATGACAAGTAACCGCAGAGGATACATACTATTTTGGTTTAACAAAGATATTATGCATGTGACTAGACTTAACAAATTTCTGGTGATGATTAACATTACCATATCCTATTCCATGCTTAGTTCTGTTCTTATTAACATGCATATTTTTGTTAAAACCAAGTCCATATTTTATATTGACATTTCTCTGGTTGCTAAGAATGTCATTCAGTTTATCCTTGCTACTAGAGAATTTCAATAAATCAGACTTCAATAAAGCAATAGAATTTTCAAGATCAATACATTTGGCAGATTTATCATGTGAGTCTCTTTTTAATTGTTCACATAAGTCTTCAATTTTTCTATAATCAGTTTTCATTTGATCATGCAACATGCACTGTTGTTCAAGCATTTTCTTTGTGCTAACTAACTGCTTAACAAATTTAACATATTCAGTATGCAATTCATTAAACGCATCTTGCAGTTCATCAAAGGAAGGATTATATTGTGAACTTACCTCACTTTCTGATTCAGAATCTGTGTTAGCCATGAGACACAGATTTGCTTCTTCAGTTTCTGAAGATGTGGAGGATTTTTCGTTGTCATTCCATGCAATGTAGGCTTTTCTGTTTTTCTGAGCTGGTTCCTTGCCTTTAGTTTTGGAATTTATGTTTTTGTTCTGCAGCTTGTAACAATCAGCCTTTATATGACCAGTTTTTCCACATTCATAACATGTGATTGTCTTACTGTCACTGTTCTTTGAGCTTGATTGTTTTCTGAATTTGCTGTCTTTCTTTTTCAAAAATTTCTTGAACTTCTTGACAAGTAACCCAATTCAGGTTCTTCATTATCCTCACTGCTAGATTCATCTGAGCTACTCCCATGTTCAGATTTAGACTGATGTGTTTGGGCTTTCAATGACAATCCTTTTCGTTTTTTGTCAACTAGTTCAGCTTCATTGAGTCTATGTAGTTCCATTTCATGTTCTCTCAATTTACGAAACAGTGTAGCTATAGCCATGCTCCTGGTATCCTTTGATTCTGCAATGGCTGTAACCTTTGGTTGCCATTCCTGAGTTAGACATCGCATGACTTTGCTCACTTGCTATTCGTTGTCTATTTCTTTTCCTAATGCATTTAGGTTGTTGATTATGTGTGTAAACCGAGTCTGCATGTCGTTGACTGATTCTTCTTTCTTCATGCTAAACAACTCATATTCGTGCATGAGAGTGTTTATTCGAGCTCTCTTTACGTCTGTGGTTCCTTCATGCGTCTGCTGAAGTGTATCCCACATCTGTTTTGCTGTCTTGCAATTTGAGACTCTGAAGAATTCATCATGACTCAAGGCTGCAGTTATAATGTTCTTGGCTTTGGCGTTGTACCCAACTTTCTTTTTGTCATCTTCAGACCAGTCGCTTTTAGGCTTTAAGATTGTTGAATCACCAGTGCCTACTATGGTTGGCACAAAAGGTCCATTCTCTACAACATCAAGAATGTCAATACCACTAGCTTCAAGAAAAATTAACATGCGTTGTTTCCAATACATGTATGCGGCACCGTTAAAGGCAGGAGGCCTTGCTAATGACGCACCCTCTCCGAGGAAATCAGAGGCCATGTTCTTTTGATGAGAGTTACTCTTACAAAAGCTGGCTCTGATACCAATTGATGGTAATCAGGCCTCAGTTTTATGGAAAAATATGCAAAAAGTATATCTATTCTAACAAAATGCGCAGCAGTTTTATAAATTGTAAATTTACATAACACCAGATTGCGAAAGGTCCCTAATAATCAATTTTAAAGAATGTCAAGTAATATCAGTTATTGATTATATGGAGAAGTGCATCAAAACAGTTTGTATTCAGGATATTAATTTTCATGCAGCCATGTCAAAACAATTTGTCATGCAAAGCTATCTATCACAAAATCTTTATCATGCATTCGATCAATATCAAGAACACAATAATTGCAGAAATCTAAAAGAGATAAGGGAAAGAAAAGTGTACGCAGATATTTATACTGGTTCAGTCGCTTTGTGACGGCCTACATCCAGTCCTAAGATCAAACCCGATCTTAGAAATATCCAAAAAGAAAAGCCTATCCAAAATGTCTCTTTCTACACTATTTGGAAAACTTCAAGAGCACGAAATCAAACTTGGAAGGCTAGAACAAAATGAAAGTCAAGAAAAGAAGACCAAAAATATTGCTCTAAAGACCAAATCAATAGAACAAATCAAAGACGACGATTCAGATGAAGATGAAAATATTATCTTTCTTGTTAAGAAATTTGGTAAGTTTCTTAAAAATGACAGAACATTCAAAAAGAAAAGCTTCAAGAAGAAAGATAATTCTACATCAAATCAAAACTTCACTTGCTTTGAATGTGGAAAACAAGGACATATTAAAGTTGATTGCCCGAACCTTGCTAAGAAGAATGCCATCAAAAAGAAAAACTTCAAGAAAGCATACATAGCTTGGGAAGACAACGAAGTAAGTTCATCTTCAGAAACAGAAAGTGAAGAATGCGCCAATGTTGCATTAATGGCCTCGCATCAATCAGATGATGAAGAAGAGGTTACTAATATAGACTCTCCTCATTATAACAAAACTAATAGTGAATTAATTATAGAATACAATGATGCTCAAAATGCAATAAAGGAATTACTTATTGAATGTAAAAATCTGTGTAAACTAGTGTCAACACAAAAGAAACAAATCTCAAGTTTACAAGAAAAAGTTGACATTATGGAGAAAAATTCTGAAAAACTAAAACATAATTTTACATGCAATAAATGTGATTCCCTCTCTTTCAAAATTGTTCAATTAAATAGGGTGATTGAACGATACGAAAAGGGACAATTAGGATTGGAAAGTGTCTTAAATATGCAAAGATACTCAAACAACAAAAATGGTCTTGGATATTCAAAATTTGATAAACCAAATTTGAACAAGACTATTTTTGTTAAAGCAAGTAATCAATCTAATCAAGAAAAGATTATAGTTATGAAAAAGGATGATCTTTATAGTAAGAAAATTATTCAAAATAAATCTCATACATATGCTACTAATGGTAGATTTAATCCTACTTATTCTTATTGTGGTCTTCATGGTCATACACCAAATACATGTCACATTAGAAACATTAGTGTTCCAAGTGGGCATTATATATGGGTAAAGAAAGGTACTAACCATTAAGGACCCAAAGCACATTGGGTACCTAATAAAGTTTGATTCAATTTTGGAGGTATGCAAGCAAGATACTTCAAATATGTGGTACTTAGATAGTGGATGCTCTAAACATATGACGGGTGATATAACAAAATTTTCAGCCTTAACACTTGAGTCAAAGGGACATGTAGTATATGGAGACAACAACCAAGGAAAAAATTTAGGCATAGGAAAAGTCGTTACAACACCTTCTCCTTCAATTGAAGATGTCTTATATGTTGAAGGTCTAAAACACAATCTCATAAGCATAAGCCAGCTTTGCGACAAAGGATACAAGATAGTTTTTAACAAAGATGAGAGCATCATCCAAAATGAAGCTACAAATGAAACTCAATTTGTTGGTAAGCAGTTCAAAAACATCTTTATACTTAATATTGACGATTTATCCTTAAAAATGAAATGACTTTTGGTAAGCGACAATAATGATGCTTGGCTATGGCATAAGAGATTTGCTCATATTTATATGGATCATTTAAACAAATTAGTCAAGCATGATCTTGTTGTAGGCTTACCAAAAATGAAATTTATAAAGGATAAATTATGTGACGCATGTCAAAAAGGCAAGCAAACAAAAAGTTCTTTCAAACCTAAAAATGTAATTTCAACTTCTAGACCACTACAATTGATACATATGGACTTGTTTGGTCCATCAAGAACCAAAAGTCTTGGTGGAAACTCATATGGACTAGTTATTGTTGATGACTACTCAAGGTTCACTTGGACCTTATTTTTGGCAAGTAAAAATGAAGCTTTTAAGGCATTTAAAACTATGCCAAGCTAGTCCAAAATGAACAATCTACCAAAATTGTATCAATTAGAAGTGATCATGGAAGTGAATTTCAAAATACTTCATTTAAAGAATTTTGTGAAGAAAATGGGGTTGTTGAGAGAAAGAACAGATCCTTGATAGAGCTCGCTAGAACTATGCTAAGCGACTCAAATCTACCAAAATATTTTTGGGTAGATGCTGTAAACACAACATGCTATGTTTCCAACCGGGTAATCATTAGGCCAATTCTTAAGAAAACCCCTTATGAACTTTACAAAGGAAGAAACCCAATATCTCTCACTTCCACATTTTTGGATGTAAGTGTTTTGTGTTAAACAACAGTAAAGACAATCTTGGAAAATTTGATGAAAAAGCCGATGAAGGTATATTTCTCGGTTACTCTTTATCTAGTAAAGCATTTAGAATTTTAAATAAAAGAACTTTATTAGTTGAAGAATCAATGCATGTAACTTTTGATGAAACTAACCCCATAAAAGAAGAAAATATTATTTCTTGTGATGATGATGTTTTTGAAAGCGATGATCCAAGCAAAGAACTTCAAACTAATCAACCAGATCAAGAAAGTGAAGTCAATATTGAAAAGCAAAGTGATGATCTTCCTAAAGAATGGAGAACCCATAGATATCACCCAATTGATAACATCATAGGTGATATCAATAAAGGAGTCACAACAAGATTAAAATTGCAAGATGCTTGCTTAAACATGGCTTTTGTTTCTCAAATTGAACCCTCCAAAATTGGTGAAGCACTTAAAGATGATCAATGGATACTTTCCATGCTAGAAGAACTCAATCAATTTGAAAGAAGCCAAGTATGGGAACTTGTTCCTAATCTTGGAAATAAACACATCATTGGTACAAAATAGGTGTTTAAAAATAAACTAGATGAGAATGGCATAGTTGTTCGCAACAAAGCTAGATTGGTCGCTCAAGGATACAATCAAGAGGAAGGGATAGACTTTGACGAAACATTTGCTCTGGTAGCAAGATTAGAGGCAATACGTCTACTACTAGCATATGCTTGTTACATGAATTTTGAGTTATATCAAATGGATGTGAAGAGTGCCTTTCTAAATGGATACATAAATGAAGAAGCCTATGTCAAACAGCCCCCTGGGTTTGAAGATTCCAAAAATCCCTCACATGTTTACAAATTAAAAAAGGCACTTTATGGTCTAAGACAAGCTCCAAGAGCTTGGTATGACAGATTAAGCACCTTTTTATGTGCAATAGGATTTGACAAAGGGGAGGTTGATAAAACATTATTTGTCAAAAGAGATAATGGTCACACATTATTGGTTCAAATTTATGTTGATGATATAATATTTAGATCAACCAACAAGGACATATGTGAAGAATTCTCTTCAATAATGCAAGGAGAATTTGAAATGTCCATGATGGGAAAATTAAACTATTTTCTTGGACTTCATATCAAGCAACTTGAACACGACATCTTCATCAATCAAGCAAAATATTGTAAAGAATTACTAACGAAATTTGAGATGGAAAATTGCAAAGAAAGTACAACTCCAATGGGCTTTGGAACATATGTTGATAAAGATGCATCAGGAATTTCAATCGACATATCCAAATATCGAGGTATGATTGGATCATTATTATATCTAACGACCAGCCGGCCCAATATTATGTTTAGTGTTTGTTTGTGTGCAAGATTTCAGGCCGATCCGAAAGAATCACATCTAGTAGCTATTAAAAGAATTATGAAGTATCTGAAAGGAAAGACAAATGTAGGCCTAGTTGGATACTCTGATTCAGATTATGCGGGATGCAAAACGGACCGTAAAAGCACCAGCGACACTTATCATGTCTCAGGCAATGCACTAGTTTCATGGTCATGTAAAAAGCAAGCTTGTGTTGCACTTAGTACTGCTGAAGCTGAGTACATTGCAGCAGGAAGTTGTTGTGCCCAGATTCTCTAGCTCAAACAACAAGTACATGACTATGGAGTTGATCTCGGATGCATTCCCTTAAGATGTGATAACACAAGTGCAATAAACATCTCAGAGAATCCAATCATGCACACTAGAAATAAACACATCCATATCCGACATCACTTTCTACGGGATCATGAGCTTAAAGGTAATGTTGAGGTAACATTTGTTGATACACACAATCAATTGGCTGATATATTTACAAAACCTTTACCTAAAGACTCCTTTTATAAAATCTGAAGAGAACTTGGTATTTTGAGTGAAAATGATCTTTAAAAATTGCATGATATACATAGTTTGTCATCTTTCTTATTTCTTGATGATTATTGCTTTTTGATATATAATTTGGTGTATTCCATGTTGCGATTTTTCATAAAAACTTAGTTTTTAAGCAAAAATTTGCTTATGTAGTCGAATACAAATATTTGTATTCGAATACATACTTTCCCAGAACTTCCTGTATTGGAATACAACCCTATGTGTAGTCGAATACATGTTCCCAGACCAATGTGTATTCGAATACAAGAAGGTGTAGTCGAATACACCTTCGCGTTTTTGCCCATATATAAAAGTTGATTCACATGTTTAGGGTTATTTTCTATTTGGTATTTGAATACACAACCCCAATTTTTTCTCTCTTCTCTCAAAAACTCATCCATCCTCCTTTCACTCAGTTACCCATTCACCCAACCTAGCAAAATCCATCACTCTTTACTTCCTTCTTGTCATTCCTCTTCAGATTTCTCACATATCTCACATTTTCTCTAAAACCCATTTTCACCAAAAATCTCCTTTCTCACCATGGATGCTCGCAAACGAGGACCACGAACCAAGCATGCAGCAGTAGATCCCTCACGAAAACGAACAAGGAATCCTAACATCACGGATCTATCCCAGCTTCTACACACACCGGAAGAAATTAATCGTTTTCGCACATTCTACTCTGACAAGCGACTTATTATCCCAAAGTATGGTACCTTAAACTCTTTCTCTGACTTTAAATTTCCTGCGTTGCTCAAAGCACAACATGTTGAAGAGTTTATAGGTTACAAAGTCCTGTTTATCTAGATTTGGTTAGGGTTTTTTATTGCAATCTCATCCAAGAGGGAAAATTGATAGTCTCTCGAGTTAAGGGTAAAACCATTCGATTGAATACCAAAACCATTGGAGAAATTATGAATATTCCTTTTAATGGCGAAAACTTTTGTCCAAACAAATTGTGTGAATGGGGTGATATTTCTAAGTATGATGCGTATGTCTCCCTCTATCGGTTTGACAGACGCACCATGGAACAAAAGAGAGCTCAGGCAAGTTCCAAATATGCCCAACAACGGTATGGAGCGGGAAATCTTACTGTTGATTATCGGCTTCTGCACTATTTTCTTAGCTACATTCTTGTTCCGAAGGCTGGAAATTACTCCCAAATTTCGGAGTTTGAATTGCAAATTATGAATTTCATGTATGAAGGTCGTCAACTTAATTGGGCATATTTTGTGAAATTTGTTATGTTTGGATCTCGCGAGGCAATTGGCTTACCATATGCAAAGGAAGTTTCTCGGATTTTGGAACACTTTGGTGTGGACTTCTCTGATGAAGTTATGTTTACACCCACCAAGGAAAATATGTTGGATTTAGGTGTCTTGCCTAGCATGGTGATTATATGGAATGAGGAGCTTGAAGCTTTTGTGCATAAAGGTGATTCTAGTCAACCATCTGATGCTGCACAGGATGACAATGTTGGGCCCTCAAATACTCCTCCTCAAGAAAATGAAGATGGTGAGGAAACTGCGTCTGATGATGACTATATCTCAAATCAAATGATCATGACCCGTCTTGATTCTTTCCAAACCTTCTTTCAAACTCAATTCGACACTTTGACAACTTCTATTGACACTCGCTTTCAGAACATTGAAACTACTCTTGCTCGCAATCATAACACTCTTTCTCAAGACATTAGTGATTTATCGGACAAAATTGATCACTTTCACATTCCGACATCTTTTGATTAAGTTCACTATTTGGCATGTATTTGTACTAATTTGACATTATGTCCTACTGTGATATTTGTGGTATGTACTCATTTGTCGTTTGGATTATGGTGTATTTTGTATTCTTGCAACGTGTTATGTATTAACTTGTATGATGTTATGATTTCGTTTTCCTTTATGATATCATCCTTGTTATCTTGTATGTCGTATATATTATTAGTATGCTTATACTCGCAAATTGTATGTTTCTTTTTCTATATTTTTTCTTCTTCTTTTTGATCATGTCAAAAGGGGGAGAAAGTTTGGTATTGTTGTTGCATTTCAAACCTTGTAGGTACTCAAAAACAATTTTTCAAATAATCACATACAACAGGGGAGTATGCATATATTACGGGGGAGCAATGATTCCAACTACACAATCTCTCCACAACAACAACATTTTGTCATAATCAAAAAGGGGGAGAATGTAAACTACATGTTTTTAATGAAGACAAAAATCACCGATTATGGACAATGCAACAAGATCAAAAAGCAGATCAAATATCTTCACAATAAGCTTCACAAATCCAAACAATAGATGATAAAATATAAAGGTATATGATACAAACCAATAGTTCAAAAACATGAGAACAAGTTATATTTACATATGCATTTAACATATTTTCAAAAGTCAAAACAACATTAACAAAACATTTATAAAACATATTTTTGACTAATTACATAAGTGTATTCGAATACACCATGTAGTATTCGAATACAACTTATGTCAGAGGCAAAAATTGAAATGTTGTATTTGACTACACCCATCTGTAGTTGAATACAAGTTAAGTCAGTGGCTAATTTTCACTAATCTGTATTCGACTACACCAATGTGTATTCGAATACAAGATGTAAAATTTGAATATTTTTGAACGTTACAAAGAGGTGTATTCGAATACACATATCCTGTATTTGAATACAACTGGAAACATTACCATTTTTCAGATCTGGGATGACTCTAGAACATTGTAATTTTTCATCAAACCTCTTGGATCAATGGCCACGAATTTGAAGGGATTTTTATGGAGTATAAATACCCCATAACTTCAGATCAAAAGTTGAACAATCCTTGAATCAATACATTGAACAACTTTGAACAAAATTCTGATTTTTTACTAAGTACTTGCATTCCATTTTCATATCATTCTAAAAGGTTCTCAAGTACTTAAATTGTTATTGGATTGTTTATCAATATACCTCATCTTAGTCTTATTCAAATCTTATTGTATCACTTGAAAAAGAAAGTAGGACTTTCTAAAAGATAGATTAATCTAAGATAGTGGTGTGCTATCTTAGAAGTTTTGTTAGAAGCTTGTAGCAAGAATCCCAGGGTGTCTCTTGTGGTGTGCAAGAGGACTGGACGTAGCCTTGGTTATAAGGGGAACCAGGATAAATCTTAAAGTGTCCATTTACTTACTGCACTTTATTATTAGTAGGCATTTTGTAAAACTCAAAAAATTCAACTACCATATCACTAAAAACAAGAACATCTACTAACACCTAATTCACCCCCCCCCCTCTTAGGCGTACTTCTATACTTACATATATATATATATATATATGTGTGTGTGTGTGTGTGAAACCAGTAGAGGAAAAACATTTCCTGTGCAGCCCTCGCCTCTTTCTTCCTTCGGTTTCAATAAAAAGAAAACACAGTTTGGTGGTTTCCAAAAACACAAAACACAAACCTCAATTTCTCCTCTAGATCTAAGCTTCAATTCGAGAAGTGTCAGGAGCGAACGTTGCTCCTCACTTCCCGACGGTGCTTGGGAACTATTTTATTTGAGGTGTCAACGACTATTTTATTTGAGGTGTCAACGAGAGAGATTTTTCGTCGTGTTTGATCGCAGTAGTGAAAACGGTTGTAAAAGCGATAAATAAGGTAAGAACTCCTTCCAAATTTTTAGTTTGCATATAGGACCCTATATATGTGTTTGATGTGTGATTAATGTGTGAATTTGTGGAGATTAAATTTGATGTGATTAATGTGTGAATTTGTGGAGTAGTACTTTTGTGCAGATGTCTGCCGAGAATACCTTAGGGGTATGAGCGATGCCTGATAGGTCTCATATCTCCAATGTATTTTTCTATTTGTATATTTTTTATTTTTGTCACAAAAACTATTTTAGCTGATTTGTATATATGATGTAATTATTCATGATTTTTGTTGTTTGTGTTATGACATGGTATTTTATTAAGTTGTTATTAATCTATTTTTGAAAAGAAAAAAATTACACTCTCACTGTTAAAAATTGGGGTATTATATTGTGGTATTAGAGCTTTGGTTAGACTGTAAGTCGACTTGTAGGTTGGGAGTCATTATCTGATCACGTAACATGGTAAGTTATCTGAGTTGTCAGGTCTGGAGTCATTGTTATGTGTAGATGTCGTCAAAAGTTATTTTTGAAATTATTCTAAGTGGTGTTAAGATTTCTTTTGGATGATGGTTTTGAAGAAAACAATGCCTGTAAGAAGGAACAATGCTGCAAGAGTCAACATCAACGTGGATGATCAAATGGATGAAGCAATGAATAAGATGACTGCTTCTGTTGCTTCACAGACAACTACAAAAACTCTACGAGATCTTGAGAAGAGGGAACGAGATATTCCTACTGTTGAGTCAAGGGGATTGGAAGATTTTCCTTGTCATAATCCTCCAAGGTTCAAGGGTGATGAGAGTCCGAAAAAAGCCGACCATTGGATTCAGGAAGTGGAAAATATCTTTGGAATGATTAATTGTCAAGCAGGGGTGAAGGTCAACTATGCTACGTATCTACTACTAGGGGATGTTGAATATTGGTGGAGAAGTACAAGGCTTTTGATGGGATCAACTAATGAAGAGGTGAACCGGGAGTCGTTCAAAAGGAAGTTTTTAGAAAAATACTTTCCAATGAGTACGAGGACTAAGCTAGGCGATTATTTTCTTAAACTCTATCAGGGAATTATGACAGTGGGTTAGTATGTTGCTAAATTTGAGTCATCGCAAAGCATTTTAGGTTTTTTCGTGAAGAGGTTGATGAAAAATTTATGTGTCACCTTTTTCCAAAATGGACTGAAGTACGAGATTCAATGCTCCGTTCTGCCACTGGGAATTCAACATTTCCAAGTTTTAGTGGAAAAGTTTTGATAAATTGAGGAAATGAAGAACAAAAGGGCCAACCGAGGAGGGAACTTTAGTTCCGGGGGGCCTAGTCGGGTGAACCATCATAACAACAAAGGAAAACAAGTTGTTAAGCCCTATAACTGACCACAGAACAATAACAAAGATCAGAACCACCCGAGGAACCAAAATTTTGGAAGACAATTGGGACAAATGATTCGATGTTTCTGATGAGGGAAGGGGGACATTATGCTAATGCTTGTACCTCTAAGAGTCTCACTTGCTACAATTTCCAGAAGCCAGGCCACTTTGTAGGGGATTTCAAGGCTCCAAAGGTGGAACCAATAATGAATGCAACTAGGGCTACTCGCTTTACTGCTAAAGGACGTGTTTATTGCATGTGTGCGGAAGCTCGAAATCCATCTAGCAACTATATCCAACGAGACTGTGAGATTGCAGGTAACACTCTAACTGTACTTTTTGATTTGGGGGAAACCCATTCCTTCATTTCTATGAATTGTATGAATCGTTTGAAGTTAACCGTGTCTTCTCTGCCTTTTGATTTGGTTATTTCCACACCTGCTAAGACTTTGATTTGTAAATACTGAATGTTTACGTTGTCAAGTAACTATTCATAATAGATATTTTTTGATTAATTTGATTTTTTTACCCCTACAATCACTCGAGTAAGAGAAGAAGATATTTACAAAAACGCTTTCAGAACCCATTACGAACATTAAGAATATCATATTATGCCATTTGAAGTTACTAATGCACCAACAATTTTTATGGATTACATGAATAGAACCTTCAGTCCATTTCTTGATAAGTTTGTTGTGGCGTTCATCGATGTTATATTAATTTATTCAAGAACCGAGGAAGAACATGGAGAGCATTTGCGTCAAGTTCTTGAAGTTTTTCGCGAGAAGCAATTGTATGCCAATCTGTCGAAGTGCGAGTTTTGGCTAGAGGAAGTGAACTTCTTAGTGTAGTACCTCAATTTTGTCCGACTAATTAAAATTCATTTTAAAATAAAAATATAAATAAAAATATATTTAATACATATTTTACAATCATTCTCAAAAATCTAAACATCATCATTTTACTATTCAAATTTGAGTATATATTAAAAATTAAATAATATAAAAAGAAAAAGAGAAATTGTGAATTACAACAACACACATGATAAAAAATGAAAGAATTTTCATTCATTTTTTTTTACAGTGTCAATTTGTTTATTTCATTTTTAGTCTACCAACATAGGAAATCAATCCTTCAACCCACAACACAACACATCACACACATTTCCTTCATTAAACCCACAACACACGTTGCCTTCAACAACCCTAACTCACGTTTCCTTCGTGAAAAACACTAGCATCACTCAAAAACAGCAACACACGCTCCCTTGCAAACACCAACATCACTCTATTCCAACATCATTCTATTATGTTATCTTATTTGTCTTACGAAGATTCCTATTACAAACATGTTACAAACTGGTTTCTTGACTAATCTGATTTATCTTTTTAGCTTAATAAAGAAATGTAACAATCTATGCACTCAATGGAAAAGTTAAAAGACTCTTTTTCCTTAAATGTTTCTTGCTCAAATTTTATTACGAAACAATGCAAAATCCAGTTAAGAAACAATACAAAATTCAGATATTAGATTTATCTAATGAACATAAATATTCACTATTTTAGCTATAAATTCGGACCAAAAAATCAAAGAGAAGGAGGAGATTTTTTTTGAATAGATCTAGGAGTGAAAACAGAGAAGGAAACAAACCAGTAGCAGTAAAATCAAGAAGAATCTTAAACCCATACCAAAATAATTAGAAACAAATTAAAACCCCATCAAAAAAACTAACAGAATCAAATAGAAGAAGTAAGGTACTTTTTATCTTCTTCCCGTTAAGTTGTAACCTTTGTTTCTCTTAGTTTGTTTCCATGCGTTTTCCTTTCCTTTCGCATGTGTTTTCCTTTTAATATGTTCTAGAAACTTATTTTTTATAAGTAAATTCATTTAATTTTCTACCTAATAACCTTATTAATTAGATTTGACATCTTTTTAATATTTGAGTTGTTAAAGCACAAGTGGTGCCTCTTAATCGGTTTAAAACTAAATTTAAAAATATAAAATAATATAAAATTTTCTTAAGAGGATTATATCAGATGTGAAATCTTTTTACTCCTTTGATTTTGAGACACGAGTTGTACAACTCGATCGTTTTAAAACTCATATTTTAAAATAATTATCCATATCAAGCAAGTTTTGTTTATGATTGTCAAAATTAACCTTTTTTAAAATAACAAAATTCAATTTATTTAAAAGCAATCAACACATCCACATTTTCTACCAAGAACTATGTAGCTTTGATTTCTCCATTGCACCGGGGGAGCAAGATCACACTCTTGTCAACCACAATAATAAAATCATTTTTTTTCTGCTCTTTTTAAACACAGTTTTCAAAGACCATTTTTATATTTTTTTTCTATTTTTAAGGGTTTCCCAATATTTTCCCTAATTTAAAATAAATTTTGGTGGCGACACCATTGAATTCGAGGAAAACTCGAAATTTTAGGCCACGACAACTGGTGACACCACTGGGGATACAATTTCATGGTACTATAGAGAACAAGGGGATGAAGAGGTAATATGTCAATGTGGAGTTTTTCCAAATGTACCTCTCATGGGAACGCAAGAATATATTAATTACAATCCAATGATAGCTCTGAGACAACTTGACAACCCCATGTTGGATAAACCAGATGATGATAAGTCATTGGAAGTTTTTGTATTGCACAATACGGGTATAGTAGACCCACCAATGCTGAGAATGATAAATCGAGCTTGGAAGTTGATTATTAGAAAAGGAAAAGTACTCAGATGTAGAAGTTGCAGCACAAAAGAACCTTATCAACAATGGGTAAAGAAAAGAGTCTAAGAAATCAAGTTGCCTTTCACAGTACACCCTTAAATGATCAGGAAATGCCTGAACCTACCCTTGTTACAAATGAAGAAATAGAAGAGCTCAAAACATCATTGTTAAAATCTGAAGAGGAGAAAAAATAGCTACAAGCAAAGTTAGAAAAAGTCTCCCAAGAGAATGAGAACTTACAATCAGAAAACACATGTAAGAAATGGTAGCTAAATACGAGAGTCAATTAAAGAATGAGAGGCAACAGAAGGAAGAAATTGAAGAATTACTCTCAAAACACCAAGATGCACTAAAAATAGAAATGGAAACTTCTAGTGAGTTGAAGAATTACATTGATAATCAAGAAAATATCTATAACAACTTAAAGGATGAAACCATATATTGGGAGGAGCGTTTCATGGTGTTGCTTGGACAATTGAAGAATCAAGAGATTTATAAAGAGTTGGAAGATAAAGGAAAGCATTGGAAAGATTTCTTTTAAAAATTGGCAATGCTAGCTAATCAAGCAATCATAAAAATTCCAAAACACTTAAGAGAGATTGATGAAATAATGCACCCACTCAATACTCCAATCAAAGCCTACAAGTTCATTGAATATTGCAAACATTTGGTAGAAGAATTGGAGGAGAGGATTGGTTGTCCTATTGAAAGAGAATCTAAAGCCAACTCCTAGCAGGCCAAATGCAATAATTGTCCAAGCACCAACCACTTTTCCTTACGAAAATACTAAGGTAGTACCATGGAAATACGAAATCATATCCCACTTGGCCAATCATCAACCAAGTGATGGTTGTGAACCTAAAGGAACTGATCTCACTAACATATCAGGGATTGGTGGAATGACTCGGAGTGGTTGAGTATACACTCCTCAACAACCTAGGAAAAAGGAGGTTCATGGAGAAAAAGGGAAAGAAGATATGTATCATGCCATAAAAAGACAAGAGACCTATAAAAAGACGGTGTTTGAAGAAGAAGCTAATGAATTTTTTGAAGTTTATCAAGCAAAGTGAATATAAGGTGGTGGATCAACTACATCAAACCCCTTCCAAGATATCAGTTATCTCCTTGTTATTAAACTCTAAAGCATATATAAGAGCACTGATGAATGTTTTAAATAAGGTCCATGTTACTCACGATATCACTGTCGATCAATTTGATGGAGTTGTCGGTAACATCACTGCTAGTAGTTGCCTGAGTTTTAGTGATAATGAATTACCAAATGAAGGGACAAAGCATAATAAAGCATTGCACGTCTCTGTGAGGTGTCACGATCATATTCTTGCACAAGTGCTAGTAGATAATGGTTCATCGTTAAATGTGATGCCTAAATCAACACTATCAAAACTATTTGTTGAGGGAGCCTGTTTGAAGCCTAGTGCTTTGGTGGTGAAAGCGTTTGGTGGATCTAAAAGACAAGTCATTGGTGAGATTGACGTGCCGATTCAAATCGGACCCCATATCTTTGGGATAACCTTCCAAGTGATTGATATTAAACCGGCGTACAATTCTCTATTAGGGAGACCATGGATTCATGCTGTTGAAGTAGTGACATCCACCCTCCATCAAAAGCTAAAGTTTATAGTGAGCAATAAGCTGGTAATAATATATGGGGAATAAGATATGATAGTAAGTCATTTATCTTCTACAGGCTACATTGAAGACACGGAGGAAGCCATAAATACTTCCTTTCAAGTATTAGAAATTGCCAATGCTATCTTCATGGGTTAAGGATATCATTTAAAAGAACCAAAACTATCTACCACATCATTGAAATATACCAAATCCATGTTGGAAGGAGGTGTTTTTGTTAATTTTGGAAAGTTGATAGAAATACTAGAAAAGAACAATTGATATGGGTTGGGATATGTACCTACTCAAGCTGATAAAGAAAAGGTTGCGAAATAGAATAGAGAAACAAGATTACTTGTTGGGAAAATTGGATATCAAATTCACAGAAGATTCGTATTTGTGACATTCGCCAAATTTTTCAAAGCGCTAGAATAATATATGTTGATCAGGTGGCTGTTGCGGAAGAGGATCATGGTGATGATGACACCCTCAAGCTAGTGTACCCTTGTCCTCCAAACACCTATCTCAACAATTGGAAGATCATCGAGTTTCCCGTCTTTGTTAATTCATGTTCAAAGTAATTATGTATTTTTAACTCTTTTTGCTATGCCCAAGGCTATAAGGATAACTAACTAGGGCATATGTATTTCAATTCCGTACTTATTATCAATAAATGCATTTTTAAATTCTCCAACTGGTTTCGTCTTTCTCTTTTGGCAATCCTTATTCATAAATTTTTTTTTCTTTTTTTTTCTTCTTAATTTAAACATTGCAGAGTTGAAAATGAATATGTTGAAAATGGAAGCGCTAGAATCCTTTCTTGTAATTTTGAACGTCTAATTAATCACGCTGATGAGGATTGTGAGCCTCCCCCAAAACTAGAAAAGTTAATTGAATAGGGAGCTAAGATAATCTAACCCTATCAAGAACCTGTTGAGGTGATCAATTTAGGGACTGAACATGATAAGAAAGAAGTTAAAATTGGTATGTCTATGAATGAAGGTGAACGAGAAAAGTTAGTGAAACTTTTATTTAATTATGTGGATGTCTTTGCATGGTCATATCAGGATATGCCTGAGCTAGATACTAACATAGTTGAACACAAGGTACCACTCAAGCCTGAATATGCTCCAATTAAACAGAAGTTGAGAATGATGAGACCAGATATGTCACTTAAAATTAATTTGATGTTGGTTTCTTAGCAGTAGCAAAATATCCTCAATGGGTTGCTAATATTGTCCTAGTTCTAAGAATGGTTCGAATGTGCATTGATTATCGAGATTTAAATAAAGCATTCCCTAAAGACCATTTTCCCTTGTCTCATATTGATGTCCTAGTGGATAGCACTACTCAATACTCTCTTTTCTCCTTCATGGATGGTTTCTCAGGGTATAATCAAATCAAGATGGCTCCTGAAGATATGGAGAAAACTACATTCATCACATAATGGGGGACTTTATGTTATAAAGTGATGCCATTTGGGTTGGAGAATGTCGGGGAAACCTATCAAAGAGCAATGGTAAATTTGTTTCATGACATGATGCATAAGGAAATAGAGGTTTACGTGGTTGATATGATTGCAAAATCTCGGACTGAAGAAGACCATGTTGTTAACCTTCAAAAGTTGTTTGAGCGACTAACGAAGTTCAGACTCCGTTTAAACCCTACTAAATGTACTTTTGGTGTAAGATCGGGAAAGTTACTTGGGTTTATTGTTAGTCAAAAAGGGATAGAAGTGGACCCAGATAAAGTAAGAGCAATACAAGAAATGTCGGCTCCGCGTACAGAAAATGAAGTTTGTGGCTTTTTGGGTAGATTGAATTACATTGTGAGGTTTATATCGCATCTCACCGCTACATGCAACCTGATTTTCAAATTGTTGCGCAAAGACCAAAAGGTTGAATGGAATGCAAATTGTCAAAAAGCTTTCGAAAGGATTAGGTAGTACTTATCAAAACCTCCCCTGTCTTAGTACCTCCTGTTCCTTGGAAACCACTTATTATGTACTTAACAGTACTTGATGAGTCAATGGGCTACGTATTGGGGCATCATGAAGGACCTGGTTGGAAAGAGCATGCTATTTATAATTTGAGCAAAAAGTTCACCAGTTGTGAAACAAGGTATTCACTGATTAAACGAACATGTTGTGCATTGGCATGGGTTGCTCGTTGGTTGAGGCAATACTTGTTATGTCATACAACTTGATTGGTGTCTAAAATTGACCCAATTAAGTACATCTTTGAGAAACCTGCTCTTACTAGAAGGATTCCCCGTTGGTAGATGTTGTTATCAGAAAACAATTTGGTATATGTTACACAAAAATCTATCAAAGGAAGTGCATTAGCAGAGTATTTGGCCCAACAACCGGTAGAAGATTATCAATCAATGTAGTGTGAATTCCCCGATGAAGGTATAATGACTTTATTTGAAGAGACCAAATCATGTGATAAAGAAAATTGGACGTTGGTGTTTGATGGTGTCTCTAATGCATTTAGGGCATGGAATTGGAGCCATTTTGATTTCCCCAAATAACCAGTTCATCCCATTTACGGTTAGGTTGTGTTTTAATTGTACAAACAATATTGCAGAATATGAAGTATGTTTTATGGGCATTAAAGAAGTTATCGAATCAAATGTAAAATTTCTTGAGGTATATGGAGACTCATTGTTAGTCATCCATCAAACGAAAGGAGAGTGGGAAACTGGAGATTTCAAATTGATTCCATATCACACCCATATCAAAGAATTGACACAACACTTTGACAAGATTACTTTTCACCATATCCCTCGAGAAGAAAACCAATTAGTTAACGCCTTGGCTACTTTGTCGTCAATGTTCAAAGTAAGCACTAATTAGGATGTACCGATCATAAAGATTCAACAAAGAGATAAACCTGCATATTGCTTATCAATAAAAGAAGAGCCTGAGGGCAAGCCGTTGTTTTATGACATCAAATCATATGTTAAGAATAAGGAATATCCATTGGGTATTTCAGAGAATGACAAACGGGTTTTAAGGAGGTTGCAATGAACTTCTTTTTAAATGGGGATGTTTTTATAAGAGAAATCATGACATGGTTCTTCTCAGATGTGTGGACAAAGCGGAAGCGGAGAAAATCATCCAAGAGGTTCACGAAGGTTCTTTTGAAACTCATGCAAATGGACACACAATGGCAAGAAAAATCTTAAGGGCTGGGTAGTATTGGTTGACAATGGAATCCGATTGCTATAGTCACATAAAGAAATGTCATAAATGTCAAATCTATGCTGATAAAGTACATGTACCACCCACCTCTTTGAATGTTTTAACATCACCATGACCATTTTCAATGTGGGGAATGGATGTTATTGGACTCATTGAGCCTAAGGCTTCTAATGGACATCGGTTTATCCTAGTAGCTATTGATAATTTCACAAAATGGGTTGAAGTTGTTTCTTATGACAATGTGATGAGAAGTATGGTTGTCAGATTCATAAAAAGAGAATTGATTTGTCGATATGGCTTGCCAAATAAGATAATCACTAACAACGCGACTAATCTGAACAACAAAATGATGAAAGAGTTATGTCATAGTTTCAAAATTCAGCACCATAATTCTTCTCCGTATTGTCTGAAAATGAATGGAAATGTAGAAGCAACAAATAAGAATATCAAGAAGATCATACAAAAGATGGTGGAGACATATAAGGATTGGCATGAAATGCTTCCCTTTGCATTACATGGCTATAGAACCTCTGTTCGTACCTCAACAAGAGCAACATCTTTCTTGTTGGTGTATGGAATGGAAGCGGTACTTCCCATCGAAGTTGAAATTCCCTCGATAAGAGTCCTGATGGAAACAAAACTAGAGGAGGCAGAGTGGGTTCAATCACGATATGACCAATTGAATCTCATAGAAGAAAAAAGAATGATAGCTTTGTGTCATGGTCAACTATATCAGAAAAGACTCAAAAAAGCCTACGAGAAAAAAGTATGTCCTCGAGAGTTTCGAGAACGACACTTAGTGTTAAAGAAAATATTGCCCATAAAAAAGGATTCTCGTGGAAAGTGGACTCCGAACTACGAAGGACCATATGTTTTGAAAAAAACTTTCTCTGGGGGAGCTCTGATACTCGCAGAAATGGATGGAGATGAGTTTCCACTTCCAATAAACTCAGATGCAGTCAAGAAATATTATGCTTAAAATAACAATAATAATAATAATAATAATAATAATAATAATAAATAATAGAAAATTGGGCTCGCTAGGTTGAAAACCTGAAAAGGCGACCTAGGCAAAAATTAGAGCAGAAGTTTCCTTCCTTCAACCCACAACACATGTTTCCTTCCTTTAACCTAGAACACACGCTTCCTTCATGGAAAACACCAGCATCACTCAAAAACAACAACACACGCTCCCTTGCAAACACCAACATCACTCTATTCCAACATCAGTTTATTCTTTTATCTTATTTGCCTTAAGAAGATTTCTATTACAAACATGTTACAAACCAGTTTCTTGACTAATCTGATTTATTTTTTTAGCTTAATAAAGAAATGTAAAGATCTGTGCACTCAATGGAAAAGTTAAAAGACACTTTTTCCTTAATTGTATCTTGCTCAAATTTTATTACAAAACAATGCAAAATCCAGTTAAGAAACAATACAAAATTCAGATATCAGATTTATGTAATGGACATAAATATTCACTATTTTAGCTATAAATTGGGACCAAAAAATCAAAGAGAATGAGAGGATTTTTCTTGAATAGATATAAGAGTGAAATCAGAGAAGGAAACAAACCAGTAAAATCGTGAAAAATCATAAAACCCATCCCAAAATAATTAGAAACAAATTAAAACCCCATCAAAAAAACTAACAAAATTAAATAGAATAAGTAAGGTATTTTTTTCTTCTTCCCTTTAAGTTGTAAACTTTGTTTCTCTCTGTTTGTTTCCCTGCGTTTTCCTTTTGCATGTGTTTTCCTTTCATCCGCGATTTTCACTTTTTTTTTTTTTTTTGCCTTATTCTTCCTTTCATAGTCTCATGTGTGCCTCTTTTGGTTTGAACGAAAATAGGGTTACTGAAACAGCTCTATTTACACATTATGGTTTTATATAATTTTCTTTTTACTTTTTCCTTTTTTTTCATTTTTTTCCTTATTATACATTAAAAAATCTATTTTTTTAACACCTAAGATTTTATGTAATTTGTTTTTTTTAAACATTTAATTTATTTCAATTTTAGTCTGCAAACACAACACACATCAACCCTTCAACCCACAAGTCAACACACAACACATCAGAAGTTTCCTTCCTTCAACCCACAACACATGTTTCCTTCCTTTATCCTAGAACACACGCTTCCTTCATGGAAAACACCAGCATCACTCAAAAACAACAACACACGCTCCCTTGCAAACACCAACATCACTCTATTCCAACATTAGTTTATTCTTTTATCTTATTTGCCTTAAGAAGATTTCTATTACAAACATGTTACAAACCAGTTTCTTGACTAATCTGATTTATTTTTTTAGCTTAATAAAGAAATGTAACAATCTGGGCAATCAATGGAAAAGTTAAAAGATACTTTTTCCTTAATTGTATCTTGCTCAAATTTTATTACAAAACAATGCAAAATCCAGTTAAGAAACAATACAAAATTCAGATTTTAGATTTATGTAATAAAAATAAATATTCACTATTTTAGCTATAAATTGGGACCAAAAAATCAAAGAGAATGAGAGGATTTTTCTTGAATAGATATAAGAGAGAAATCAGAGAATGAAACAAACTAGTAAAATCATGAAAAATCTTAAACCCATCCCAAAATAATTAGAAACAAATTAAAACCCCATCAAAAAAACTAACAAAATTAAGTAGAAGAAGTAAGGTAGTTTTTTCTTCTTCCCTTTAAGTTTTAAACTTTGTTTCTCTCTGTTTGTTTCCCTGCGTTTTCCTTTTGCATGTGTTTTCCTTTCATTGGCGATTTTCACACTTTTTTTTTTTGCCTTATTCTTCATTTCGTAGTCTCCTGTGCGCCTCTTTTGGTTTGAACGAAAATAGGGTTACTGAAACAGCTCTATTTACACATTATTATTTTTATATAATTTTCTTTTTACTTTTTCCTTTTTTTTTCATTTTTTTCCTTATTATATATTTAAAAATCTATTTTTTTAACCCATTAGATTTTATGTAATTTGTTTTCTTTAAACATTTAATTTATTTCATTTTTAGTCTGCCAACACAACACACATCAACCCTTCAACCCACAAGACAACACACAACACATCAGAAGTTTCGTTCCTTCAACCCACAACACATGTTTCCTTCCTTTAACCTAGAACACACGCTTCCTTCATGGAAAACACCAGCATCACTCAAAAACAACAACACACGCTCCCTTGCAAACACCAACATCATTCTATTCCAACATCAGTTTATTCTTTTATCTTATTTGCCTTAAGAAGATTTCTATTACAAACATGTTACAAACCAGTTTCTTGACTAATCTGATTTATTTTTTTAGCTTAATAAAGAAATGTAAAGATCTGTGCACTCAATGGAAAAGTTAAAAGACACTTTTTCCTTAATTGTATCTTGCTCAAATTTTATTACAAAACAATGCAAAATCTAGTTAAGAAACAATACAAAATTCAGATATCAGATTTATGTAATGAAATTAAATATTGACTATTTTAGCTATAAATTGGGACCAAAAAATCAAAGAGAATGAGAGGATTTTTCTTGAATAGATATAAGAGAGAAATCAGAGAATGAAACAAACTAGTAAAATCGTGAAAAATCTTAAACCAATCCCAAAATAATTAGAAACAAATTAAAACCCCATCAAAAAAACTAACAAAATTAAATAGAAGAACTAAGGTATTTTTTTCTTCTTCCCTTTAAGTTGTAAACTTTGTTTCTCTCTGTTTGTTTCCCTGTGTTTTCCTTTTGCATGTGTTTTCCTTTCATCGGCGATTTTCACACTTTTATTTTGCCCTATTCTTCCTTTCGTAGTCTCTTATGCGCCTCTTTTGGTTTGAACAAAAATAGGGTTACTGAAACAGCTCTATTTACACATTATTGTTTTATATAATTGTCTTTTTACTTTTTCCTTTTTTTTTTCATTTTTTTCCTTATTATATATTTAAAAATCTATTTTTTAACACCTTAGATTTTATGTAATTTGTTTTTTATAAACATTTAATTTATTTCATTTTTAGTCTGCCAACACAACATACATCAACCCTTCAACCCACAAGACAACACACAACACATCAGAAGTTTCCTTCCTTCAACCCACAACACACGTTTCCTTCCTTTAACCCAGAACACACGCTTCCTTCATGGAAAACACCAGCATCACTCAAAAACAACAACACACGCTCCCTTGCAACACCAACATTACTCTATTCCAACATCAGTTTATTCTTTTATCTTATTTGCCTTAAAAAGATTTCTATTACAAACATGTTACAAACCAGTTTCTTGACTAATCTGATTTATTTTTTTAGCTTAATAAAGAAATGTAATGATCTGTGCACTCAATGGAAAAGTTAAAAGACACTTTTTCCTTAATTGTATCTTGCTCAAATTTTATTACAAAACAATGCAAAATCCAGTTAAGAAACAATACAAAATTCAGATATCAGATTTATGTAAATGGACATAAATATTCACTATTTTAGCTATAAATTGGGACCAAAAAATCAAAGAGAACGAGAGGATTTTTCTTGTATAGATATAAGAGTGAAATCAGAGAAGGAAACAAACCAGTAAAATCGTGAAAAATCTTAAACCCATCCCAAAATAATTAGAAACAAATTAAAACCCCATCAAAAAAACTAACAAAATTGAATAGAATAAGTAAGGTATTTTTTTCTTCTTCCCTTTAAGTTGTAAACTTTGTTTGTCTCTGTTTGTTCCCTGCGTTTTCCTTTTGCATGTGTTTTCCTTTCATTGGCGATTTTCACACTTTTTTTTTTGCCTTATTCTTCCTTTCATAGTCTCCTGTGCGCCTGTTTTGGTTTGAACGAAAATATGGTTACTAAAACAGCTCTATTTACACATTATTGTTTTATATAATTTTCTTTCTACTTTTTCCTTTTTTTTCATTTTTTTCCTTATTATATATTAAAAAATCTATTTTTTTAACACCTAAGATTTTACGTAATTTGTTTTCTTTAAACATTTAATTTATTTCATTTTTAGTCTGCCAACACAACACACATCAACCCTTCAACCCACAAGACAGCACACAACACATCAGAAGTTTCATTCCTTCAACCCAGAACACATGTTTCCTTCCTTTAACCCAGAACACACGCTTCCTTCATGGAAAATACCAGCATCACTCAAAAACAACAACACACGCTCCCTTGCAAACACCAACATCTCTCTATTCCAACATCAATTTATTCTTTTATCTTATTTGCCTTAAGAAGATTTATGTTACAAACATGTTACAAACCAGTTTCTTGACTAATCTGATTTATTTTTTTAGCTTAATAAAGAAATGTAACGATCTGGGCAATCAATGGAAAAGTTAAAAGACACTTTTTCCTTAATTGTATCTTGCTCAAATTTTATTACAAAACAATGCAAAATCCAGTTAAGAAACAATACAAAATTCAGATATCAGATTTATGTAATGAACATAAATATTCACTATTTTAGCTATAAATTGGGACCAAAAAATCAAAGAGAATGAGAGGATTTTTCTTGAATAGATATAAGAGTGAAATCAGAGAAGGAAACAAACTAGTAAAATCGTGAAAAATCTTAAACCCATCCCAAAATAATTAGAAACAAATTAAAACCCCATCAAAAAAACTAACAAAATTAAATCGAAGAAGTAAGGTATTTTTTTCTTCTTCCCTTTAAGTTGTAAACTTTGTTTCTCTCTGTTTGTTTCCCTATGTTTTCCTTTTGCATGTGTTTTCCTTTCATTGGCGATTTTCACACTTTTTTTTTTTGCCTTATTCTTCCTTTCATAGTCTCATGTGCGCCTCTATTGGTTTGAACGAAAATAGGGTTATTGAAACAGCTCTATTTACACATTATTGTTTTATATAATTTTCTTTTTACTTTTTCCTTTTTTTTCATATTTTTCCTTATTATATATTTAAAAATCTATTTTTTTTAACACCTGATTTTATGTAATTTGTTTTTTTTTAACATTTAATTTATTTCATTTTTAGTCTGCCAACACAACATACATCAACCCTTCAACCCACAAGACAACACACAACACATCAAAAGTTTCCTTCCTTCAACCCATAACACATGTTTCCTTCCTTTAACCCAGAACACACGCTTCCTTCATGGAAAACACCAGCATCACTCAAAAACAACAACATGCTCCCTTGCAAACACCAACATTACTCTATTCCAACATCAGTTTATTCTTTTATCTTATTTGCCTTAAGAAGATTTCTATTACAAACCAGTTTCTTGACTAATCTGATTTATTATTTTAGCTTAATAAAGAAATATAACGATCTGTGCACTCAATGGAAAAGTTAAAAGACACTTTTTCCTTAATTTTATTACAAAACAATGCAAAATCTAGTTAAGAAACAATACAAAATTCAGATATCAGATTTATGTAATGAACATAAATATTCACTATTTTAGCTATAAATTGGGACCAAAAAATCAAAGAGAATGAGAGGATTTTTCTTGAATAGATATAAGAGTGAAATCAGAGAAGGAAACAAACCAGTAAAATCGTGAAAAATCTTAAACCCATCCCAAAATAATTAGAAACAAATTAAAACCCCATCAAAAAAACTAACAAAATTAAATAGAAGAAGTAAGGTATTTTATTCTTCTTCCCTTTAAGTTGTAAACTTTGTTTCTCTCTGTTTGTTTCCCTGCGTTTTCCTTTCGCATGTGTTTCTCATGTGCGCCTCTTTTGGTTTGAACGAAAATAGGGTTACTGAAACAACTCTATTTACACATTATTGTTTTATATAATTTTCTTTTTACTTTTTCCTTTTTTTTCATTTTTTTCCTTAATATATATTAAAAAATCTATTTTTTTAACACCTAAGATTTTATGTAATTTGTTTTTTTTAAACATTTAATTTATTTCATTTTTAGTCTGCAAACACAACACACATCAACCCTTCAACGCACAAGACAACACACAACACATTAGAAGTTTCCTTCCTTGAACCCACAACACATGTTTCCTTCCTTTAACCCAGAACACACGCTTCCTTCATGGAAAACACCAGCATCACTCAAAAACAACAACACACGCTCCCTTGCAAACACCAACATCACTCTATTCCAACATCAGTTTATTCTTTTATCTTATTTGCCTTAAGAAGATTTCTATTACAAACATATTACAAACCAGTTTCTTGACTAATCTGATTTATTTTTTTAGCTTAATAAAGAAATGTAATGATCTGTGCACTCAATGGAAAAGTTAAAAGACACTTTTTCCTTAAAAGACACACATCCAAGAGAAGAGGACCTAATAGTGCAAGAAAAGACAACTGAGTTTAAGATTGGACCAGATAATATTTTGAGATGTAATGGGAGGATTTGTATACCAGCAATAGCATATATGAGGAAAACAATTTTAGAAGAGGTGCATAAGAGTAAATTGAGTATCCATCCTAGGGCAACAAAGATGTATTAGGACTTTAGGCATAATTATTGGTGGCTAGGAATGAAGAGGCATGTAGCGGAGTATGTATCAACTTGTTTAACTTGTCAAAAAGAGAAAGTGGAACATCAGTAGCCTGGTGGAATGTTACAACCTTTATATATACCTGAATAGAAGTGGGACAACATTTCCATGGACTTTATAACTAGATTTCCGAAAACAAGGAAAAATAATGATTCTATTTGGGTGAGAGTGGATTGATTAACTAAATCCGCACACTTTTTTACTAATAAAGACCATCTATAAGGCGGATAAGCTAACATAGTTCTACATTGCTGAGATTGTGAGATTACATGGAGTACTATCAAGTATTGTATCAGACCATGACCGAAAATTCACGTCGCACTTTTGGAGAGCGTTGCATGAAGCGTTGGGAACGAAACTAAGATTGAGCTCAACATACCATTCGCAAATAGACGGCTAAATTGAGAGAACGAATCAATCCTTGGAAGATTTATTTATAGCATGTGTAATAGATGATAGAGGAAGCTGGGATGATGCACTACCATTGGTTGAGTTTACCTACAACAATAGTTTCCACACAAGTATTGAAATGACACCATGTGAGACTCTGTATGGAAACAAGTGTCAAACTCCTTTGTGTTGGCATAACGATGATGAAAGTATGATTGTAGGACCTATGATGATGCAACACACTACAAATAGGTCAAGAAAATAAAAGAGAAAATAAAGGTCTCACAAGATCGTCAAAGGAGTTATGCGGACAAGCGTCACAGACCTTTAGAATTTGATCATGTGTTTTTGAGAGTCGCACCTACGACTAGAGTTGACAGAGCCATACCAAATTTCTACACAAATTGGACTTGTAACTTATCAGATTGCATTGCCTCTAATACTGTCTAATATTCACGACGTATTTCACGTGTCACAATTAAGGAAATACATTCTAGATCTGTCACATGTGATCGAATCAGACACAATTCAACTAAAGGATAACTTGTCATTTGAAGTCCTACTTGTAAGAATTGATGACAAGAAGATTAAGCGATTAAAGAATAAGGAAGTTTCGTTGATCAAAGTGATTTGGAACTCAACTACTGGAGATGCGACTTGAAAATTTGAGAGCAAGATGAGGGAACAACACCCTGATTTGTTTATCGATGCGTAGTTTCGAGGACGAAACTAATTTTAGAGGGAGTAGTAATGTAAGACCCGTCATTTTTAAATTCTAATTTATGCAATTTTAGGGTATTGTGTTAAATTGCTTAGGCATTTAGCCCAATTTTATTTCATTTTGTGAATTAAGTACCATATATATATATATATATATATATATTTTGTTAGAGTTGTAATATGTTTAATATATATATATATATATATATATATATATATATATTTGGGACCAAGAGGTTTTCTTAAAAATGTCGAGAGGTTTTCTTAAAAATTAAATATCGAGAGGTTTTCTTAAAAATGTCACTTGTTGCTGAAAGTTCATTTGTCAATTGAGTTGCGTCAAGAGTAGATATTTTTATTAAAGTAGTTTGTGAAGTGAGTGATGTGATAAGTCCAATGATGATTTTATAATATATTTATATTTTTAAATATTTGTTTGATTGGTTTTAATTGTAATATATATATATATATACACACAATTTAGTTGTAAGTAATATACATATATATGTATGAAACCATTAGAGGAAAAACATTTCCCGTGCAGCCCTCGCCTCTTCCTTCCTTTCTTCTTCCTTCGGTTTCAAGAAAAAGAAAACACAGTGTTGGTGGTTTTCAAAAACATAAAACACAAACCTCCATTTGTCTTCTAGATCTAAGCTTCCATACGAGAAGTGTCAGGAGGAAAAGTTGCTACTCTCTACCCGACAGTGCTTGGGAACTCATTTATTTGAGGTGTCGGCGATCGATATTTTTTGTGTGTTTGATCGCGGTAGTGAAAATGGTTGTAAAAGCGATAACTAAGGTGAGAACTCCTTCCAAATTTTTAGTTTGCATATAGGACCCTATATGTGTGAATTTGTGGAAAGGAAATTTGATGTATTAATGTGTAAATTTTTGGATATTAAATTTGATGTGATTAATGTGTGATTATGTATGAATTTGTGCAAATTAAGTTTGAGGTGAATAACGTGTGATTAATGTGTGAATTTTTTGAAATTGAGTTTGATGTAATTATGTGTTCATAATTGATAATATGTGTGTTATGAATTTTATTGACGAAAATCTGTTTTGATTGTACTCTATAATAAGTTTGAAAAATTATTAGTTTTAAATCAGTATTAAAAGCAGAGTTTTTTAATAGCTGCATTTACATAGTGATTGTTGTGAAAAAAGTCAGAGTATGCTCATGCATTTCATAGCTTGTGGTGACCGTGATGGGCCACAATTGTTGTTTCAAACGAATTCACATTTGTAACGTTCAATTTTCATGTGAATACAACTAAGTGTTTTTACCACTCAATTGATTTTGTATTCGGCTATACCATGTGGTAGTCGAATACAAATATGTTATTTTTTCCACCGACTTGACTTTTTATTCGGCTACACCATATGGTAGTCGAATACAAAGGTGTTGTTTTTGCCATTGACTTAACAATTGTATTCGGCTACAAAATGTTGTATGCGAATACGACAGTGCAGTTTGTCAAAAATTTTATTTTCCAACATCGTTTGTGCATTTTTGATATATGAAAAGCCTTTTGATGAGCATGCTAGGATGAAAGGTTCTCATGAGCATTTAAAACATAAGTTTTTTGCTAAATGTTATTTGTTAATTTTGGTTGGTGACCCTTTACAATTATTGTGGATATTGGGCTTTGCCCTTAGATGATACCTGAGTTCGTTCTACCGACTGTTACCTTGACGACGAAAACGTTATTAGACTTCCATGACCAAGACTTGTCGACTGCTTGGGTATACGATCTCATCTCAAAAAGGGCTACTTATACGGGGAGGGTAGTGAGGACAAGTAGGAGAGTTGGAGCAGTATACCTTGTAAAGCTCACTCGTGAGAGAATCGATTATCCGGTACCTTCAAAATTGGTGCTCGTGATGAGTGGAGTATGAGAAGATGCAGAGAATTCCTCAATTAGAGTTGAGGTGGAGGCCATCGTAGGAGCTAGAGATACAGTGGTTAGGGCGGGGACTGGCGGAAAGGATAAGGGGCTAATGCTCGATGGGGGAGACACTACAGGACCTTCTAGGTGGGCCGAGTCAGAGCTTCTATTTTTGGTGAATGATCCCTTATTGGCTTTCACTGAAATAGTGAACTGTTTTGAGATTCTGGCATTGCCGAAGCCACCTATATCATGGATAGATCTGACTTCTTAGGAGACTGGCCCTTCTATGGATGATGATGAGGAGGAAGTTACTTTGAGGATAGATACTGTGTCAAAAGGAACTTGCGGAGTCTGGACGTCACCCGTGTTATAATAGTTGTTAGGGTATGATCATATTAGTTTTGTGTATAAGGACTTGATGTATTTCTTTTGTGATTGTACTTATTTTAGTTTGGGATGACTGTATCTATAACATATACTGTCAGTTGACTTTTGTTTTTGTGGGTCCATGTTCATTTTTTTACGTGATCATGGGAGAATAGCATTCTTGGAGTAGTACTTTTATGCAGGAGCTGCTGAGAATACCTCAGGGGTACGAGCGATGCCTGATAGGTCTCATATCCCCGATGTATTTTTCTATTTGTATATTTTGGATTTTTCGTCCCAAAAACTATTTTAGCTGGTTTGTATATATGATGTAATTATTCATTACTTATGTCGTTTGTGTTATGACAAGGGATTATTTTTCATTACTTATGTCGTTTCCCTGTCGGTATGAGTCAGTTCTGTATGGACACCCGTGTGGCTGATTATATCCGAATTTTGTATGTTTAGGAGCTTGCATAACTTGCATACATTTTATTGTTATTTTTATTTTGATCTAATCATTTGCTCTATGATGATTTTCTATTTGATTTATTTAGATACATTTTATAACTTTTGATACATCTTTGGGAACAAATGATCTCAAATAGTTGTATGAATAATATTTGCTTGATGCACACACGTGGGAAAATGAGATTTTTACGTAAAAATAATGTTTTGTATTAATAAAAATTTTGTGATACATTGTGAAGTTATTTACTCTTCATCATTTACTTTTAATAGAAATGTGGAAGTGATATTTCATTCGCTAGTAAATAATTGAATCGTCATTAATTTCAGTCAATCTTGTTTCTTTTGAATTTCACCTAAAGAGAATTTATTTTATTTTAGAACATAAACGAATAATGTTCTAACAACTGGAAGATTAATTTTGCAAAAAAAAACAAATAAATAATATTTTAGTAAATTGCATTACGTTCATTTACAAAAAAAAAAAAAATATATCAAGTCATTTTCTGACGCATCTTCAATTTATTAGATGATGAACTACTCTTAAGAAAAAAAAATTATAGTTGTTTCTAAAAGAAAACAAATATTTTAAAGTAATCTTTGGAAGAAAAAAAATATGGGGTGTTACAAAAGGTGTGAGACAAGAAAGGAAAAAGGTAAGCGGAAGCAAAGTTGCTTGGGAGGCATACAACACGGCTTAGGAAGCGTGCAACAAAAGAGAAAATAACACCTTTATGTTTTTATTTTATTTTTGGTGCTAAATGTAACGGAAACCTATATAAATATGAACTCAAAATTGGATCAGATTTATAAAATGACAATATTTAGACTTAATAAATGAGAAATAATTATTAAACATATTCATACTTATTGTTTACTTTTTTGGAATTACTTTTAATTGGTCAGATAAAATTTAGGTGTTATAGTACTATTTAATTATATTTTAGCAGAAAATATGAATACTATCGTTGTAATCACTTCATATTGGGTAACCGTTAAATTAGTAATAAACGATGCATTTATTTTTTATAAAAAAAATCTATTATTTGAAACCAAAACTTATTTTCCAGGGTTTAAAGGATATTTGTTTCAGATTCTTTTAAAATTATTTTGTTAGAAAATTTGTTTTTTGTTTAATATATATAGATATGTGCATTGATATTAGTTGTGGAGAGAATCATGTGGTATGAGTAAAATATTTAAATATTTTATTGTGAATAAGGCTTTTTAAAAAGGCTTCCAGGTCGGGTCAGACTTTCAAAATGGTCAGGTCATGCCGAAATAAAAAGCCTATAATAGGTCGTAGGCCAGACTTAGACCTTTGAAAGTCTAGTCTGGTCTGCCTTATTCCAACCTACTAATTACAACAACATACTATCTTAAATCTTAGTCTTACCGTATATAAACAACATTCATAAAATAAGGAAAAATATCGTATATGTTTATAAATTTAGAAAGAAAACATAGATGCAATAAATTTGGCTTAATTAAATCAATTTAAGAAATAAAATCAAACTCAATTTAGTTTATTAAATAATTATGGAATACCAAAAATATCTTAACTAAATAAATTAAAAGGAATGTTTATTTCTAACACTAATAATCACATCAAATTAAATGATATTCTTTTTAAAACATTTGCAATTCAAGCAAACTAAAATTTCTAATTTCATAAAAATAACATAAAAGAGACAATGATAACAACGATAATATGTAACACTATATTTTTCAACATAATAATACTAATTTGTATCAAGTAGAAGATGAAATTATTTTGTAATATTTATGATTTTCATGAACAAGACTAAATAAGTCGGGTAATAGCTAGATCACAAATCACTTAATGTGAGCAATAAGTAGAGAGTATAAGATTATTAAAATAAAATAATCATGCGATAAATAAGTAAAAAAAATCATAAAAAGGATAGTAAATTCTATCAAATCAAATAGAAGATTTCAAAATAATATAAAAACACAATGCTAAGAAAAACATGTAAGTAAGATATTGAGATTTCATATTTGAAAACAACTAAATATACATTAAAAAAAATATTTAAGACATATATTTAATGAAAAAAATTCAAGGAGGTTACACATGACATATAATAGGAATTTAAGTAATTAATAAAATTTTAAATAATTAGAAAATCAAACAATTAACATAATTAATGACACATAATAGAAATATAAATAATTAATAAAATTCAAATTCAGGAAGCTTACACAATAAATAAAACATAATAGAAATTTAACTAATTAGTAAAGTTCAAACTATGTTAAAACATGGAAAGTTTCAAAAGTTTCCAAATCTAGAAAGTTTCAAAAGTTTACAAATCTGAAAAGTTTCAAAAGTTTCTAAATCTGAAAAGTTTTGAAAGTCTAAAAAAATTTGAAAAAATTTATTTCAAAGGTATGAAAAATTCGAGTGCACTTACTCTTTTTATTTCAAAAACTTGGAAATATTCGAAAGGTATGATAAATTCTCTAAAGTTTCAAAAAAAATAGGAAAAAAATGAGTGGTAAAAAAAATTGAAGTTTTATAAAAAGAGAAAATTGTATTTTCACATTGATTGAGGAAGTGACATGTTTAGGAATGGAGGTCCAAGGTAAAATACTCCTTTTTTAGTTATATTATAAAACTATTGGACTACTAAAAGAAAGTTTGGGCTCCAAGCCCAACCTTTTTTTTTAAATATATAGTCAGTAATTTTTGTTTTCTCTCCCTGTTAAGTCTAAATATTTTATTTTTCAAAATATTAACATCTTCTAACAAATATCAAATATCATAAAAAAGAAATATTTTTTTTATTAAAGGTTAATTAAATGTTACATTTTTTTAATCTTTGAGTTATCATAATACAAGTTATACAATTTAATAGTTCTAAACTTTCATTTTTATAAATAATTTAATCTGAAATCAACTTTTAAATTTGATTAATTAGATATAACATCTTCTTAATCTTTGAGTTGTTAAGACACAAGTTGTACAACTTGGTGTTTTAAAACGCATTTTTTATAACCGAAAATAATAAAAATACTCTTAAACAAATGAACTAGATGAGACATATTTTTAATCATTGAAACACGAGTTGTACAACTTGATAATCTTAAAGCTCCCATTTTAAAATAATTATTCAAATGAAATAAACTCATTTTATTGTATCAAAACACATTTTTTTTATCAAACAACAAAACAAACTTTCTTTAAAAACAATCAACACATCAGCATTTTCTATATAAGAACTATGTAGTTTTGATTTATCCATCGTATCGAGAGATACGTAAGAGCAAGATCGCACTCTTATCAAGTATAATATTAAACTTTTATTTTATCCCTTATATTGTAAATACACTTTTATCTCTAGAATATTATTATTTTTTTAAAAACATTATATTTGCATTTTAAAAAGGAGAAATAAATTTATATAAGTTAACATTAATTTTGCACAATAAACTATAGATAATCGTATTTTAACAGATATCATAGGGCGCTAATACATTTTTTACGCATAATCGACTCCCAAACTCAAAATTTGGTTTCAAATACCAAATTTTATTTAAAGGTTTCCCCACTATTTTCCCTATTTTAAAATCAATTTTGATGGCGACTTTATTGAATTTGAGAAACACTCGAAATTTTATGTCACGACATCGTTCAATCACATACTTATAATTTAACACATTATCCACACATTATTTATCGTATATGCAAAAATTGTGATATCCTATAAAGAGTAAAATTCGTAGATGATTAATGGATTTTGATCATGAAATATAATTCACAAATTGATGAATCTTACATCAATCATGGGTCTTCAAATTGATAACAATTATTCATGATCGAGGAATAAAGAGAATGATCACTTAAGATTTGGACTACAAAAAATGAATTAAGAACATGAACAAAGTTAGGGGACAATACTTAGGACAAGGTTTCTGAGAATTAATTATAAACAGCATAAACACGCTTTCATGATTTACTGAATAAATTCTGAACAATGAGTATTTCACTCGATTATAGCTCTTATTTCTATAGTTGTTCAACAAGAAATGAAATCAAAATCGAATAACGGATGAGAAAGTTATGAGTGTTTTAATGTTTCTCTTAAATCTCATTAATTTTGATCACCAAAGCAAAATACACAAATTTTTCATATGATCAAGTTAAAATAGTGGTTTTAGGTCATCTAGATCAAGTTTGTCGACTAAAATAAGGACCCAAGTCATTTAGACAAGTTTGAGACACATTAAAAAAAAAACCCTGAAAATCTCATTTTTGTTATAGCGACGACAACAAGCTACCCTACTTTAATGTTTAGACCAAAATGTAAGCTAACAACTTATATGCTAAAACTACATTTGAAGTTTCACACGATGCATAAAATCATCATTTGAGTTGCTTTGCGTCTAAAAAATGTATCTAGAGTTAAAACCAAGTCAAAGTTGTTGTAAAGGAGGTTGGTCATAATCCACATTTAGAAGCTAATGATAACAAAGAAATAATCATGAAGATAATGGTGCAAATAATGAGTCCACATATAAGAGGAATAGCTACACATGATACTAGGTTGGTAGTTAAAAGCTTCTGTACAAAGCATAAACCAAAATTTCTTTTTCTCTTTGAACCTTCGATGCATTATAGGAATTTCCTTGCTAAATTTTGGATTGGGCTTGGCTTGAAGTCTTTTTTATTTAATTGGAGACGTGGATGTTTGTAACTAATGACGATTATGCTTTAATCAACTCAATCCTACCATGGTATGAATATCTGAACAACAAGTCGCATATTGCGAGTGATTTTAATGTTGTGCGTGATTTTAATGTTGTGCTTAGAGCTCATGAAACATATAGTAGACACATGTAAAAAAAAAAAAATCATCTCCCAGGTACTGAGTTCGAATCCCATGGAAGGTAAAAACTCACTATTTCCACTAGGTTGTTAGGGGGTGAGAAGTTTGTGAGGTAGGATCCCCGGTAACGGTAATGGTCGGGGTGTTCCAAAAAAAAATGTATTTTTATGTAACACCCCAGACTCAATTGGTAGTGGGATTGTGGGGAGGCGGTACTTATCCCCAGGTATCGGGCTCGAATCCCACGGAAGGTAAAATCTCGCTATTTCCACTTGGTGGATAAAGGGGCGAGAAGGTCGTGAGGTAGTATCGCCGGTAACGGTAATGGCCGGAGTGTTACAATGACAACTAAATTTGTGGCCACCATCACCATCCAACTTGTGAAACTTTGGTGGAGACCAGGACTTTCTTCTCCACCACCCACTCTTCTCTCTTTCACTTGTTCCCCATGATATATATTGTACATGTTTTGAACAATGTCCCTTGAGGATGCAATGTCAAGCTCTTGGAGCTAAGTTGACACCTCATAGACACACTCCATTTGTCCCATAATAATTTAACTAATTAGAAAAGTAAGAGTGCAGACACTTTTTAACATACATTTTGTATTACTCTCTTTGATCGGTTAAAATTCACATTCATACCAAATTATGTGTGTTCTTTATGAATTTGGTGGGATCATGTGAATTTTAACCATTTAAAGAGAGTATTAGAAAGTATGTGTTAAAGAATTTGTTCCTAACATTATTCTTTTAAAAACATATTATTTTTAATGTAATATTAATTAACTTTTTTGTTTTTTCTTTTTGTAAAAGAAAGTGTATATGAGTTGAGTTCTAGGACTTTATCAAGGTCAAAAAGCGCTAATAGAGATGCTTAAAGATCATCCTTCAAAGCAGTTTTTACATCGATAACGGAAGTGAATTCATTCCTTCTCAGTTTAACCAACATTCATTGACATTAATTTGTTTTCAATAGGTCATTTAATTAAAACTACATGCACCACTCCAAATAACTACATGCACCACTCCAAATTCGCAATATTCCAATTTTCATTAATGATAATTGTAAATAATAATTTGATAAATATATTATTTTTTTCTCTTTTATTTATATATTTCTTAATTTATGTGAAACAACTCAAATGCATAATTTATTATAAGACCAGAGTAATAACTTTACATAATAATAAGGGTGTAATAGAAAAAATATCATCAATATTTTATTCATATTGTAAAATAATAAATAAAATTATTTTTGTTAGTTATATATATATATATATATTAGATTAAATAAATTTTTAATCTATATAAAATATTATTATTCTGGTTTTCGTTTTTATCAAATATTTCGTCAATTTTTAATTCTCTAAAGTTTTTTATTTTCATTTTTTATCTTTGATTTTAAATCACTTGTTCAACATCCTTCGTTTTTTTTTCTTTCTAATATTGCTTATGACATTATAGGAATTGTCTCCATAAAATTTAGAAGTATTTTAAAAAATAATAAATTAAATATGAATTTTTAAAAAAGTTGTTAAACATGTTTTACATTTACTAAAAGAACTTTTAAAAATCAAAGGATAAACAGAGTTGTTAAAAATCAACGAGCAAGAATGTAAAACAAAACGTTTAAGAAACCAAAAGTTTATGTGAATTCTTACAACAAAAAAAAATTAAAATTTTATAGGATTCTATTATGCACTCCCACAACTGTATATATCACATCTAAGATATGTAAAAATAATTTTATCATTTTAATTATTTATATTAAGTTTCAAAAAAATTTGAAATAATGATTAGATTTTAAAAATTTAGAAAGTTTTTAAATATAGAAAATTTCTAAGATTTTAAAAATTGTCATTTCAAAACTTTTGAATATTCTAAAAATTTTATATTTCGAAATTTTAAATTTTTCGAGTATCATTTACTTTTTTTTCAAAGATTTTGAAAATTTCAAAAGACAATGTAATTTTTCTAAAATTTCTAAAGAGTGAGTGAAAAAATATGAGAAATTAAAAAACTAAAAAATTATATAAATAATTATAAAAATAAAATTATATTTTCACATTCATTAACATACAAGATAGAATTCTAGTAATTTTATTTTTGGAGCAGGAAGAGAAAAAACCTATTAACAGGCCTTTTATTAGCCCACCAACGGTTCTTCCACTCATCCTTCGTCTCCTTCTTTTGTAAACTCCCTCCCTCCCTCGATAAAGCATATATTTCTATAATAACTAGTCCTCATACTCGTGTGATGCAAAACAGAGTAAATTTTGGGAGTAATATCTTGAATTATTTTGGAAAAATCATTAAATTTAAAACATTAAAAAAAAAAGAGATAGTAAAAAATTTCATAAAAGTTAATATGATAATAAAAATTTATTTTAGTTGGTCATGATGTCGAAAATGGAGGTGTTTCTAAATCATCTCCAAAGAAATTTTTCTTCAATCTAACATAGGAAATCAGAGTCTAATTATTTGTTTAAAGAAATCAATATGAAAAAAGACATAATGATATAAGTTTTTTTCTTAAATAACTAATATCAATAATTAATCATTAATTTATTAAAAAAAAAAAGTTAAACTCGTGATTTTTTTATCACTTTAACTCCACCAAACCACTTATAAAAATAAGTTGAACATTCTTATTATTAAAAGTCACACTTCCATCATATTCCAACAAATTTGTGTAGGAAAAATTCAATAATTAAGTCAAAACTAAGTGAACACGTGAAATTTAATGTGATCAACCAAAATTTATATATATATGTATATATATATATATGTATGTGTGTGTAATTTACAAATTAAATGGAATCCAATTCAATTTAAAAAACTAAACCTACGATAATCGGTACCAAATAAAAGAAAAAGAATAAGAAATGAATAAAATCTAAATTGTTCTGGTATCTATATACTCATCTCATTAAATAACATTTCACTTTATTAAAATTTCTCTCAACCAAATCATTTCTCTCTATTTCAATATCCAAATTGTATTCGCACATTGCAAACGTGATAGAAATATCACAAAATTATTTAAATAGAAAAATACAGTAAAACATGACCGTC
>JBBPBS010000421.1:1096-13224 GCA_037974835.1 Cicer judaicum
TTGTTCTTGTCCAATTAGGGTTTTTAACCAATCTTGTGCATCCAATGGGTGTGTTTGTGTCATCGGATGAACAATTAGGTCATTTTCGGTCTCCCTATGCTTATTCTTGTCCAATTAGGGTTTTTAACGAATCTTGTGCATCAAATAGGTGTGTTTGTGTCATTGGATGAACATTTAGGTCATTTTCGTCCTCCCTAGGCTTATTCTTGTCCAATTAGGGTTTCTAACCAATCTTGTGCATCCAATAGGTGTGTTTGTGTCATTGGATGAACAATTAGGTCATTTTCGGTGTCCCTAGGTTTGTTCTTGTCCAATTAGGGTTTTTAACCTATCTTGTGCATCCAATTGGTGTGTTTGTGTCATTGGATGAACATTTAGGTCATTTACGACCTTCCTAGGCATATTCTTGTCCAATTACTGTTACTAAACAATCTTGTGCATCCAATAGGTGTGTTTGTGTCATTGGATGAACAATTATGTCATTTTCGGTCTCCCTAGGCTTATTCTTGTCCAATTAGGGTTTTTAACCAATCTTGTGCATCCAATAGGTGTGTTTGTGTCATTGGATGAACATTTAGGTCATTTTCGGTCTCCCTAGGCTTATTCTCGTCCAATTAGGGTATTTATCCAATAGGTGTGTTTGTGTCATTGGATGAACATTTAGGTCATTTTCGTCATCCCTTGGCTTATTTTTGGCCAATTAGGGTTTTTAACCAATCTTGTGCATCCAATAGGTGTGTTTGAGTCATTGGATGAACATTTTCTTTATTTTCGTCCTCCATCGGCTTATTCTTGTCCAATTAGGGTTTCTAACATTTGTGTCATTGGATGAACAATTAGGTCATTTTCGTTCTCCCTAGGCTTATTCTTGTCAAATTAGGGTTTCTAAATAATCTTGTGCATCCAATAGGTGTGTTTGTGTCATTGGATGAACATTTAGGTCATTTTCGTCCTCCCTAGGGTTATTCTTGTCCAATTAGGGTTTTCAACCAATCTTGTGCGTTGAATAAGTTCATTTGTGTCATTGGATGAACAATTAGGTCATTTTCGTCCTCCCTAGGCTTATTCCTGTCCAATTAAGGTTTCTAACCAATCTTGTGCATCCAATTGGTGTGTTTGTGTCATTGGATGAACAATTAGGTCATTTTCGTCCTCCCTAGGCTTATTCTTGTCCAATTAGGCTTTCTAACAAATCTTGTGCATCCAATTGGTGTGTTTGTGTCATTGGATGAACATTTAGGTCATTTACGACTTTCCTAGGCTTGTTCTTGTCCAATTAGTGTTTTTAACCAATCTTGTGCATCCAATGGGTGTGTTTGTGTCATCGGATGAACAATTAGGTCATTTTCGGTCTCCCTAGGCTTATTCTTGTCCAATTAGGGTTTTTAACCAATCTTGTGCATCCAATAGGTGTGTTTGTGTCATTGGATGAACATTTAGGTCATTTTCGTCATCCCTTGGCTTATTCTTGGCCAATTAGGGTTTCTAACCAATCTTGTGCATCCAATAGGTATGTTAGAGTCATTGGATGAACATTTTGGTAATTTTCGACCTCTCTAGGCTTATTCTTGTTCAATTAGGGTTTCTAACAAATCTTGTGCATCCAATAGGTGTGTTTGGGTCATTGGATAAACAATTAGGTCATTTTCGTCCTCCCTAGCCTTATTCTTGTCAAATTAGGGTTTCTAAATAATCTTGTGCATCAAATAGGTGTGTTTGTGTCATTGGATGAACAATTAGGTCATTTTCGTCCTCCCTAGGGTTATTCTTGTCCAATTAGGCTTTCTAACCAATTTTGTGCATCCAATTGGTGTGTTTGTGTCTTTGGATGAACATTTAGGTCATTTACGACTTCCCTAGGCTTGTTCTTGTCCAATTAGGGTTTTTAACCAATCTTGTGCATCCAATGGGTGTGTTTGTGTCATCGGATGAACAATTAGGTCATTTTCGGTCTCCCTATGCTTATTCTTGTCCAATTAGGGTTTTTAACGAATCTTGTGCATCAAATAGGTGTGTTTGTGTCATTGGATGAACATTTAGGTCATTTTCGTCCTCCCTAGGCTTATTCTTGTCCAATTAGGGTTTCTAACCAATCTTGTGCATCCAATAGGTGTGTTTGTGTCATTGGATGAACAATTAGGTCATTTTCGGTCTCCCTAGGTTTGTTCTTATCCAATTAGGGTTTTTAACCTATCTTGTGCATCCAATTGGTGTGTTTGTGTCATTGGATGAACATTTAGGTCATTTACGACCTTCCTAGGCATATTCTTGTCCAATTACTGTTTCTAAACAATCTTGTGCATCCAATAGGCGTGTTTGTGTCATTGGATGAACAATTATGTCATTTTCGGTCTCCCTAGGCTTATTCTTGTCCAATTAGGGTTTTTAACCAATCTTGTGCATCCAATAGGTGTGTTTGTGTCATTGGATGAACATTTAGGTCATTTTCGTCATCCCTTGGCTTATTCTTGGCCAATTAGGGTTTCTAACCAATCTTGTGCATCCAATAGGTGTGTTAGAGTCATTGGATGAACATTTTGGTCATTTTCGACCTCCCTAGGCTTATTCTTGTCCAATTAGGGTTTCTAACCAATCTTGTGCATCCAATAGGTGTGTTTGGGTCATTGGATAAACAATTAGGTCATTTTCGTTCTACCTAGGGTTATTCTTGTCAAATTAGGGTTTCTAAATAATCTTGTGCATCCAATAGGTGTGTTTGTGTCATTGGATGAACATTTAGGTCATTTACGACCTCCCAATGCTTATTCTTGTCCAATTATGGTTTCTAACCAATCTTGTGCATCCAATAGGTGTGTTAGAGTCATTGGATGAACATTTTGGTCATTTTCGACCTCTCTACGCTTATTCTTGTCCAATTAGGGTTTTTAACCAATCTTGTGCATCCAATTGGTGTGTTTGTGTCATTGGATGAACATTTAGGTCATTTACGACCTCCCAATGCTTATTCTTGTCCAATTATGGTTTCTAACCAATCTTGTGCATCCAATAGGTGTGTTAGAGTCATTGGATGAACATTTTGGTCATTTTCGACCTCCCTAGGCTTATTCTTGTTCAATTAGGGTTTCTAACCAATCTTGTGCATCCAATAGGTGTGTTTGGGACATTGGATAAACAATTAGGTCATTTTCGTTCTCCCTAGGCTTATTCTTGTCAAATTAGGGTTTCTAAATAATCTTGTGCATCCAATAGGTGTGTTTGTGTCATTGGATGAACATTTAGGTCATTTTCGTCCTCCCTAGGGTTATTCTTGTCCAATTAGGGTTTTCAACCAATCTTGTGCGTTGAATAAGTTCATTTGTGTCATTGGATGAACAATTAGGTCATTTTCGTCCTCCCTAGGCTTATTCCTGTCCAATTAAGGTTTCTAACCAATCTTGTGCATCCAATTGGTGTGTTTGTGTCATTGGATGAACAATTAGGTCATTTTCGTCCTCCCTAGGCTTATTCTTGTCCAATTAGGCTTTCTAACAAATCTTGTGCATCCAATTGGTGTGTTTGTGTCATTGGATGAACATTTAGGTCATTTACGACTTTCCTAGGCTTGTTCTTGTCCAATTAGTGTTTTTAACCAATCTTGTGCATCCAATGGGTGTGTTTGTGTCATCGGATGAACAATTAGGTCATTTTCGGTCTCCCTAGGCTTATTCTTGTCCAATTAGGGTTTTTAACCAATCTTGTGCATCCAATAGGTGTGTTTGTGTCATTGGATGAACATTTAGGTCATTTTCGTCATCCCTTGGCTTATTCTTGGCCAATTAGGGTTTCTAACCAATCTTGTGCATCCAATAGGTGTGTTTGTATCATTGGATGAACATTTTCGTCAATTTCGACCTCCCTATGCTTATTCTTGTCCAATTAGAGTTTTTAACGAATCCAGTGCATCCAATAGGTGTGTTTGTGTCATTGGATGGACAATTTGGTCATTTTCGTCCTCCCAAGGCTTATTCTTGTAAAATTAGGGTTTCTAACCAATCTTGTGCATCCAATAGGTGTTTTTGTGTTATTGGATGAACATTTTGGTCATTTTCGTCCTCACTAGAGTTATTCTTTGCCAATTAGGGTTTTCAACCAATCTTGTGCATCGAATAAGTTCATTTGTGTCATTGGATGAACAATTAGGTCATTTTCGTCCTCCCTAGGCTTATTCTTGTCCAATTAGGGTTTCTAACCAATCTTGTGCATCCAATAGGTGTGTTTGTGTCATTGGATGAACAATTAGGTCATTTTCGGTCTCCCTAGGCTTATTCTTGTCCAATGAGGGTTTCTAAATAATCTTGTGCATCCAATAGGTGTGTTTGTGTCATTGGATGAACATTTAGGTCATTTTCGTCCTCCCTAGGCTTATTCTTGTCCAATTAGGGTTTCTAACCAATCTTGTGCATCCAATTGGTGTGTTTGTGTCATTGGATGAACATTTAGGTCATTTACGACCTCCCTAGGCTTATTCTTGTCCAATTAGGGTTTCTAACCAATCTTGTCCATCCAATAGGTGTGTTTGTGTCATTGGATGAACACTTAGGTCATTTTCATCCTCCCTAGACTTATTCTTGTCGAATTAGGTTTTCTAACTAATCTTGTGCATTGAATAAGTTCATTTGTGTCATTGGATGAACAATTAGGTCATTTTCGTCCTCCCTAGGCTTATTCTTGTCCAATTAGGGTTTCTAACCAATCTTGTGCATCCAATAGGTGTGTTTGTGTCATTGGATGAACAATTAGGTCATTTTGATCCTCCCTATGCTTATTCTTGTCAAATTAGGGTTTCTAACCAATCTTGTGCATCCAATATGTGTGTTTGTGTCATTGCATGAACATTTAGGTCATTTTCGTCCTCCCTAGGCTTATTCTTTTCCAATTAGGGTTTTTAACGAATCTTGTGCATCCAATAGGTGTATTTGTGTCATTGGATGAACATTTAGGTCGTTTTCGTCCTCCCTAGGCTTATTCTTGTCCAATTAGGGTTTTCAACGTATCTTGTGCATCCAATAGGTGTGTTTGTGTCATTGGATGAACATTTAGGTCATGTTCGTCCTCCCTAGGCTTATTCTTGTCCATTTAGGATTTCTAACCAATCTTGTGCATCCAATAGGTGTGTTTATGTCATTGGATGAACATTTAGGTCGTTTTCGTCCTCCCTAGGGTTATTCTTGTCCAATTAGATTTTTCAACCAATCTTGTGCATTGAATAAGTTCATTTGTGTCATTGGATGAACAATTAGGTCATTTTCGTCCTCCCTAGGCTTATTCTTGTCCAATTAGGGTTTCTAACCAATCTTGTGCATCCAATAGGTGTGTTTGTGTCAATGGATGAACAATTAGGTCATTTTCGTCCTCCCTAGGCTTATTCTTGTCCAATTAGGGTTTCTAACCAATCTTGTGCATCCAATAGGTGTGTTTGTGTCATTGGATGAACAATTAGGTCATTTTCGGTCTCCCTAGGTTTGTTCTTGTCCAATTAGGGTTATTAACCAATCTTGTGCATGCAATTGGTGTGTTTGTGTCATTGGATGAACATTTAGGTCATTTACGACCTCCCAATGCTTATTCTTGTCCAATTAGGGTTTCTAACCAATCTTATGCATCCAATTGGTGAGTTTGTGTCATTGGATGAACATTTAGGTCATTGGATGAACATTTAGGGTTTTTAACGAATCTTGTGCATCAAATAGGTGTGTTTGTGTCATTGGATGAACATTTAGGTCATTTTCGTCCTCCCTAGGCTTATTCTTGTCCAATTAGGGTTTCTAACCAATCTTGTGCATCCAATAGGTGTGTTTGTGTCATTGGATGAACAATTAGGTCATTTTCGTTCTCCCTAGGCTTATTCTTGTCCAATTACGGTTTTTAACCAATCTTGTGCATCCAATACTTGTGTTTGTGTCATTGGATGAACTTTTAGGGCATTTTCGTCCTCCCTAGGCTTATTCTTGTCTAATTAGGGTTTCTAACAAATCTTGGGCATCCAATAGGTGAGTTTGTGTCATTGGATGAACTTTTAGGTCATTTTCGAACTCCATAGGCCTATTCTTGTCCAATTAGGGTTTCTAACCAATCTTGTGCATCCAATAGTGGTGTTTGTGTCATTGGATGAACGTTTAGGTCATTTTCGACCTCCCTAGGCTTATTCTTGTCCAATTAGGGTTTCTAACCAATCTTGTGCATCCAATAGGTGTGTTTGTGTCATTGGATGAACAATTAGGTCATTTTCGTTCTCCCTAGGCTTATTCATGTCCAATTAGGTTTTTCTAACAAATCTTGTGCATGCAATAGGTGTGTTTGTGTCATTGGATGAACTTTTAGGTCATTTTCGACCTCCCTAGGCTTATTCTTGTCCAATTAGGGTTTCTAACAAATCTTGTGCATCCAATAGGTGTGTTTGTGTCATTGGATGAACAATTAGGTCATTTTCGTCCTCCCTAGGCTTATTCTTGTCCAATTAGGGTTTCTAACTAATCTTGTGCATCCAATAGGTGTGTTTGTGTCATTGGATGAACAATTAGGTCATTTTCGGTCTCCCTAGGCTTATTCTCGTCCAATTAGGGTATTTAACCAATCTTGTGCATCCAATAGGTGTGTTTGTGTCATTGGATGAACATTTAGGTCATTTTCGTCATCCCTTGGCTTATTTTTGGCCAATTAGGGTTTTTAACCAATCTTGTGCATCCAATAGGTGTGTTTGAGTCATTGGATGAACATTTTCTTTATTTTCGTCCTCCATCGGCTTATTCTTGTCCAATTAGGGTTTTCCACCAATCTTGTGGATCGAATAAGTTCATTTGTGTCATTGGATGAACAATTATGTCATTTTCGTTCTCCCTAGGCTTATTCTTGTCAAATTAGGGTTTCTAAATAATCTTGTGCATCCAATAGGTGTGTTTGTGTCATTGGATGAACATTTAGGTCATTTTCGTCCTCCCTAGGGTTATTCTTGTCCAATTAGGGTTTTCAACCAATCTTGTGCGTTGAATAAGTTCATTTGTGTCATTGGATGAACAATTAGGTCATTTTCGTCCTCCCTAGGCTTATTCCTGTCCAATTAAGGTTTCTAACCAATCTTGTGCATCCAATTGGTGTGTTTGTGTCATTGGATGAACAATTAGGTCATTTTCGTCCTCCCTAGGCTTATTCTTGTCCAATTAGGCTTTCTAACCAATCTTGTGCATCCAATTGGTTTGTTTGTGTCATTGGATGAACATTTAGGTCATTTACGACTTTCCTAGGCTTGTTCTTGTCCAATTAGTGTTTTTAACCAATCTTGTGCATCCAATGGGTGTGTTTGTGTCATCGGATGAACAATTAGGTCATTTTCGGTCTCCCTAGGCTTATTCTTGTCCAATTAGGGTTTTTAACCAATCTTGTGCATCCAATAGGTGTGTTTGTGTCATTGGATGAACATTTAGGTCATTTTCGTCATCCCTTGGCTTATTCTTGGCCAATTAGGGTTTCTAACCAATCTTGTGCTTCCAATAGGTGTGTTTGTGTCATTGGATGAACATTTTGGTCATTTTCGACCTCTCTAGGCTTATTCTAGTCCAATTAGGCTTTCTAACCAATCTTGTGCATCCAATAGGTGTGTTTGTGTCATTGGATGAACAATTTGGTCATTTTCAGTCTCCCTAGGCTTATTCTTGTCCAATTAGGGTTTTTAACCAATCTTGTGCATCCAAGAGGTGTGTTTGTGTCATTGGATGAACATTTAGGTCATTTTGGTCATCCCTTGGCTTATTCTTGGCCAATTAGGGTTTATAACCAATCTTGTGCATCCAATAGGTGTGTTTGTGTCATTGGATGAACATTTGCGTCAATTTTGACCTCCCTATGCTTATTCTTGTCCAATTATAGTTTTTAACGAATCCTGTGCATCCAATAGGTGTGTTTGTGTCATTGGATGAACAATTAGGTCATTTTCGTCCTTCCTAGGCTTATTCTTGTAAAATTAGGGTTTCTAACCAATCTTGTGCATCCAATAGGTGTTTTTGTGTCATTGGATGAGCATTTATGTCATTTTCCTCATCCCTTGGCTTATTCTTGTCCAATTAGGGTTTCTAACTAATCTTGTGCATCCAATAGGTGTGTTTGTGTCATTGGATGAACAATTAGGTCATTTTCGGTCTCCCTAGGTTTCTTCTTGTCCAATTAGGGTTTTTAACCAATCTTGTGCATGAAATTGGTGTGTTTGTGTCATTGGATGAACATTTAGGTCATTTACGACCTCCCTAGGCATATTCTTGTCCAATTACTGTTTCTAAACAATCTTGTGCATCCAATAGGTGTGTTTGTGTCATTGGATGAACAATTATGTCATTTTCGGTCTCGCTAGGCTTATTCTTGTCCAATTAGGGTTTTTAACCAATCTTGTGCATCCAATTGGTGTGTTTGTGTCATTGGATGAACATTTAGGTCATTTACGACCTCCCAATGCTTATTCTTGTCCAATTAGGGTTTCTAACCAATCTTATGCATCCAATTGGTGAGTTTGTGTCATTGGATGAACATTTAGGTCATTTACGATCTCCCTGCTTATTCTTGTCCAATTAGTGTTTTTAACGAATCATGTGCATCCAATAGGTGTGTTTGTGTCATTGGATGAACAATTAGGTCATTTTCGTCCTCCCTAGGCTTATTCTTGTAAAATTAGGGTTTCTAACAAATCTTGTGCATCCAATAGGTGTTTTTGTGTCATTGGATAAACATTTAGGTCATTTTCGTCCTCCGTAGAGTTATTCTTTTCCAATTAGGGTTTTCAACCAATCTTGTGCATCGAATAAGTTCATTTGTGTCATTGGATGAACAATTAGGTCATTTTCGTCCTCCCTAGGCTTATTCTTGTCCAATTAGGGTTTCTAACCAATCTTGTGCATCCAATAGGTGTGTTTGTGTCATTGGATGAACAATTAGGTCATTTTCGGTCTCCCTAGGTTTGTTCTTGTCCAATTAGGGTTTTTAACCTATCTTGTGCATCCAATTGGTGTGTTTGTGTCATTGGATGAACATTTAGGTCATTTACGACCTCCCTTGGAATATTCTTGTCCAATTACTGTTTCTAAACAATCTTGTGCATCCAATAGGTGTGTTTGTGTCATTGGATGAACAATTATGTCATTTTCGGTCTCCCTAGGCTTATTCTTGTCCAATTAGGGTTTTTAACCAATCTTGTGCATCCAATAGGTGTGTTTGTGTCATTGGATGAACATTTAGGTCATTTTCGGTCTCCCTAGGCTTATTCTCGTCCAATTAGGGTATTTATCCAATAGGTGTGTTTGTGTCATTGGATGAACATTTAGGTCATTTTCGTCATCCCTTGGCTTATTTTTGGCCAATTAGGGTTTTTAACCAATCTTGTGCATCCAATAGGTGTGTTTGAGTCATTGGATGAACATTTTCTTTATTTTCGTCCTCCATCGGCTTATTCTTGTCCAATTAGGGTTTCTAACATTTGTGTCATTGGATGAACAATTAGGTCATTTTCGTTCTCCCTAGGCTTATTCTTGTCAAATTAGGGTTTCTAAATAATCTTGTGCATCCAATAGGTGTGTTTGTGTCATTGGATGAACATTTAGGTCATTTTCGTCCTCCCTAGGGTTATTCTTGTCCAATTAGGGTTTTCAACCAATCTTGTGCGTTGAATAAGTTCATTTGTGTCATTGGATGAACAATTAGGTCATTTTCGTCCTCCCTAGGCTTATTCCTGTCCAATTAAGGTTTCTAACCAATCTTGTGCATCCAATTGGTGTGTTTGTGTCATTGGATGAACAATTAGGTCATTTTCGTCCTCCCTAGGCTTATTCTTGTCCAATTAGGTTTTCTAACCAATCTTGTGCATCCAATTGGTGTGTTTGTGTCATTGGATGAACATTTTGGTCATTTACGACTTTCCTAGGCTTGTTCTTGTCCAATTAGTCTTTTTAACCAATCTTGTGCATCCAATGGGTGTGTTTGTGTCATCGGACGAACAATTAGGTCATTTTAGGTCTCCCTATGCTTATTCTTGTGCAATTAGGGTTTTTAACGAATCTTGTGCATCAAATAGGTGTGTTTGTGTCATTGGATGAACATTTAGGTCATTTTCGTCCTCCCTAGGCTTATTCTTGTCCAATTAGGGTTTCTAACCAATCTTGTGCATCCAATAGGTGTGTTAGAATCATTGGATGAACATTTAGGTCATTTTCGTCCTCCCTAGGCTTATTCTTGTCCAATTAGGGTTTCTAACCAATCTTGTGCATCCAATGGGTGTGTTTGTGTCATTGGATGAACAATTAGGTCATTTTCGGTCTCCCTAGGCTTATTCTTGTCCAATTAGGGTATTTAACCAATCTTGTGCATCCAATAGGTGTGTTTGTGTCATTGGATGAACATTTAGGTCATTTTCGTCAACCCTTGGCTTATTTTTGGCCAATTAGGGTTTCTAACCAATCTCGTGCATCCAATAGGTGTGTTTGAGTCGTTGGATGAACATTTTCTTTATTTTCGTCCTCCATCGGCTTATTCTTGTCCAATTAGGGTTTTCAACCAATCTTGTGCATCGAATAAGTTCATTTGTGTCTTTGGATGAACAATTAGGTCCTTTTTGTCCTCCCAAGGCTTATTCTTGTCGAATTAGAGTTTCTAACTAATCTTGTGTATCCAATAGGTGTGTTTGTGTCATTCGATGAACAATTAGGTCATTTTCGGTCTCCATAGGCTTATTCATGTCCAATTAGGGTTTTTAACCAATCTTGTGCATCCAATAGTTGTGTTTGTGTCATTGGATGAACATTTAGGTTATTTTCGTCATCCCTTGACTTATTCTTGGCCAATTAGGGTTTCTAACCAATCTTGTGCATCCAATAGGTGTGTTAGAATCATTGGATGAACATTTTGGTCATTTCCGACCTCCCTAGGCTTATTCTTGTCCAATTAGGGTTTCTAACCAATCTTGTGCATCCAATAGGTGTGTTTGGGTCATTGGATAAACAATTAGGTCATTTTCGTTCTCCCTAGGCTTATTCTTGTCAAATTAGGGTTTCTAAATAATCTTGTGCATCCAATAGGTGTGTTTGTGTCATTGGATGAACATTTAGGTCATTTTCGTCCTCCCTAGGGTTATTCTTGTCCAGTTAGGATTTTCAACCAATCTTGTGCGTTGAATAAGTTCATTTGTGTCATTGGATGAACAATTAGGTCATTTTCGTCCTCCCTAGGCTTATTCCTGTCCAATTAAGGTTTCTAACCAATCTTGTGCATCCAATTGGTGTGTTTGTGTCATTGGATGAACAATTAGGTCATTTTCGTCCTCCCTAGGCTTATTCTTGTCCAATTAGGCTTTCGAACCAATCTTGTGCATCCAATTGGTGTGTTTGTGTCATTGGATGAACATTTAGGTCATTTACGACTTTCCTAGGCTTGTTCTTGTCCAATTAGTGTTTTTAACCAATCTTGCGCATCCAATGGGTGTGTTTGTGTCATCGGATGAACAATTAGGTCATTTTCGGTCTCCCTAGGCTTATTCTTGTCCAATTAGGGTTTTTAACCAATCTTGTGCATCCAATAGGTGTGTTTGTGTCATTGGATGAACATTTAGGTCATTTTCGTCATCCCTTGGCTTATTCTTGGCCAATTAGGGTTTCTCACCAATCTTGTGCATCCAATAGGTGTGTTAGAGTCATTGGATGAACATTTTGGTCATTTTCGACCTCTCTAGGCTTATTCTTGTTCAATTAGGGTTTCTAACCAATCTTGTGCATCCAATAGGTGTGTTTGGGTCATTGGATAAACAATTAGGTCATTTTCGTCCTCCCTAGCCTTATTCTTGTCCAATTAGGGTTTCTAAATAATCTTGTGCATCAAATAGGTGTGTTTGTGTCATTGGATGAACAATTAGGTCATTTTCGTCCTCCCTAGGGTTATTCTTGTCCAATTAGGCTTTCTAACCAATTTTGTGCATCCAATTGGTGTGTTTGTGTCTTTGGATGAACATTTAGGTCATTTACGACTTCCCTAGGCTTGTTCTTGTCCAATTAGGGTTTTTAACCAATCTTGTGCATCCAATGGGTGTGTTTGTGTCATCGGATGAACAATTAGGTCATTTTCGGTCTCCCTATGCTTATTCTTGTCCAATTAGGGTTTTT
>JBBPBS010000421.1:13373-23543 GCA_037974835.1 Cicer judaicum
AATTAGGGTTTCTAAATAATCTTGTGCATCAAATAGGTGTGTTTGTGTCATTGGATGAACAATTAGGTCATTTTCGTCCTCCCTAGGGTTATTCTTGTCCAATTAGGCTTTCTAACCAATTTTGTGCATCCAATTGGTGTGTTTGTGTCTTTGGATGAACATTTAGGTCATTTACGACTTCCCTAGGCTTGTTCTTGTCCAATTAGGGTTTTTAACCAATCTTGTGCATCCAATGGGTGTGTTTGTGTCATCGGATGAACAATTAGGTCATTTTCGGTCTCCCTATGCTTATTCTTGTCCAATTAGGGTTTTTGACGAATCTTGTGCATCAAATAGGTGTGTTTGTGTCATTGGATGAACATTTAGGTCATTTTCGTCCTCCCTAGGCTTATTCTTGTCCAATTAGGGTTTCTAACCAATCTTGTGCATCCAATAGGTGTGTTTGTGTCATTGGATGAACAATTAGGTCATTTTCGGTCTCCCTAGGTTTGTTCTTGTCCAATTAGGGTTTTTAACCTATCTTGTGCATCCAATAGGTGTGTTTGTGTCATTGGATGAACATTTAGGTCATTTTCGTCATCCCTTGGCTTATTCATGTCCAATTACTGTTTCTAAACAATCTTGTGCATCCAATAGGTGTGTTTGTGTCATTGGATGAACAATTATGTCATTTTCGGTCTCCCTAGGCTTATTCTTGTCCAATTAGGGTTTTTAACCAATCTTGTGCATCCAATAGGTGTGTTTGTGTCATTGGATGAACATTTAGGTCATTTTCGTCATCCCTTGGCTTATTCTTGGCCAATTAGGGTTTCTAACCAATCTTGTGCATCCAATAGGTGTGTGAGAGACATTGGATGAACATTTTGGTCATTTTCGACCTGTCTACGCTTATTCTTGTCCAATTAGGTGTGTGAGAGACATTGGATGAACATTTAGGTCATTTACGACCTTCCTAGGCATATTCTTGTCCAATTACTGTTTCTAAACAATCTTGTGCATCCAATAGGTGTGTTTGTGTCATTGGATGAACAATTATGTCATTTTCGGTCTCCCTAGGCTTATTCTTGTCCAATTAGGGTTTTTAACCAATCTTGTGCATCCAATTGGTGTGTTTGTGTCATTGGATGAACATTTAGGTCATTTACGACCTCCCAATGCTTATTCTTGTCCAATTAGGGTTTCTAACCAATCTTGTGCATCCAATTGGTGAGTTTGTGTCATTGGATGAACATTTAGGTCATTTTCGACCTCCCTAGGCTTATTCTTGAAAAATTAGGGTTTCTAACCAGTCTTCTGCATCCAATAGGTGTTTTTGTGTCATTGGATAAACATTTAGGTCATTTTCGTCCTCCGTAGAGTTATTCTTTTCCAATTAGGGTTTTCAACCAATCTTGTGCATCGAATAAGTTCATTTGTCTCATTGGATGAACAATTAGGTCATTTTCGTCCTCCCTAGGCTTATTCTTGTCCAATTAGGGTTTCTAACCAATCTTGTGCATCCAATAGGTGTGTTTGTGTCATTGGATGAACAATTAGGTCATTTTCGGTCTCCCTAGGCTTATTCTTGTCCAATTAGGGTTTCTAAATAATCTTGTGCATCCAATAGGTGTGTTTGTGTCATTGAATGAACATTTAGGTCATATTCGTCCTCCCTAGGCTTATTCTTGTCCAATTAGGGTTTTCAACCAATCTTGTGCATCCAATAAGTTCATTTGTGTCTTTGGATGAATAATTAGGTCATTTTCGTCCTCCCTAGGCTTATTCTTGTCCAATTAGGGTTTCTAACTAATCTTGTGCATCCAATAGGTGTGTTTGTGTCATTGGATGAACAATTAGGTCATTTTCGGTCTCCCTAGGCTTATTCTCGTCCAATTAGGGTATTTAACCAATCTTTTGCATCCAATAGGTGTGTTTGTGTCATTGGATGAACATTTAGGTCATTTTCGTCATCCCTTGGCTTATTTTTGGCCAATTAGGGTTTTTAACCAATCTTGTGCATCCAATAGGTGTGTTTGAGTCATTGGATGAACATTTTCTTTATTTTCGTCCTCCATCGGCTTATTCTTGTCCAATTAGGGTTTTCAACCAATCTTGTGCATCGAATAAGTTCATTTGTGTCATTGGATGAACAATTAGGTCATTTTCGTTCTCCCTAGGCTTATTCTTGTCAAATTAGGGTTTCTAAATAATCTTGTGCATCCAATAGGTGTGTTTGTGTCATTGGATGAACATTTAGGTCATTTTCGTCCTCCCTAGGGTTATTCTTGTCCAATTAGGGTTTTCAACCAATCTTGTGCGTTGAATAAGTTCATTTGTGTCATTGGATGATCAATTAGGTCATTTTCGTCCTCCCTAGGCTTATTCCTGTCCAATTAAGGTTTCTAACCAATCTTGTGCATCCAATTGGTGTGTTTGTGTCATTGGATGAACAATTAGGTCATTTTCGTCCTCCCTAGGCTTATTCTTGTCCAATTAGGCTTTCTAACCAATCTTGTGCATCCAATTGGTGTGTTTGAGTCATTGGATGAACATTGAGGTCATTTACGACTTTCCTAGGCTTGTTCTTGTCCAATTAGTGTTTTTAACCAATCTTGTGCATCCAATGGGTGTGTTTGTGTCATCAGATGAACAATTAGGTCATTTTCGGTCTCCCTAGGCTTATTCTTGTCCAATTAGGGTTTTTAACCAATCTTGTGCATCCAATAGGTGTGTTTGTGTCATTGGATGAACATTTAGGTCATTTTCGTCATCCTTTGGCTTATTCTTGGCCAATTAGGGTTTCTAACCAATCTTGTGCATCCAATAGGTGTGTTTGAGTCATTGGATGAACATTTTGGTCATTTTCGTCCTCTCTAGGCTTATTCTTGTTCAATTAGGGTTTCTAACCAATCTTGTGCATCCAATAGGTGTGTTTGGGTCATTGGATAAACAATTAGGTCATTTTCGTCCTCCCTAGCCTTATTCTTGTCAAATTAGGGTTTCTAAATAATCTTGTGCATCAAATAGGTGTGTTTGTGTCATTGGATGAACAATTAGGTCATTTTCGGCCTCCCTAGGCTTATTCTCGTCCAATTAGGGTATTTAACCAATCTTGTGCATCCAATAGGTGTGTTTGTGTCATTGGATGAACATTTAGGTCATTTTCGTCATCCCTTGGCTTATTTTTGGCCAATTAGGGTTTTTAACCAATCTTGTGCATGCAATAGGTGTGTTTGAGTCATTGGTTGAACATTTTCTTTATTTTCGTCATCCATCGGCTTATTCTTGTCCAATTAGGGTTTTCAACCAATCTTGTGCATCGAATAAGTTCATTTGTGTCATTGGATGAACAATTAGGTCATTTTCGTCCTCCCTAGGCTTATTCTTGTCCAATTAGGGTTTCTAACCAATCTTGTGCATCCAATAGGTGTGTTTGTGTCATTGGATGAACAATTAGGTCATTTTCGGTCTCCCTAGGCTTATTCTTGTCCAATTAGGGTTTCTAAATAATCTTGTGCATCCAATAGGTGTGTTTGTGTCATTGGATGAACATTTAGGTCATTTTCGTCCTCCCTAGGCTTATTCTTGTCCAATTAGGGTTTTCAACCAATCTTGTGCATCGAATAAGTTCATTTGTGTCTTTGGATGAACAATTAGGTCATTTTCGTCCTCCGTGGGCTTACTTTTGTCCAATTATGGTTTCTAGCTAATCTTGTGCATCCAATACGTGTCTTTGTGTCATTGGATGAACAATTAGGTCATTTTCGGTCTCCCTAGGCTTATTCTTGTCCAATTAGTGTATTTAACCAATCTTGTGCATCCAATAGGGCTGTTTGTGTCATTGGATGAACATTTAGGTCATTTTCGTCATCCCTTGGCTTATTTTTGGCCAATTAGGGTTTCTAACCAATCTCGTGCATCCAATAGGTGTGTTTGAGTCATTGGATGAACATTTTCTTTATTTTCGTCCTCCATCGGCTTATTCTTGTCCAATTAGGGTTTTCAACCAATCTTGTGCATCGAATAAGTTCATTTGAGTCTTTGGATGAACAATTAGGTCATTTTCGTTCTCCCTATGCTTATTCTTGTCCAATTAGGGTTTTTAACCAATCTTGTGCATCCAATAGGTGTGTTTGTGTCTTTGGATGAACAATTAGGTCATTTTTGTGCTCCCAAGGCTTATTCTTGTCCAATTAGGGTTTCTAACCAATCTTGTGCATCCAATAAGTGTGTTTGTGTCATTGGATGAACAATTAGGTCATTTTCGGTCTCCCTAGGCTTATTCATGTCCAATTAGGGTTTTTAACCAATCTTGTGCAGCCAATAGGTGTGTTTGTGTCATTGGATGAACATTTAGGTCATTTTCGTTATCCCTTGGCTTATTCTTGGCCAATTAGGGTTTCTAACCAATCTTGTGCATCCAATAGGTGTGTTTGAGACATTGGATGAACATTTTCGTCATTTTCGACCTCCCTAGGCTTATTGTTGTCCAATTAGGATTTCTAACCAATCTTGTGCATCCAATAGGTGTGTTTGGGTCATTGGATAAACAATTAGGTTATTTTCGTCCTCCCTAGGCTTATTCTTGTCAAATTACAATTTCTAAATAATCTTGTGCATCCAATAGGTGTGTTTGTGTCATTGAATGAACATTTAGGTCATTTTCGTCCTCCCTAGGCTTATTCTTGTCCAATTAGGGTTTCTAACTAATCTTGTGCATCCAATAAGTGTGTTTGTGTCATTGGATGAACAATTAGGTCATTTTCGGTCTCCCTAGGCTTATTTATGTCCAATTAGGGTTTTTAACCAATCTTGTGCATCCAATAGGTGTGTTTGGGTCATTGGATGAATAATTAGGTCATTTTCGTCCTCCCTAGGGTTATTCTTGTCCAATTAGGCTTTCTAACCTATTTTGTGCATCCAATTGGTGTGTTTGTGTCTTTGGAGGAACATTTAGGTCATTTACGACTTCCCTAGGCTTGTTCTTGTCCAATTAGGGTTTTTAACGAATCTTGTGCATCAAATAGGTGTGTTTGTGTCATTGGATGAACATTTAGGTCATTTTCGTCCTCCTAGGCTTATTCTTGTCCAATTAGGGTTTTCAACCAATCTTGTGCATCGAATAAGTTCATTTGTGTCTTTGGATGAACAATTAGGTCATTTTCGTCCTCCGTGGGCTTACTTTTGTCCAATTATGGTTTCAAGCTAATCTTGTGCATCCAATAGGTGTGTTTGTGTCATTGGATGAACAATTAGGTCATTTTCGGTCTCCCTAGGCTTATTCTTGTCCAATTAGTGTATTTAACCAATCTTGTGCATCCAATAGGTGTGTTTGTGTCATTGGATGAACATTTAGGTCATTTTCGTCATCCCTTGGCTTATTTTTGGCCAATTAGGGTTTCGAGCCAATCTCGTGCATCCAATAGCTGTGTTTGAGTCATTGGATGAACATTTTCTTTATTTTCGTCCTCCATCGGCTTATTCTTGTCCAATTAGGGTTTTCAACCAATCTTGTGCATCGAATAAGTTCATTTGAGTCTTTGGATGAACAATTAGGTCACTTTCGTCCTCCCTAGGCTTATTCTTGTCCAATTAGGGTTTTTAACCAATCTTGTGCATCCAATAGGTGTGTTTGTGTCATTGGATGAACAATTAGGTCATTTTTGTCCTCCCAAGGCTTATTCTTGTCCAATTAGGCTTTCTAACAAATCTTGTGCATCCAATTGGTGTATTTGTGTCATTGGATGAACATTTAGGTCATTTACGACTTTCCTAGGCTTGTTCTTGTCCAATTAGTGTTTTTAACCAATCTTGTGCATCCAATGGGTGTGTTTGTGTCATCGGATGAACAATTAGGTCATTTTCGGTCTCCCTAGGCTTATCCTTGTCCAATTAGGGTTTTTAACCAGTCTTGTGCATCCAATAGGTGTGTTTGTGTCATTGGATGAACATTTAGGTCATTTTCGTCATCCCTTAGCTTATTCTTGGCCAATTAGGGTTTCTAACCAATCTTGTGCATCCAATAGGTGTGTTAGAGTCATTGGATGAACATTTTGGTCATTTTCGACCTCTCTAGGCTTATTCTTGTTCAATTAGGGTTTCTAACCAATCTTGTGCATCCAATAGGTGTGTTTGGGTCATTGGATAAACAATTAGGTCATTTTCGTCCTCCCTAGCCTTATTCTTGTCAAATTAGGGTTTCTAAATAATCTTGTGCATCAAATAGGTGTGTTTGTGTCATTGGATGAACAGTTAGGTCATTTTCGTCCTCCCTAGGGTTATTCTTGTCCAATTAGGCTTTCTAACCAATTTTGTGCATCCAATTGGTGTGTTTGTGTCTTTGGATGAACATTTAGGTCATTTACGACTTCCCTAGGCTTGTTCTTGTCCAATTAGGGTTTTTAACCAATCTTGTGCATCCAACGGGTGTGTTTGTGTCATCGGATGAACAATTAGGTCATTTTCGGTCTCCCTATGCTTATTCTTCTCCAATTAGGGTTTTTAACGAATCTTGTGCATCAAATAGGTGTGTTTGTGTCATTGGATGAACATTTAGGTCATTTTCGTCCTCCCTAGGCTTATTCTTGTCCAATTAGGGTTTCTAACCAATCTTGTGCATCAAATAGGTGTGTTTGTGTCATTGGATAAACAATTAGGTCATTTTCGGTCTCCCTAGGTTTGTTCTTGTCCAATTAGGGTTTTTAACCTATCTTGTGCATCCAATTGGTGTATTTTTGTCATTGGATGAACATTTAGGTCATTTACGACCTTCCTAGGCATATTCTTGTCCAATTACTGTTTCTAAACAATCTTGTGCATCCAATAGGTGTGTTTGTGTCATTGGATGAACAATTATGTCATTTTCGGTCTCCCTAGGCTTATTCTTGTCCAATTAGGGTTTTTAACCAATCTTGTGCATCCAATTGGTGTGTTTGTGTCATTGGATGAACATTTAGGTCATTTACGACCTCCCTAGCCTTATTCTTGTCAAATTAGGGTTTCTAAATAATCTTGTGCATCAAATAGGTGTGTTTGTGTCATTGGATGAACATTTAGGTCATTTTCGTCCTCCTAGGCTTATTCTTGTCCAATTAGGGTTTTCAACCAATCTTGTGCATCGAATAAGTTCATTTGTGTCTTTGGATGAACAATTAGGTCATTTTCGTCCTCCGTGGACTTACTTTTGTCCAATTATGGTTTCTAGCTAATCTTGTGCATCCAATAGGTGTGTTTGTGTCATTGGATGAACAATTAGGTCATTTTCGGTCTCCCTAGGCTTATTCTTGTCCAATTAGTGTATTTAACCAATCTTGTGCATCCAATAGGTGTGTTTGTGTCATTGGATGAACATTTAGGTCATTTTCGTCATCCCTTGGCTTATTTTTGGCCAATTAGGGTTTCGAGCCAATCTCGTGCATCCAATAGGTGTGTTTGAGTCATTGGATGAACATTTTCTTTATTTTCGTCCTCCATCGGCTTATTCTTGTCCAATTAGGGTTTTCAACCAATCTTGTGCATCGAATAAGTTCATTTGAGTCTTTGGATGAACAATTAGGTCACTTTCGTCCTCCCTAGGCTTATTCTTGTCCAATTAGGGTTTTTAACCAATCTTGTGCATCCAATAGGTGTGTTTGTGTCATTGGATAAACAATTAGGTCATTTTTGTCCTCCCAAGGCTTATTCTTGTCCAATTAGGGTTTCTAACCAGTCTTGTGCATCCAATTGGTGTTTTGTTGTCATTGGATGAACATTGAGGTCATTTTCGTCATCCCTTGGCTATTTCTTGTCCAATTAGGGTTTCTAACCAACCTTGTGCATCCAATTGGTGTGTTTGTGTCATTGGATGAACAATTAGGTCATTTTCGTCCTCCCTAGGCTTATTCTTGTCGATTTAGGGTTTCTAACCAATCTTGTGCATCCAATAGGTGTGTTTGGGTCATTGGATGAACAATTAAGTCATTTTCGTCCTCCCTAGGCTTATTCTTGTCAAATTAGGGTTTCTAAATAATCTTGTGCATCCAATAGGTGTGTTTGTGTCATTGAATGAACATTTAGGTCATTTTCGTCCTCCCTAGGCTTATTCTTGTCCAATTAGGGTTTTCAACCAATCTTGTGCATCGAATAAGTTCATTTGTGTCTCTGGATGAACAATTAGGTCATTTTGGTCCTCCGTGGGCTTACTTTTGTCCAATTAGGGTTTCTAACTAATGATGTGCATCCAATAGGTGTGTTTGTGTCATTGGATGAACAATTAGGTCATTTTCGTCCTCCCTAGGCTTATTCTTGTCGATTTAGGGTTTCTAACCTATCTTGTGCATCCAATAGGTGTGTTTGTGTCATTGGATGAACAATTAAGTCATTTTCGGTCTCCCTAGGCTTATTCTTGTCAAATTAGGTTTTTTAACAAATCTTGTGCATCCAATAGGTGTGTTTGAGTCATTGGATGAACATTTAGGTCATTTTCGTCCTCCCTAGGCTTATTCTTGTCCAATTAGGGTTTTCAACCAATCTTGTGCAACGAATAAGTTCATTTGTGTCTCTGGATGAACAATTAGGTCATTTTGGTCCTCCGTGGGCTTACTTTTGTCCAATTATGGTTTCTAACTAATGATGTGCATCCAATAGGTGTGTTTATGTCATTCGATGAACAATTATATCATTTTCGGTCTCCCTAGAATTATTCTTGTCCAATTAGGGTTTTTAACCAATCTTGTGCATCCAATAGATGTGTTTGTGTCATTGGATGAACATTTCGGTCATTTTGGTCATCCCTTGGCTTATTCTTGGCCAATTAGGGTTTCTAACTAATCTTGTGCATCCAATAGGTGTGTTTGTGTCATTGGATGAACATTTTCGTCAATTTCGACCTCCCTATGCTTATTCTTGTCCAATTAGTGTTTTTAACAAATCTTGTGCATCCAATAGGTGTGTTTGTGTCATTGGATGAACAATTAAGTCACTTTCGTCCTCCCTAGGCTTATTCTTGTAAAATTAGGGTTTCTAACCAATCTTGTGCATCCAATAGGTGTTTTGTGTTATTGGATGAACATTTAGGTCATTTTCGTCCTCACTAGAGTTATTCATTTCCAATTAGGGTTTTCAACCAATCTTTTGCATCGAATAAGTTCATTTGTGTCATTGAATGAATATTAGGTCATTTTCGTCCTCCCTAGGCTTATTCTTGTCCAATTAGGGTTTCTTACCAATCTTGTGCATCCAATAGGTGTGTTTGTGTCATTGGATGAACAATTAGGTCATTTTCGGTCTCCCTAGGTTTGTTCTTGTCCAATTAGGGTTTTTAACCTATCTTGTGCATCCAATTGGTGTGTTTGTGTCATTGGATGAACATTTAGGTCATTTACGACCTCCCTAGGCATATTCTTGTCCAATTACTGTTTCTAAACAATCTTGTGCATCCAATAGGTGTGTTTGTGTCATTGGATGAACAATTATGTCATTTTCGGTCTCCCTAGGCTTATTCTTGTCCAATTAGGGTTTTTAACCAATCTTGTGCATCCAATTGGTGTGTTTGTGTCATTGGATGAACATTTAGGTCATTTACAACCTCCCAATGCTTATTCTTGTCCAATTAGGGTTTCTAACCAATCTTATGCATCCAATTGGTGAGTTTGTGTCATTGGATGAACATTTAGGTCATTTACGACCTCCCTAGGGTTATTCTTGTAAAATTAGGGTTTCTAACAAATCTTGTGCATCAAATAGGTGTTTTTGTGTCATTGGATAAACATTTTGGTCATTTTCGTCCTCCGTAGAGTTATTCTTTTCCAATTAGGGTTTTCAACCAATCTTGTGCATCGAATAAGTTCATTTGTGTCATTGGATGAACAATTAGGTCATTTTCGTCCTCCCTAGGCTTATTCTTGTCCAATTAGTGTTTCTAACCAATCTTGTGCATCCAATAGGTGTGTTTGTGTCATTGGATGAACAATTAGGTCATTTTCGGTCTCCCTAGGCTTATTCTTGTCCAATTAGGGTTTCTAAATAATCTTGTGCATCCAATAGGTGTGTTTGTGTCATTGGATGAACATTTAGGTCATTTTCGTCCTCCCTAGGCTTATTCTTGTCCAATTAGGGTTTTCAACCAATCTTGTGCATCGAATAAGTTCATTTGTGTCTCTGAATGAATATTAGGTCATTTTCGTCCTCCCTAGGCTTATTGTTGTCCAATTA
>JBBPBS010000421.1:34060-64634 GCA_037974835.1 Cicer judaicum
TGGCTTATTCTTGGCCAATTAGGGTTTCTAACTAATCTTGTGCATCCAATAGGTGTGTTTGTGTCATTGGATGAACATTTTCGTCAATTTCGACCTCCCTATGCTTATTCTTGTCCAATTAGTGTTTTTAACAAATACTGTGCATCCAATAGATGTGTTTGTGTCATTGGATGAACAATTAAGTCACTTTCGTCCTCCCTAGGCTTATTCTTGTAAAATTAGGGTTTCTAACCAATCTTGTGCATCCAATAGGTGTTTTGTGTTATTGGATGAACATTTAGGTCATTTTCGTCCTCACTAGAGTTATTCATTTCCAATTAGGGTTTTCAACCAATCTTTTGCTTCGAATAAGTTCATTTGTGTCATTGGATGAACAATTAGGTCATTTTCGTCCTCCCTAGGCTTATTCTTGTCCAATTAGGGTTTCTTACCAATCTTGTGCATCCAATAGGTGTGTTTGTGTCATTGGATGAACAGTTAGGATATTTTCGGTCTCCCTAGGTTTGTTCTTGTCCAATTAGGGTTTTTAACCTATCTTGTGCATCCAATTGGTGTGTTTGTGTCATTGGATGAACATTTAGGTCATTTACGACCTCCCTAGGCATATTCTTGTCCAATTACTGTTTCTAAACAATCTTGTGCATCCAATAGGTGTGTTTGTGTCATTGGATGAACAATTATGTCATTTTCGGTCTCCCTAGGCTTATTCTTGTCCAATTAGTGTATTTAACCAATCTTGTGCATCCAATAGGGCTGTTTGTGTCATTGGATGAACATTTAAGTCATTTTCGTCATCCCTTGGCTTATTTTTGGCCAATTAGGGTTTCTAACCAATCTCGTGCATCCAATTGGTTCATTTATGTCATTGGATGAACATTTAGGTCATTTACGACCTCCCTAGGCTTATTCTTGTCCAATTAGGGTTTTCAACCAATCTTGTGCATCCAATAAGTTCATTTGTGTCTCTGGATGAACAATTAGGTCATTTTGGTCCTCCGTGGGCTTACTTTTGTCCAATTATGGTTTCTAACTAATGATGTGCATCCAATAGGTGTGTTTGTGTCATTCGATGAACAATTATATCATTTTCGGTCTCCCTAGGATTATTCTTGTCCAATTAGGGTTTTTAACCAATCTTGTGCATCCAATAGGTGTGTTTGTGTCATTGGATGAACATTTTCGTCAATTTCGACCTCCCTATGCTTATTCTTGTCCAATTAGTGTCTTTAACAAATCCTGTGCATCCAATAGGTGTGTTTCTGTCATTGGATGAACAATTAGGTCACTTTCGTCCTCCCTAGGCTTATTCTTGTAAAATTAGGGTTTCTAACCAATCTTGTGCATCCAATAGGTGTTTTGTGTTATTGGATGAACATTTAGGTCATTTTCGTCCTCACTAGAGTTATTCATTTCCAATTAGGGTTTTCAACCAATCTTTTGCATCGAATAAGTTCATTTGTGTCATTGGATGAACAATTAGGTCATTTTCGTCCTCCCTAGGCTTATTCTTGTCCAATTAGGGTTTCTTACCAATCTTGTGCATCCAATTGGTGTGTTTGTGTCATTGCATGAACATTTAGGTCATTTACGACCTCCCTAGGCATATTCTTGTCCAATTACTGTTTCTAAACAATCTTGTGCATCCAATAGGTGTGTTTTTGTCATTGGATGAACAATTATGTCATTTTCGGTCTCCCTAGGCTTATTCTTGTCCAATTAGGGTTTTTAACCAATCTTGTGCATCCAGTTGGTGTGTTTGTGTCATTGGATGAACATTTAGGTCATTTACAACCTCCCAATGCTTATTCTTATCCAATTAGGGTTTCTAACCAATCTTATGCATCCAATTGGTGAGTTTGTGTCATTGGATGAACATTTAGGTCATTTACGACCTCCCTAGGCTTATTCTTGTAAAATTAGGGTTTCTAACCAATCTTGTGCATCCAATAGGTATTTTTGTGTCATTGGATAAACATTTAGGTCATTTTCGTCCTCCGTAGAGTTATTCTTTTCCAATTAGGGTTTTCAACCAATCTTGTGCATCGAATAAGTTCATTTGTGTCATTGGATGAACAATTAGGTCAGTTTCGTCCTCCCTAGGCTTATTCTTGTCCAATTAGTGTTTCTAACCAATCTTGTGTATCCAATAGGTGTGTTTGTGTCATTGGATGAACAATTAGGTCATTTTCGGTCTCCCTAGGCTTATTCTTGTCCAATTAGGGATTCTAAATAATCTTGTGCATCCAATAGGTGTGTTTGTGTCATTGGACGAACATTTAGGTCATTTTCGTCCTCCCTAGGCTTATTCTTGTCCAATTAGGGTTTTCAACCAATCTTGTGCATCCAATAAGTTCATTTGTGTGTTCGGATGAACAATTGGGTCATTTTCGTCATCCCTAGGCTTATTCTTGTCCAATTAGGGTTTCTAACTAATGTTGTGCATCCAATAGGTGTGTTTGTGTCATTGGATGAACAATTAGGTCATTTTCGGTCTCCCTAGGCTTATTCTCGTGCATCCAATAGGTGTGTTTGTGTCATTGGATGAACATTTAGGTCATTTTCGTCATCCCTTGGCTTATTTTTTGCCAATTAGGGTTTTTAACCAATCTTGTGCATCCAATAGGTGTGTTTGAGTCATTGGATGAACATTTTCTTTATTTTCGTCCTCCATCGGCTTATTCTTGTCCAATTAGGGTTTTCAACCAATCTTGTGCATCGAATAAGTTCATTTGTGTCATTGGATAAACAATTAGGTCATTTTCGTCCGCCCTAGGCTTATTCTTGTCCAATTAGGGTTTCTAACCAATCTTGTGCATCCAATAGGTGTGTTTGTGTCATTGGATGAACAATTAGGTCATTTTCGGTCTCCCTAGGTTTGTTCTTGTCCAATTAGGGTTTTTAACCTATCTTGTGCATCCAATTGGTGTGTTTGTGTCATTGGATGAACATTTAGGTCATTTACGACCTCCCTAGGCATATTCTTGTCCAATTACTGTTTCTAAACAATCTTGTGCATCCAATAGGTGTGTTTGTGTCATTTGATGAACAATTATGTCATTTTCGGTCTCCCTAGACTTATTCTTGTCCAATTAGGGTTTTTAACCAATCTTGTGCATCCAATAGGTGTGTTTGTGTCATTGGATGAACAATTAGGTCATTTTCAGTTTCCCTAGGCTTATTCTTGTCAAATTAGGGTTTTTAACGAATCTTGTGCATCCAATAGGTGTGTTTGTGTCATTGGATGAACATTTAGGTCATTTTCGTCCTCCCTAAGCTTATTCTTGTCCAATTAGGGTTTTCAACCAATCTTGTGCATCGAAGAAGTTCATTTGTGTCTTTGGATGAACAATTAGGTCATTTTCGTCCTCCGTGGGCTTACTTTTATCCAATTAGGGTTTTTAACGAATCTTGTGCATCCAATAGGTGTGTTTGTGTCATTGGATGAACATTTAGGTCATTTTCGTCCTCCCTAGGCTTATTCTTGTCCAATTAGGGTTTTCAACCAATCTTGTGCATCGAATAAGTTCATTTGTGTCTTTGGATGAACAATTAGGTCATTTTCGTCCTCTGTGGGCTTACTTTTGTCCAATTATGGTTTCTAGCTAATCTTGTGCATCCAATAAGTGTGTTTGTGACATTGGATGAACAATTAGGTCATTTTCGGTCTCCCTAGGCGTATTCTTGTCCAATTAGTGTATTTATCCAATCTTGTGCATCCAATAGGTGTGTTTGTGTCATTAGATGAACATTTAGGTCATTTTCGTCATCCCTTGGCTTATTTTTGGCCAATTAGGGTTTCGAACCAATCTCGTGCATACAATAGGTGTGTTTGAGTCATTGGATGAACATTTTCTTTATTTTCGTCCTCCATCGGCTTATTCTTGTCCAATTAGGGTTTTCAACCAATCTTGTGCATCGAATAAGTTCATTTGTGTCTTTGGATGAACAATTAGGTCATTTTCGTCCTCCCTAGGCTTATTCTTGTCGATTTAGGGTTTCTAACCAATCTTGTGCATCCAATAGGTGTGTTTGTGTCATTGGATGAACAATTAAGTCATTTTCGGTCTCCCTAGGCTTATTCTTGTCAAATTAGGTTTTTTAACGAATCTTGTTCATCCAATAGGTGTGTTTGTGTCATTGGATGAACATTTAGGTCATTTTCGTCCTCCCTAGGCTTATTCTTGTCCAATTAGGGTTTTCAACCAATCTTGTGCATCGAATAAGTTCATTTGTGTCTTTGGATGAACAATTAGGTCATTTTGGTCCTCCGTGGGCTTACTTTTGTCCAATTATGGTTTCTAACTAATGATGTGCATCCAATAGGTGTGTTTGTGTCATTCGATGAACAATTATATCATTTTCGGTCTCCCTAGGATTATTCTTGTCCAATTAGGGTTTTTAACCAATCTTGTGCATCCAATAGGTGTGTTTGTGTCATTGGATGAACATTTTCGTCAATTTCGACCTCCCTATGCTTATTCTTGTCCAATTAGAGTTTTTAAGGAATCATGTGCATCCAATAGGTGTGTTTGTGTCATTGGATGAACATTTAGGTCATTTTCGTCCTCACTAGGCTTATTCTTGTCGAATTAGGGTTTTCAACCAATCTTGTGCATCCAATAAGTTCATTTGTGTCTTTGGATGAACAATTAGGTCATTTTCGTCCTCCCTAGGCTTATTCTTGTCCAATTAGGGTTTCTAACTAATGTTGTGCATCCAATAGATGTGTTTGTGTCATTGGATGAACAATTAGGTCATTTTCGATCTCCCTAGGCTTATTCGCGTCCAATTAGGGTATTTAACTAATCTTGTGCATCCAATAGGTGTGTTTGTGTCATTGGATGAACATTTAGGTCATTTTCGTCATCCCTTGGCTTATTTTTTGCCAATTAGGGTTTTTAACCAATCTTGTGCATCCAATAGGTGTGTTTGAGTCATTGGATGAACATTTTCTTTATTTTCGTCCTCCATCGGCTTATTCTTGTCCAATTAGGGTTTACAACCAATCTTGTGCATCGAATAAGTTCATTTGTGTCATTGGATAAACAATTAGGTCATTTTCGTCCGCCCTAGGCTTATTCTTGTCCAATTAGGGTTTCTAACCAATCTTGTGCATCCAATAGGTGTGTTTGTGTCATTGGATGAACAATTAGGTCATTTTCGGTCTCCCTAGGTTTGTTCTTGTCCAATTAGGGTTTTTAACCTATCTTGTGCATCCAATTGGTGTGTTTGTGTCATTGGATGAACATTTAGGTCATTTACGACCTCCCTAGGCATATTCTTGTCCAATTACTGTTTCTAAACAATCTTGGGCATCCAATAGGTGTGTTTGTGTCATTGGATGAACAATTATGTCATTTTCGGTCTCCCTAGGCTTATTCTTGTCCAATTAGGGTTTTTAACCAATCTTGTGCATCCAATAGGTGTGTTTGTGTCATTGGATGAACAATTAGGTCATATTCAGTTTCCCTAGGCTTATTCTTGTCAAATTAGGGTTTTTAACGAATCTTGTGCATCCAATAGGTGTGTTTGTGTCATTGGATGAACAATTAAGTCATTTTCGGTCTCCCTAGGCTTATTCTTGTCAAATTAGGTTTTTTAACGAATCTTGTTCATCCAATAGGTGTGTTTGTGTCATTGGATGAACATTTAGGTCATTTTCGTCCTCCCTAGGCTTATTCTTGTCCAATTAGGGTTTTCAACCAATCTTGTGCATCGAATAAGTTCATTTGTGTCTTTGGATGAACAATTAGGTCATTTTGGTCCTCCGTGGGCTTACTTTTGTCCAATTATGGTTTCTAACTAATGATGTGCATCCAATAGGTGTGTTTGTGTCATTCGATGAACAATTATATCATTTTCGGTCTCCCTAGGATTATTCTTGTCCAATTAGGGTTTTTAACCAATCTTGTGCATCCAATAGGTGTGTTTGTGTCATTGGATGAACATTTTCGTCAATTTCGACCTCCCTATGCTTATTCTTGTCCAATTAGAGTTTTTAAGGAATCATGTGCATCCAATAGGTGTGTTTGTGTCATTGGATGAACATTTAGGTCATTTTCGTCCTCACTAGGCTTATTCTTGTCCAATTAGGGTTTTCAACCAATCTTGTGCATCCAATAAGTTCATTTGTGTCTTCGGATGAACAATTAGGTCATTTTCGTCCTCCCTAGGCTTATTCTTGTCCAATTAGGGTTTCTAACTAATGTTGTGCATCCAATAGGTGTGTTTGTGTCATTGGATGAACAATTAGGTCATTTTCGATCTCCCTAGGCTTATTCTCGTCCAATTAGGGTATTTAACTAATCTTGTGCATCCAATAGGTGTGTTTGTGTCATTGGATGAACATTTAGGTCATTTTCGTCATCCCTTGGCTTATTTTTTGCCAATTAGGGTTTTTAACCAATCTTGTGCATCCAATAGGTGTGTTTGAGTCATTGGATGAACAATTAGGTCATTTTCGTCCGCCCTAGGCTTATTCTTGTCCAATTAGGGTTTCTAACCAATCTTGTGCATCCAATAGGTGTGTTTGTGTCATTGGATGAACAATTAGGTCATTTTCGGTCTCCCTAGGTTTGTTCTTGTCCAATTAGGGTTTTTAACCTATCTGGTGCATCCAATTGGTGTATTTGTGTCATTGGATGAACATTTAGGTCATTTACAACCTCCCTAGGCATATTCTTGTCCAATTACTGTTTCTAAACAATCTTGTGCATCCAATAGGTGTGTTTGTGTCATTGGATGAACAATTATGTCATTTTCGGTCTCCCTAGGCTTATTCTTGTCCAATTAGGGTTTTTAACCAATCTTGTGCATCCAATAGGTGTGTTTGTGTCATTGGATGAACAATTAGGTCATTTTCAGTTTCCCTAGGCTTATTCTTGTCAAATTAGGGTTTTTAACGAATCTTGTGCATCCAATAGGTGTGTTTGTGTCATTGGATGAACATTTAGGTCATTTTCGTCCTCCCTAAGCATATTCTTGTCCAATTAGAGTTTTCAACCAATCTTGTGCATCGAAGAAGTTCATTTGTGTCTTTGGATGAACAATTAGGTCATTTTCGTCCTCCGTGGGCTTACTTTTATCCAATTAGGGTTTTTAACGAATCTTGTGCATCCAATAGGTGTGTTTGTGTCATTGGATGAACATTTAGGTCATTTTCGTCCTCCCTAGGCTTATTCTTGTCCAATTAGGGTTTTCAACCAATCTTGTATATCGAATAAGTTCATTTGTGTCATTGGATGAACAATTAGGTCATTTTCGTCCTCCGTGGGCTTACTTTTGTCCAATTATAGTTTCTAGCTAATCTTGTGCATCCAATAGGTGTGTTTGTGTCATTGGATGAACAGTTAGGTCATTTTCGGTCTCCCTAGGCTTATTCTTGTCCAATTAGTGTATTTAACCAATCTTGTGCATCCAATAGGTGTGTTTGTGTCATTGGATGAACATTTAGGTCATTTTCGTCATCCCTTGGCTTATTTTTGGCCAATTAGGGTTTCGAACCAATCTCTTGCATCCAATAGGTGTGTTTAAGTAATTAGATGAACATTTTCTTTATTTTCGTCCTCCATCGGCTTATTCTTGTCCAATTAGGGTTTTCAACCAATCTTGTGCATCGAATAAGTTCATTTGTGTCTTTGGATGAACAATTAGGTCATTTTCGTCCTCCCTAGGCTTATTCTTGTCCAATTAGGGTTTTTAACCAATCTTGTGCATCCAATAGGTGTGTTTGTGTCATTGGATGAACAATTAGGTCATTTTCGTCCTCCCTTGGCTTATTCTTGTCCAATTAGGGTTTCTAACCAATCTTGTGCATCCAATTGGTGTTTTGTTGTCATTAGATGAACATTTTGGTCATTTACGACTTCCCTAGGCTATTTCTTGTCCAATTAGGGTTTCTAACCAATCTTGTGCATCCAATAGGTGTATTTGTGTCATTGGATGAACAATTAGGTCATTTTCGTCCTCCCTAGGCTTATTCTTGTCGATTTAGGGTTTCTAACCAATCTTGTGCATCCAATAGGTTTGTTTGTGTCATTGGATGAACAATTAAGTCATTTTCGGTCTCCCTAGGCTTATTCTTGTCAAATTAGGTTTTTTAACGAATCTTGTGCATCCAATAGGTGTGTTTGTGTCATTGGATGAACATTTAGGTCATTTTCGTCCTCCCTAGGCTTATTCTTGTCCAATTAGGGTTTTCAACCAATCTTGTGCATCGAATAAGTTCATTTGTGTCTTTGGATGAACAATTAGGTCATTTTGGTCCTCCGTGGGCTTACTTTTGTCCAATTATGGTTTCTAACTAATGATGTGCATCCAATAGGTGTGTTTGTGTCATTCGATGAACAATTATATCATTTTCGGTCTCCCTAGGATTATTCTTGTCCAATTAGGGTTTTTAACCAATCTTGTGCATCCAATAGGTGTGTTTGTGTCATTGGATGAACATTTTCGTCAATTTCGACCTCCCTATGCTTATTCTTGTCCAATTAAAGTTTTTAATGAATCATGTGCATCCAATAGGTGTGTTTGTGTCATTGGATGAACAATTAGGTCATTTTCGTCCTCTCTAGGCTTATTCTTGTAAAATTAGGGTTTCTAACCAATCTTGGGCATCCAATAGGTGTTTTTGTGTTATTGGATGAAAATTTAGGTCATTTTCGTCCTCACTAGAGTTAGTCTTTTCCAATTAGGGTTTTCGACCAATCTTGTGCATCGAATAAGTTCATTTGTGTCTTTGGATGAACAATTAGGTCATTTTCGTCCTCCGTGGGCTTACTTTTGTTCAATTATGGTTTCTAACTAATCCTGTGCACCAATAGGTGTGTTTGTGTCATTCGATGAACAATTATATCATTTTCGGTCTCCCTAGGATTATTCTTGTCCAATTAGGGTTTTTAACCAATCTTGTGCATCCAATAGGTGTGTTTGTGTCATTCGATGAACAATTATATCATTTTCGGTCTCCCTAGGATTATTCTTGTCCAATTAGGGTTTTTAACCAATCTTGTGCATCCAATAGGTGTGTTTGTGTCATTGGATGAACATTTTCGTCAATTTCGACCTCCCTATGCTTATTCTTGTCCAATTAGAGTTTTTAAGGAATCATGTGCATCCAATAGGTGTGTTTGTGTCATTGGATGAACATTTAGGTCATTTTCGTCCTCACTAGGCTTATTCTTGTCCAATTAGGGTTTTCAACCAATCTTGTGCATCCAATAAGTTCATTTGTGTCTTCGGATGAACAATTAGGTCATTTTCGTCGTCCCTAGGCTTATTCTTGTCCAATTAGGGTTTCTAACTAATGTTGTGCATCCAATAGGTGTGTTTGTGTCATTGGATGAACAATTAGGTCATTTTCGATCTCCCTAGGCTTATTCTCGTCCAATTAGGGTATTTAACTAATCTTGTGCATCCAATAGGTGTGTTTGTGTCATTGGATGAACATTTAGGTCATTTTCGTCATCCCTTGGCTTATTTTTTGCCAATTAGGGTTTTTAACCAATCTTGTGCATCCAATAGGTGTGTTTGAGTCATTGGATGAACATTTTCTTTATTTTCGTCCTCCATCGGCTTATTCTTGTCCAATTAGGGTTTTCAACCAATCTTGTGCATCGAATAAGTTCATTTGTGTCATTGGATAAACAATTAGGTCATTTTCGTCCGCCCTAGGCTTATTCTTGTCCAATTAGGGTTTCTAACCAATCTTGTGCATCCAATAGGTGTGTTTGTGTCATTGGATGAACAATTAGGTCATTTTCGGTCTCCCTAGGTTTGTTCTTGTCCAATTAGGGTTTTTAACCTATCTTGTGCATCCAATTGGTGTGTTTGTGTCATTGGATGAACATTTAGGTCATTTACGACCTCCCTAGGCATATTCTTGTCCAATTACTGTTTCTAAACAATCTTGGGCATCCAATAGGTGTGTTTGTGTCATTGGATGAACAATTATGTCATTTTCGGTCTCCCTAGGCTTATTCTTGTCCAATTAGGGTTTTTAACCAATCTTGTGCATCCAATAGGTGTGTTTGTGTCATTGGATGAACAATTAGGTCATATTCAGTTTCCCTAGGCTTATTCTTGTCAAATTAGGGTTTTTAACGAATCTTGTGCATCCAATAGGTGTGTTTGTGTCATTGGATGAACAATTAAGTCATTTTCGGTCTCCCTAGGCTTATTCTTGTCAAATTAGGTTTTTTAACGAATCTTGTTCATCCAATAGGTGTGTTTGTGTCATTGGATGAACATTTAGGTCATTTTCGTCCTCCCTAGGCTTATTCTTGTCCAATTAGGGTTTTCAACCAATCTTGTGCATCGAATAAGTTCATTTGTGTCTTTGGATGAACAATTAGGTCATTTTGGTCCTCCGTGGGCTTACTTTTGTCCAATTATGGTTTCTAACTAATGATGTGCATCCAATAGGTGTGTTTGTGTCATTCGATGAACAATTATATCATTTTCGGTCTCCCTAGGATTATTCTTGTCCAATTAGGGTTTTTAACCAATCTTGTGCATCCAATAGGTGTGTTTGTGTCATTGGATGAACATTTTCGTCAATTTCGACCTCCCTATGCTTATTCTTGTCCAATTAAAGTTTTTAATGAATCATGTGCATCCAATAGGTGTGTTTGTGTCATTGGATGAACAATTAGGTCATTTTCGTCCTCTCTAGGCTTATTCTTGTAAAATTAGGGTTTCTAACCAATCTTGGGCATCCAATAGGTGTTTTTGTGTTATTGGATGAAAATTTAGGTCATTTTCGTCCTCACTAGAGTTAGTCTTTTCCAATTAGGGTTTTCGACCAATCTTGTGCATCGAATAAGTTCATTTGTGTCTTTGGATGAACAATTAGGTCATTTTCGTCCTCCGTGGGCTTACTTTTGTTCAATTATGGTTTCTAACTAATCCTGTGCACCAATAGGTGTGTTTGTGTCATTCGATGAACAATTATATCATTTTCGGTCTCCCTAGGATTATTCTTGTCCAATTAGGGTTTTTAACCAATCTTGTGCATCCAATAGGTGTGTTTGTGTCATTCGATGAACAATTATATCATTTTCGGTCTCCCTAGGATTATTCTTGTCCAATTAGGGTTTTTAACCAATCTTGTGCATCCAATAGGTGTGTTTGTGTCATTGGATGAACATTTTCGTCAATTTCGACCTCCCTATGCTTATTCTTGTCCAATTAGAGTTTTTAAGGAATCATGTGCATCCAATAGGTGTGTTTGTGTCATTGGATGAACATTTAGGTCATTTTCGTCCTCACTAGGCTTATTCTTGTCCAATTAGGGTTTTCAACCAATCTTGTGCATCCAATAAGTTCATTTGTGTCTTCGGATGAACAATTAGGTCATTTTCGTCGTCCCTAGGCTTATTCTTGTCCAATTAGGGTTTCTAACTAATGTTGTGCATCCAATAGGTGTGTTTGTGTCATTGGATGAACAATTAGGTCATTTTCGATCTCCCTAGGCTTATTCTCGTCCAATTAGGGTATTTAACTAATCTTGTGCATCCAATAGGTGTGTTTGTGTCATTGGATGAACATTTAGGTCATTTTCGTCATCCCTTGGCTTATTTTTTGCCAATTAGGGTTTTTAACCAATCTTGTGCATCCAATAGGTGTGTTTGAGTCATTGGATGAACATTTTCTTTATTTTCGTCCTCCATCGGCTTATTCTTGTCCAATTAGGGTTTTCAACCAATCTTGTGCATCGAATAAGTTCATTTGTGTCATTGGATAAACAATTTGGTCATTTTCGTCCGCCCTAGGCTTATTCTTGTCCAATTAGGGTTTCTAACCAATCTTGTGCATCCAATAGGTGTGTTTGTGTCATTGGATGAACAATTAGGTCATTTTCGGTCTCCCTAGGTTTATTCTTGTCCAATTAGGGTTTTTAACCTACCTGGTGCATCCAATTGGTGTGTTTGTGTCATTGGATGAACATTTAGGTCATTTACAACCTCCCTAGGCATATTCTTGTCCAATTACTGTTTCTAAACAATCTTGTGCATCCAATAGGTGTGTTTGTGTCATTGGATGAACAATTATGTCATTTTCGGTCTCCCTAGGCTTATTCTTGTCCAATTAGGGTTTTTAACCAGTCTTGTGCATCCAATAGGTGTGTTTGTGTCATTGGATGAACAATTAGGTCATTTTCAGTTTCCCTTGGCTTATTCTTGTCAAATTAGGGTTTTTAACGAATCTTGTGCATCCAATAGGTGTGTTTGTGTCATTGGATGAACATTTAGGTCATTTTCGTCCTCCCTAAGCTTATTCTTGTCCAATTAGAGTTTTCAACCAATCTTGTGCATCGAAGAAGTTCATTTGTGTCTTTGGATGAACAATTAGGTCATTTTCGTCCTCTGTGGGCTTACTTTTATCCAATTAGGGTTTTTAACGAATCTTGTGCATCCAATAGGTGTGTTTGTGTCATTGGCTGAACATTTAGGTCATTTTCGTCCTCCCTAGGCTTATTCTTGTCCAATTAGGGTTTTCAACCAATCTTGTATATCGAATAAGTTCATTTGTGTCATTGGATGAACAATTAGGTCATTTTCGTCCTCCGTGGGCTTACTTTTGTCCAATTATGGTTTCTAGCTAATCTTGTGCATCCAATAGGTGTGTTTGTGTCATTGGATGAACAGTTAGGTCATTTTCGGTCTCCCTAGGCTTATTCTTGTCCAATTAGTGTATTTAACCAATCTTGTGCATCCAATAGGTGTGTTTGTGTCATTGGATGAACATTTATGTCATTTTCGTCATCCCTTGGCTTATTTTTGGCCAATTAGGGTTTCGAACCAATCTCGTGCATCCAATAGGTGTGTTTAAGTAATTAGATGAACATTTTCTTTATTTTCGTCCTCCATCGGCTTATTCTTGTCCAATTAGGGTTTTCAACCAATCTTGTGCATCGAATAAGTTCATTTGTGTCTTTGGATGAACAATTAGGTCATTTTCGTCCTCCCTAGGCTTATTCTTGTCCAATTAGGGTTTTTAACCAATCTTGTGCATCCAATAGGTGTGTTTGTGTCATTGGATGAACAATTAGGTCATTTTCGTCCTCCCTTGGCTTATTCTTGTCCAATTAGCGTTTCTAACCAATCTTGTGCATCCAATTGGTGTTTTGTTGTCATTAGATGAACATTTTGGTCATTTACGACTTCCCAAGGCTATTTCTTGTCCAATTAGGGTTTCTAACCAATCTTGTGCATCCAATAGGTGTATTTGTGTCATTGGATGAACAATTAGGTCATTTTCGTCCTCCCTAGGCTTATTCTTGTCGATTTAGGGTTTCTAACCAATCTTGTGCATCCAATAGGTGTGTTTGTGTCATTGGATGAACAATTAAGTCATTTTCGGTCTCCCTAGGCTTATTCTTGTCAAATTAGGTTTTTTTGACGAATCTTGTGCATCCAATAGGTGTGTTTGTGTCATTGGATGAACATTTAGGTCATTTTCGTCCTCCCTAGGCTTATTCTTGTCCAATTAGGGTTTTCAACCAATCTTGTGCATCGAATAAGTTCATTTGTGTCTTTGGATGAACAATTAGGTCATTTTGGTCCTCCGTGGGCTTACTTTTGTCCAATTATGGTTTCTAACTAATGATGTGCATCCAATAGGTGTGTTTGTGTCATTCGATGAACAATTATATCATTTTCGGTCTCCCTAGGATTATTCTTGTCCAATTAGGGTTTTTAACCAATCTTGTGCATCCAATAGGTGTGTTTGTGTCATTGGATGAACATTTTCGTCAATTTCGACCTCCCTATGCTTATTCTTGTCCAATTAAAGTTTTTAATGAATCATGTGCATCCAATAGGTGTGTTTGTGTCATTGGATGAACAATTAGGTCATTTTCGTCCTCTCTAGGCTTATTCTTGTAAAATTAGGGTTTCTAACAAATCTTGGGCATCCAATAGGTGTTTTTGTGTTATTGGATGAAAATTTAGGTCATTTTCGTCCTCACTAGAGTTAGTCTTTTCCAATTAGGGTTTTCGACCAATCTTGTGCATCGAATAAGTTCATTTGTGTCTTTGGATGAACAATTAGGTCATTTTCGTCCTCCGTGGGCTTACTTTTGTTCAATTATGGTTTCTAACTAATCCTGTGCATCCAATAGGTGTGTTTGTGTCATTAGATGAACAATTATATCATTTTCGGTCTCCCTAGGATTATTCTTGTCCAATTAGGGTTTTTAACCAATCTTGTGCATCCAATAGGTGTGTTTGTGTCATTGGATGAACATTTCGGTCATTTTGGTCATCCCTTGGCTTATTCTTGGCCAATTAGGGTTTCTAACTAATCTTGTGCATCCAATAGGTGTGTTTGTGTCATTGGATGAACATTTTCGTCAATTTCGACCTCCCTATGCTTATTCTTGTCCAATTAGTGTTTTTAACGAATCCTGTGCATCCAATAGGTGTGTTTGTGTCATTGGATGAACAATTAGGTCACTTTCGTCCTCCCTAGGCTTATTCTTGTAAAATTAGGGTTTCTAACCAATCTTGTGCATCCAATAGGTGTTTTGTTTTATTGGATGAACAATTAGGTCATTTTCGTCCTCCCTAGGCTTATTCTTGTCCAATTAGGGTTTCTTACCAATCTTGTGCATCCAATAGGTGTGTTTGTGTCATTGGATGAACAATTAGGTCATTTTCGGTCTCCCTAGGCTTATTCTTGTCCAATTAGGGTTTCTAAATAATCTTGTGCATCCATTAGGTGTGTTTGTGTCATTGGATGAACATTTAGGTCATTTTTGTCCTCCCTAGGCTTATTATTGTCCAATTAGGGTTTTCAACCAATCTTGTGCATCGAATAAGTTCATTTGTGTCTTTGGATGAACAATTAGGTCATTTTTGTCCTCCCTAGGCTTATTCTTGTCCAATTAGGGTTTCTAACTAATCTTGTGCATCCAATAGGTGTGTTTGTGTCATTGGATGAACAATTAGGTCATTTTCGGTCTCCCTAGGCTTATTCTTGTCCAATTATGGTTTGTAACCAATCTTGTGCATCCAATAGGTGTGTTTGTGTCATTGGATGAACAATTAGGTCAATTTCGTCCTCCCTTGGCTTATTCTTGTCCAATTAGGGTTTCTAACAATCTTGTGCATCCAATTGGTGTTTTGTTGTCATTAGATGAACATTTTGGTCATTTACGACTTCCCTAGGCTATTTCTTGTCCAATTAGGGTTTCTAACCAATCTTGTGCATCAAATAGGTGTGTTTGTGTCATTGGATGAACAATTAGGTCATTTTCGTCCTCCCTAGGCTTATTCTTGTCGATTTAGGGTTTCTAACCAATCTTGTGCATCCAATAGGTGTGTTTGTGTCATTGGATGAACATTTTCGTCAATTTCGACCTCCCTATGCTTATTCTTGTCCAATTAAAGTTTTTAAGGAATCATGTGCATCCAATAGGTGTGTTTGTGCCATTGGATGAACAATTAGGTCATTTTCGTCCTCTCTAGGCTTATTCTTGTAAAATTAGGGTTTCTAACCAATCTTGGGCATCCAATAGGTGTTTTTGTGTTATTGGATGAACATTTAGGTCATTTTCGTCCTCACTAGAGTTAGTCTTTTCCAATTAGTGTTTTCAACCAATCTTGTGCATCGAATAAGTTCATTTGTGTCTTTGGATGAACAATTAGGTCATTTTCGTCCTCCGTGGGCTTACTTTTGTTCAATTATGGTTTCTAACTAATCATGTGCATCCAATAGGTGTGTTTGTGTCATTCGATGAACAATTATATCATTTTCGGTCTCCCTAGGATTATTCTTGTCCAATTAGGGTTTTTAACCAATCTTGTGCATCCAATAGGTGTGTTTGTGTCATTGGATGAACATTTCGGTCATTTTCGGTCTCCCTAGGCTTATTCTTGTCCAATTAGGGTTTCTAAATAATCTTGTGCATCCATTAGGTGTGTTTGTGTCATTGGATGAACATTTAGGTCATTTTTGTCCTCCCTAGGCTTATTATTGTCCAATTAGGGTTTTCAACCAATCTTGTGCATCGAATAAGTTCATTTGTGTCTTTGGATGAACAATTAGGTCATTTTTGTCCTCCCTAGGCTTATTCTTGTCTAATTAGGGTTTCTAACTAATCTTGTGCATCCAATAGGTGTGTTTGTGTCATTGGATGAACAATTAGGTCATTTTCGGTCTCCCTAGGCTTATTCTTGTCCAATTATGGTTTGTAACCAATCTTGTGCATCCAATAGGTGTGTTTGTGTCATTGGATGAACAATTAGGTCAATTTCGTCCTCCCTTGGCTTATTCTTGTCCAATTAGGGTTTCTAACAATCTTGTGCATCCAATTGGTGTTTTGTTGTCATTAGATGAACATTTTGGTCATTTACGACTTCCCTAGGCTATTTCTTGTCCAATTAGGGTTTCTAACCAATCTTGTGCATCAAATAGGTGTGTTTGTGTCATTGGATGAACAATTAGGTCATTTTCGTCCTCCCTAGGCTTATTCTTGTCGATTTAGGGTTTCTAACCAATCTTGTGCATCCAATAGGTGTGTTTGTGTCATTGGATGAACATTTTCGTCAATTTCGACCTCCCTATGGTTATTCTTGTCCAATTAAAGTTTTTAAGGAATCATGTGCATCCAATAGGTGTGTTTGTGCCATTGGATGAACAATTAGGTCATTTTCGTCCTCTCTAGGCTTATTCTTATAAAATTAGGGTTTCTAACCAATCTTGGGCATCCAATAGGTGTTTTTGTGTTATTGGATGAACATTTAGGTCATTTTCGTCCTCACTAGAGTTAGTCTTTTCCAATTAGTGTTTTCAACCAATCTTGTGCATCGAATAAGTTCATTTGTGTCTTTGGATGAACAATTAGGTCATTTTCGTCCTCCGTGGGCTTACTTTTGTTCAATTATGGTTTCTAACTAATCATGTGCATCCAATAGGTGTGTTTGTGTCATTCGATGAACAATTATATCATTTTCGGTCTCCCTAGGATTATTCTTGTCCAATTAGGGTTTTTAACCAATCTTGTGCATCCAATAGGTGTGTTTGTGTCATTGGATGAACATTTCGGTCATTTTCGGTCTTCCTAGGCTTATTCTTGTCCAATTAGGGTTTCTAAATAATCTTGTGCATCCATTAGGTGTGTTTGTGTCATTGGATGAACATTTAGGTCATTTTTGTCCTCCCTAGGCTTATTATTGTCCAATTAGGGTTTTCAACCAATCTTGTGCATCGAATAAGTTCATTTGTGTCTTTGGATGAACAATTAGGTCATTTTTGTCCTCCCTAGGCTTATTCTTGTCTAATTAGGGTTTCTAACTAATCTTGTGCATCCAATAGGTGTGTTTGTGTCATTGGATGAACAATTAGGTCATTTTCGGTCTCCCTAGGCTTATTCTTGTCCAATTATGGTTTGTAACCAATCTTGTGCATCCAATAGGTGTGTTTGTGTCATTGGATGAACAATTAGGTCAATTTCGTCCTCCCTTGGCTTATTCTTGTCCAATTAGGGTTTCTAACAATCTTGTGCATCCAATTGGTGTTTTGTTGTCATTAGATGAACATTTTGGTCATTTACGACTTCCCTAGGCTATTTCTTGTCCAATTAGGGTTTCTAACCAATCTTGTGCATCAAATAGGTGTGTTTGTGTCATTGGATGAACAATTAGGTCATTTTCGTCCTCCCTAGGCTTATTCTTGTCGATTTAGGGTTTCTAACCAATCTTGTGCATCCAATAGGTGTGTTTGTGTCATTGGATGAACATTTTCGTCAATTTCGACCTCCCTATGCTTATTCTTGTCCAATTAAAGTTTTTAAGGAATCATGTGCATCCAATAGGTGTGTTTGTGCCATTGGATGAACAATTAGGTCATTTTCGTCCTCTCTAGGCTTATTCTTGTAAAATTAGGGTTTCTAACCAATCTTGGGCATCCAATAGGTGTTTTTGTGTTATTGGATGAACATTTAGGTCATTTTCGTCCTCACTAGAGTTAGTCTTTTCCAATTAGTGTTTTCAACCAATCTTGTGCATCGAATAAGTTCATTTGTGTCTTTGGATGAACAATTAGGTCATTTTCGTCCTCCGTGGGCTTACTTTTGTTCAATTATGGTTTCTAACTAATCATGTGCATCCAATAGGTGTGTTTGTGTCATTCGATGAACAATTATATCATTTTCGGTCTCCCTAGGATTATTCTTGTCCAATTAGGGTTTTTAACCAATCTTGTGCATCCAATAGGTGTGTTTGTGTCATTGGATGAACATTTCGGTCATTTTCGGTCTCCCTAGGCTTATTCTTGTCCAATTAGGGTTTCTAAATAATCTTGTGCATCCATTAGGTGTGTTTGTGTCATTGGATGAACATTTAGGTCATTTTTGTCCTCCCTAGGCTTATTATTGTCCAATTAGGGTTTTCAACCAATCTTGTGCATCGAATAAGTTCATTTGTGTCTTTGGATGAACAATTAGGTCATTTTTGTCCTCCCTAGGCTTATTCTTGTCCAATTAGGGTTTCTAACTAATCTTGTGCATCCAATAGGTGTGTTTGTGTCATTGGATGAACAATTAGGTCATTTTCGGTCTCCCTAGGCTTATTCTTGTCCAATTATGGTTTGTAACCAATCTTGTGCATCCAATAGGTGTGTTTGTGTCATTGGATGAACAATTAGGTCAATTTCGTCCTCCCTTGGCTTATTCTTGTCCAATTAGGGTTTCTAACAATCTTGTGCATCCAATTGGTGTTTTGTTGTCATTAGATGAACATTTTGGTCATTTACGACTTCCCTAGGCTATTTCTTGTCCAATTAGGGTTTCTAACCAATCTTGTGCATCAAATAGGTGTGTTTGTGTCATTGGATGAACAATTAGGTCATTTTCGTCCTCCCTAGGCTTATTCTTGTCGATTTAGGGTTTCTAACCAATCTTGTGCATCCAATAGGTGTGTTTGTGACATTGGATGAACATTTTCGTCAATTTCGACCTCCCTATGCTTATTCTTGTCCAATTAAAGTTTTTAAGGAATCATGTGCATCCAATAGGTGTGTTTGTGCCATTGGATGAACAATTAGGTCATTTTCGTCCTCTCTAGGCTTATTCTTGTAAAATTAGGGTTTCTAACCAATCTTGGGCATCCAATAGGTGTTTTTGTGTTATTGGATGAACATTTAGGTCATTTTCGTCCTCACTAGAGTTAGTCTTTTCCAATTAGTGTTTTCAACCAATCTTGTGCATCGAATAAGTTCATTTGTGTCTTTGGATGAACAATTAGGTCATTTTCGTCCTCCGTGGGCTTACTTTTGTTCAATTATGGTTTCTAACTAATCATGTGCATCCAATAGGTGTGTTTGTGTCATTCGATGAACAATTATATCATTTTCGGTCTCCCTAGGATTATTCTTGTCCAATTAGGGTTTTTAACCAATCTTGTGCATCCAATAGGTGTGTTTGTGTCATTGGATGAACATTTCGGTCATTTTCGGTCTCCCTAGGCTTATTCTTGTCCAATTAGGGTTTCTAAATAATCTTGTGCATCCATTAGGTGTGTTTGTGTCATTGGATGAACATTTAGGTCATTTTTGTCCTCCCTAGGCTTATTATTGTCCAATTAGGGTTTTCAACCAATCTTGTGCATCGAATAAGTTCATTTGTGTCTTTGGATGAACAATTAGGTCATTTTTGTCCTCCCTAGGCTTATTCTTGTCCAATTAGGGTTTCTAACTAATCTTGTGCATCCAATAGGTGTGTTTGTGTCATTGGATGAACAATTAGGTCATTTTCGGTCTCCCTAGGCTTATTCTTGTCCAATTATGGTTTGTAACCAATCTTGTGCATCCAATAGGTGTGTTTGTGTCATTGGATGAACAATTAGGTCAATTTCGTCCTCCCTTGGCTTATTCTTGTCCAATTAGGGTTTCTAACAATCTTGTGCATCCAATTGGTGTTTTGTTGTCATTAGATGAACATTTTGGTCATTTACGACTTCCCTAGGCTATTTCTTGTCCAATTAGGGTTTCTAACCAATCTTGTGCATCAAATAGGTGTGTTTGTGTCATTGGATGAACAATTAGGTCATTTTCGTCCTCCCTAGGCTTATTCTTGTCGATTTAGGGTTTCTAACCAATCTTGTGCATCCAATAGGTGTGTTTGTGTCATTGGATGAACATTTTCGTCAATTTCGACCTCCCTATGCTTATTCTTGTCCAATTAAAGTTTTTAAGGAATCATGTGCATCCAATAGGTGTGTTTGTGTCATTGGATGAACAATTAGGTCATTTTCGTCCTCTCTAGGCTTATTCTTGTAAAATTAGGGTTTCTAACCAATCTTGGGCATCCAATAGGTGTTTTTGTGTTATTCGATAAACATTTAGGTCATTTTCGACCTCACTAGAGTTAGTCTTTTCCAATTAGGGTTTTCAACCAATCTTGTGCATCGAATAAGTTCATTTGTGTCTTTGGATGAACAATTAGGTCATTTTCGTCCTCCGTGGGCTTACTTTTGTTCAATTATGGTTTCTAACTAATCCTGTGCATCCAATAGGTGTGTTTGTGTCATTCGATGAACAATTATATCATTTTCGGTCTCGCTAGGATTATTCTTGTCCAATTAGGGTTTTTAACCACTCTTGTGCATCCAATAGGTGTGTTTGTGTCATTGGATGAACATTTCGGTCATTTTGGTCATCCCTTGGCTTATTCTTGTCCAATTAGGGTTTCTAACTAATCTTGTGCATCCAATAGGTGTGTTTGTGTCATTGGATGAACAATTAGGTCATTTTCGGTCTCCCTAGGCTTATTGTTGTCCAATTATGGTTTGTAACCAATCTTGTGCATCCAATAGGTGTGTTTGTGTCATTGGATGAACAATTAGGTCAATTTCGTCCTCCCTTGGCTTATTCTTGTCCAATTAGGGTTTCTAACAATCTTGTGCATCCAATTGGTGTTTTGTTGTCATTAGATGAACATTTTGGTCATTTACGACTTCCCTAGGCTATTTCTTGTCCAATTAGGGTTTCTAACCAATCTTGTGCATCAAATAGGTGTGTTTGTGTCATTGGATGAACATTTTCGTCAATTTCGACCTCCCTATGCTTATTCTTGTCCAATTAGTGTTTTTAACGAATCCTGTGCATCCAATAGGTGTGTTTGTGTCATTGGATGAACAATTAGGTCATTTTCGTCCTCCCTAGGCTTATTCTTGTAAAATTAGGGTTTCTAACCAATCTTGTGCATCCAATAGGTGTTTTGTGTTACTAGATGAACATTTATGTCATTTTCGTCCTCACTAGAGTTATTCATTTCCAATTAGGGTTTTCAACCAATCTTTTGCATCGAATAAGTTCATTTGTGTCATTGGATGAACAACTAGGTCATTTTCGTCCTCCCTAGGCTTATTCTTGTCCAATTAGGGTTTCTTACCAATCTTGTGCATCCAATAGGTGTGTTTGTGTCATTGGATGAACAATTAGGTCATTTTCAGTCTCCCTAGGCTTATTCTTGTCCAATTAGGGTTTCTAAATAATCTTGTGCATCCATTAGGTGTGTTTGTGTCATTGGATGAACATTTAGGTCATTTTTGTCCTCCCTAGGCTTATTATTGTCCAATTAGGGTTTTCAACCAATCTTGTGCATCGAATAAGTTCATTTGTGTCTTTGGATGAACAATTAGGTCATTTTTGTCCTCCCTAGGCTTATTCTTGTCCAATTAGGGTTTCTAACTAATCTTGTGCATCCAATAGGTGTATTTGTGTCATTGGATGAAGAATTAGGTCATTTTCGGTCTCCCTAGGCTTATTCTTGTCTAATTATGGTTTGTAACCAATCTTGTGCATCCAATAGGTGTGTTTGTGTCATTGGATGAACAATTAGGTCATTTTCGTCCTCCCTAGGCTTATTCTTGTCGATTTAGGGTTTCTAACCAATCTTGTGCATCCAATAGGTGTGTTTGTGTCATTGGATGAACATTTTCGTCAATTTCGACCTCCCTATGCTTATTCTTGTCCAATTAAAGTTTTTAAGGAATCATGTGCATCCAATAGGTGTGTTTGTGTCATTGGATGAACAATTAGGTCATTTTCGTCCTCTCTAGGCTTATTCTTGTAAAATTAGGGTTTCTAACCAATCTTGGGCATCCAATAGGTGTTTTTGTGTTATTCGATGAACATTTAGGTCATTTTCGTCCTCACTAGAGTTAGTCTTTTCCAATTAGGGTTTTCAACCAATCTTGTGCATCGAATAAGTTCATTTGTGTCTTTGGATGAACAATTAGGTCATTTTCGTCCTCCGTGGGCTTACTTTTGTTCAATTATGGTTTCTAACTAATCCTGTGCATCCAATAGGTGTGTTTGTGTCATTCGATGAACAATTATATCATTTTCGGTCTCGCTAGGATTATTCTTGTCCAATTAGGGTTTTTAACCAATCTTGTGCATCCAATAGGTGTGTTTGTGTCATTGGATGAACATTTCGGTCATTTATGTCATCCCTTGGCTTATTCTTGTCCAATTAGGGTTTCTAACTAATCTTGTGCATCCAATAGGTGTGTTTGTGTCATTGGATGAACAATTAGGTCATTTTCGGTCTCCCTAGGCTTATTCTTGTCCAATTATGGTTTGTAACCAATCTTGTGCATCCAATAGGTGTGTTTGTGTCATTGGATGAACAATTAGGTCAATTTCGTCCTCCCTTGGCTTATTCTTGTCCAATTAGGGTTTCTAACAATCTTGTGCATCCAATTGGTGTTTTGTTGTCATTAGATGAACATTTTGGTCATTTACGACTTCCCTAGGCTATTTCTTGTCCAATTAGGGTTTCTAACCAATCTTGTGCATCAAATAGGTGTGTTTGTGTCATTGGATGAACAATTAGGTCATTTTCGTCCTCCCTAGGCTTATTCGTGTCGATTTAGGGTTTCTAACCAATCTTGTGCATCCAATAGGTGTGTTTGTGTCATTGGATGAACATTTTCGTCAATTTCGACCTCCCTATGCTTATTCTTGTCCAATTAGTGTTTTTAACGAATCCTGTGCATCCAATAGGTGTGTTTGTGTCATTGGATGAACAATTAGGTCACTTTCGTCCTCCCTAGGCTTATTCTTGTAAAATTAGGGTTTCTAACCAATCTTGTGCATCCAATAGGTGTTTTGTGTTACTAGATGAACATTTATGTCATTTTCGTCCTCACTAGAGTTATTCATTTCCAATTAGGGTTTTCAACCAATCTTTTGCATCGAATAAGTTCATTTGTGTCATTGGATGAACAACTAGGTCATTTTCGTCCTCCCTAGGCTTATTCTTGTCCAATTAGGGTTTCTTACCAATATTGTGCATCCAATAGGTGTGTTTGTGTCATTGGATGAACAATTAGGTCATTTTCAGTCTCCCTAGGCTTATTCTTGTCCAATTAGGGTTTTTAAATAATCTTGTGCATCCATTAGGTGTGTTTGTGTCATTGGATGAACATTTAGGTCATTTTTGTCCTCCCTAGGCTTATTATTGTCCAATTAGGGTTTTCAACCAATCTTGTGCATCGAATAAGTTCATTTGTGTCTTTGGATGAACAATTAGGTCATTTTTGTCCTCCCTAGGCTTATTCTTGTCCAATTAGGGTTTCTAACTAATCTTGTGCATCCAATAGGTGTATTTGTGTCATTGGATGAAGAATTAGGTCATTTTCGGTCTCCCTAGGCTTATTCTTGTCTAATTATGGTTTGTAACCAATCTTGTGCATCCAATAGGTGTGTTTGTGTCATTGGATGAACAATTAGGTCATTTTCGTCCTCCCTTAGCTTATTCTTGTCCAATTAGGGTTTCTAACAATCTTGTGCATCCAATTGGTGTTTTGTTGTCATTAGATGAACATTTTGGTCATTTACGACTTCCCTAGGCTATTTCCTGTCCAATTAGGGTTTCTAACCAATCTTGTGCATCAAATAGGTGTGTTTGTGTCATTGGATGAACAATTAGGTCATTTTCGTCCTCCCTAGGCTTATTCTTGTCGATTTAGGGTTTCTAACCAATCTTGTGCATCCAATTGGTGTGTTTGCGTCATTGGATGAACAATTAGGTCATTTTCGGTCTCCCTAGGCTTATTCTTGTCAAATTAGGGTTTTTAACGAATCTTGTGCATCCAATAGGTGTGTTTGTGTCATTGGATGAACATTTAGGTCATTTTCGTCCTCCCTAGGCTTATTCTTGTCCAATTAGGGTTCTCAACTAATCTTGTGCATCGAATAAGTTCATTTGTGTCTTTGGATGAACAATTAGGTCATTTTCGTCCTCCATGGTCTTACTTTTGTCCAATTAGGGTTTCTAACTAATCTTGTGCATCCAATTGGTGTGTTTGTGTCATTTGATAAACAATTAGGTCATTTTCGGTATCCCTAGGCTTATTCTTGTCCAATTAGTGTATTTAACCAATCTTGTGCATCCAATAGGTGTGTTTGTGTCATTGGATGAACATTTAGGTCATTTTCGTCATCCCTTGGCTTATTTTTGGCCAATTAGCGTTTCTAACCAATCTCGTTCATCCAATAGGTGTGTTTGAGTCATTGGATGAACATTTTCTTTATTTTCGTCCTCCATCGGCTTCTTGTTGTCCAATTAGGGTTTTCAACCAATCTTGTGCATCGGATAAGTTCATTTGTGTCTTTGGATGAACAATTAGGTCATTTTCGTCCTCCATGGTCTTACTTTTGTCCAATTAGGGTTTCTAACTAATCTTGTGCATCCAATTGGTGTGTTTGTGTCATTGGATGAACAATTAGGTTATTTTCGTCCTCCCTAGGCTTATTCTTGTCCAATTAGTGTATTTAACCAATCTTGTGCATCCAATAGGTGTGTTTGTGTCATTGGATGAACATTTAGGTCATTTTCGTCATCCCTTGGCTTATTTTTGGCCAATTAGCGTTTCTAACCAATCTCGTTCATCCAATAGGTGTGTTTGAGTCATTGGATGAACATTTTCTTTATTTTCGTCCTCCATCGGCTTCTTGTTGTCCAATTAGGGTTTTCAACCAATCTTGTGCATCGAATAAGTTCATTTGTGTCTTTGGATGAACAATTAGGTCATTTTCGTCCTCCCTAGGCTTATTCTTTTCCAATTAGGGTTTCTAACCAATCTTGTGCATCCAATAGGTGTGTTTGTGTCATTGGATGAACAATTAGGTCATTTTCGGTCTCCCTAGGCTTATTCTTGTCCAATTAGGGTTTCTAAATAATTTGTGCATCCAATAGGTGTGTTTGTGTCATTGGATGAACATTTAGGTCATTTTCGTCCTCCCTAGGCTTATTATTGTCCAATTAGGGTTTTCAACCAATCTTGTGCATCGAATAAGTTCATTTGTGTCTTTGGATGAACAATTAGGTCATTTTCGTCCTCCCTAGGCTTATTCTTGTCCAATTAGGGTTTCTAACTAATCTTGTGCATCCAATAGGTGTGTTTGTGTCATTGGATGAACAATTAGGTCATTTTCGGTCTCCCTAGGCTTATTCTTGTCCAATTAGGGTATTTAACCAATCTTGTGCATCCAATAGGTGTGTTTGTGTCATTGGATGAACATTTAGGTCATTTTCGTCATCCCTTGGCTTATTTTTGGCCAATTAGGGTTTCTAACTAATCTTGTGCATCCAATAGGTGTGTTTGAGTAATTGGATGAACATTTTCTTTATTTTCGTCCTCCATCGGCTTATTCTTGTCCAATTAGGGTTTTCAACCAATCTTGTGCATCGAATAAGTTCATTTGTGTCTTGGGAGGAACAATTAGGTCATTTTCGTCATTCCAAGGCTTATTCTTGTCCAATGAGGGTTTCTAACTAATCTTGTGCATCCAATAGGTGTGCTTGTGTCATTGGATGAACAATTAGGTCATTTTCGTCCTCCCTAGGCTTATTCTTGTCCAATTAGGGTTTGTAACCAATCTTGTGCATCCAATAGGTGTGTTTGTGTCATTGGATGAACAATTAGGTCATTTTCGGTCTCCGTAGGCTTATTCTTGTCCAATTAGGGTTTCTAAATAATTTGTGCATCCAATAGGTGTGTTTGTGTCATTGGATGAACTTTTAGATCATTTTCGTCCTCCCTAGGCTTATTATTGTCCAGTTAGGGTTTTCAACCAATCTTGTGCATCGAATAAGTTCATTTGTGTCTTGGGATGAACAATTAGGTCACTTTCGTCCTTCCAAGGCTTATTCTTGTCCAATGAGGGTTTCTAACTAATCTTGTGCATCCAATAGGTGTGTTTGTGTCATTGGATGAATAATTAGGTCATTTTCGTTCTCCCTAGGCTTATTCTTGTCCAATTAGGGTTTTTTACCAGTCTTGTGCATCCAATAGGTGTGTTTGTGTCATTGGATGAACATTTAGGTCATTTTCGTCATCCCTTGGCTTATTCTTGGCCAATTAGGGTTTCTAACCAATCTTTTGCATCAAATAGGTGTGTTTGTGTCATTGGATGAACATTTTGGTCATTTTCGACCTCTCTAGGCTTATTCTTGTTCAGTTAGGGTTTCTAACCAATCTTGTGCATCCAATAGGTGTGTTTGGGTCATTGGATAAACAATTAGGTCATTTTCGTCCTCCCTAGGCTTATTCTTGTCAAATTAGGGTTTCTAAATAATCTTGTGCATCCAATAGGTGTGTTTGTGTCATTGGATGAACAATTAGATCATTTTCGTCCTCCCTAGGGTTATTCTTGTCCAATTAGGCTTTCTAACCAATCTTGTGCATCCAATTGGTGTGTTTGTGTCTTTGGATGAACATTTAGGTCATTTACGTCTTCCCTAGGCTTGTTCTTGTCCAATTAGGGTTTTTAACCAATCTTGTGCATCCAATGGGTGTGTTTGTGTCATCGGATGAACAATTAGGTCATTTTCGGTCTCCCTATGCTTATTCTTGTCCAATTTGGGTTTTTAACAAATCCTGTGCATCAAATAGGTGTGTTTGTGTCATTGGATGAACATTTAGGTCATTTTCGTCCTCCCTAGGCTTATTCTTGTCCAATTAGGGTTTCTAACCAATCTTGTGCATCCAATAGGTGTGTTTGTGTCATTGGATGAACATTTAGGTCATTTACGACCTCCCTAGGCATATTCTTGTCCAATTACTGTTTCTAAACAATCTTGTGCATCCAATAGGTGTGTTTGTGTCATTGGATGAACAATTATGTCATTTTCGGTCTCCCTAGGCTTATTCTTGTCCAATTAGGGTTTTTAACCAATCTTGTGCATCCAATTGGTGTGTTTGTGTCATTGGATGAACATTTAGGTCATTTACGACCTCCCAATGCTTATTCTTGTCCAATTAGTGTTTCTAACCAATCTTATGCATCCAATTGGTGAGTTTGTGTCATTGGATGAACATTTAGGTCATTTACGACCTCCGTAGGCTTATTCTTGTAAAATTAGGGTTTCTAACCAATCTTGTGCATCCAATAGGTGTTTTTGTGTCATTGGATAAGCATTTAGGTCATTTTCGTCCTCCGTAGAGTTATTCTTTTCCAATTAGGGTTTTCAACCAATCTTGTGCATCGAATAAGTTCATTTGTGTCATTGGATGAACAATTAGGTCATCTTCGTCCTCCTTAGGCTTATTCTTGTCCAATTAGGGTTTCTAACCAATCTTGTGCATCCAATAGGTGTGTTTGTGTCATTGGATGAACAATTAGGTCATTTTCGGTCTCCCTAGGCTTATTCTTGTCCAATTAGGGTTTCTAAATAATCTTGTGCATCCAATAGGTGTGTTTGTGTCATTAGATGAACATTTAGGTCATTTTCGTCCTCCATAGGCTTATTCTTGTCCAATTAGGGTTTTCAACCAATCTTGTGCATCCAATAAGTTCATTTGTGTCTTTGGATGAACAATTAGGTCATTTTCGTCCTCCCTAGGCTTATTCTTGTCCAATTAGGGTTTCTAACTAATCTTGTGCATCCAATAGGTGTGTTTGTGTCATTGGATGAACAATTAGGTCATTTTCGGTGTCCCTAGGCATATTCTCGTCCAATTAGGGTATTTAACCAATCTTGTGCATCCAATAGGTGTGTTTGTGTCATTGGATGAACATTTAGGTCATTTTCATCATCCCTTGGCTTATTTTTGGCAAATTAGGGTTTTTAACCAATCTTGTGCATCCAATAGGTGTGTTTGAGTCATTGGATGAACATTTTCTTTATTTTCGTCCTCCATCGGCTTATTCTTGTCCAATTAGGGTTTTCAACCAATCTTGTGCACCAAATAAGTTCATTTGTGTCATTGGATGAACAATTAGGTCATTTTCGTCCTCCCTAGGCTTATTCTTGTCCAATTAGGGTTTCTAACCAATCTTGTGCATCCAATTGGTGTGTTTGTGTCATTGGATGAACATTTAGGTCATTTTCGTCCTCCCTAGGCTTATTCTTGTCCAATTAGGGTTTTCAACCAATCTTGTGCATCCAATAAGTTCATTTGTGTCTTTGGATGAACAATTAGTAGGTCATTTTCGTCCTCCCTAGGGTTATTCTTGTCCAATTAGGGTTTCTAACTAATCTTGTGCATCCAATAGGTGTGTTTATGTCATTGGATGAACATTTAGGTCATTTTCGTCCTCCCTAGGCTTATTCTTGTCCAATTAGGGTTTTCAACCAATCTTGTGCATCCAATAAGTTCATTTGTGTCTTTGGATGAACAATTGGTAGGTCTTTTTCGTCCTCCCTAGGGTTATTCTTGTCCAATTAGGGTTTCTAACCAATCTTGTGCATCCAATGGGTGTGTTTGTGTCATCGGATGAACAATTAGGTCATTTTCGGTCTCCCTAGGCTTATTCTTGTCCAATTAGGGTTTTTAACGAATCTTGTGCATCAAATAGGTGTGTTTGTGTCATTGGATGAACATTTAGGTCATTTTCGTCATCCCTTGGCCTATTTTTGGCCAATTAGGGTTTCTAACCAATCTCGTGCATCCAATAGGTGTGTTTGAGTCATTGAATGAACATTTTCTTTATTTTCGTCCTCCATCGGCTTATTCTTGTCCAATTAGGGTTTTCAACCAATCTTGTGCATCGAATAAGTTCATTTGTGTCTTTGGATGAACAATTAGGTCATTTTTGTCCTCCCAAGGCTTATTCTTGTCCAATTAGGGTTTCTAACTAATCTTGTGCATCCAATAGGTGTGTTTCTGTCATTGGATGAACAATTAGGTCATTTTCGGTCTCCCTAGGCTTATTCATGTCCAATTAGGGTTTTTAACCAATCTTGTGCATCCAATAGGTGTGTTTATGTCATTGGATGCACATTTAGGTCATTTACGACCTCCCTAGGCATATTCTTGTCCAATTACTGTTTCTAAACAATCTTGTGCATTCAATAGGTTTGTTTGTGTCATTGGATGAACAATTATGTCATTTTCGGTCTCCCTAGGCTTATTCTTGTCCAATTAGGGTTTTTAACCAATCTTGTGCATCCAATTGGTGTGTTTGTGTCATTGGATGAACATTTAGGTCATTTACGACCTCCCAATGCTTATTCTTGTCCAATTAGTGTTTCTAACCAATCTTATGCATCCAATTGGTGAGTTTGTGTCATTGGATGAACATTTAGGTCATTTACGACCTCTCTAGGCTTATTCTTGTAAAATTAGGGTTTCTAACCAATCTTGTTCATCCAATAGGTGTTTTTGTGTCATTGGATAAACATTTAGGTCATTTTCGTCCTCCGTAGAGTTATTCTTTTCCAATTAGGGTTTTCAACCAATCTTGTGCATCGAATAAGTTCATTTGTGTCATTGGATGAACAATTAGGTCATCTTCGTCCTCCTTAGGCTTATTCTTGTCCAATTAGGGTTGCTAACCAATCTTGTGCATCCAATAGGTGTGTTTGTGTCATTGGATGAACAATTAGGTCATTTTCGGTCTCCCTATGCTTATTCTTGTCCAATTAGGGTTTCTAAATAATCTTGTGCATCCAATAGGTGTGTTTGTGTCATTAGATGAACATTTAGGTCATTTTCGTCCTCCCTAGGCTTATTCTTGTCCAATTAGGGTTTTCAACCAATCTTGTGGATCCAATAAGTTCATGTGTGTCTTTGGATGAACAATTAGGTCATTTTCGTCCTCCCTAGGCTTATTCTTGTCCAATTAGGGTTTCTAACTAATCTTGTGCATCCAATAGGTGTGTTTGTGTCATTGGATGAACAATTAGGTCATTTTCGGTATCCCTAGGCTTTTTCTCCTCCAATTAGGGTATTTAACCAATCTTGTGCATCCAATAGGTGTGTTTGTGTCATTGGATGAACATTTAGGTCATTTTCGTCATCCCTTGGCTTATTTTTGGCCAATTAGGGTTTTTAACCAATCTTGTGCATCCAATAGGTGTGTTTGAGTCATTGGATGAACATTTTCTTTATTTTCGTCCTCCATCGGCTTATTCTTGTCCAATTAGGGTTTTCAACCAATCTTGTGCACCGAATAAGTTCATTTGTGTCATTGGATGAACAATTGTGTCATTTTCGTCCTCCCTAGGCTTATTCTTGTCCAATTAGGGTTTCTAACCAATCTTGTGCATCCAATAGGTGTGTTTGTGTCATTGGATGAACAATTAGGTCATTTTCGGTCTCCCTAGGCTTATTCT
>JBBPBS010000421.1:64644-82610 GCA_037974835.1 Cicer judaicum
GCTTATTCTTGTCCAATTAGGGTTTCTAAATAATCTTGTGCATCCAATAGGTGTGTTTGTGTCATTAGATGAACATTTAGGTCATTTTCGTCCTCCCTAGGCTTATTCTTGTCCAATTAGGGTTTTCAACCAATCTTGTGGATCCAATAAGTTCATGTGTGTCTTTGGATGAACAATTAGGTCATTTTCGTCCTCCCTAGGCTTATTCTTGTCCAATTAGGGTTTCTAACTAATCTTGTGCATCCAATAGGTGTGTTTGTGTCATTGGATGAACAATTAGGTCATTTTCGGTATCCCTAGGCTTTTTCTCCTCCAATTAGGGTATTTAACCAATCTTGTGCATCCAATAGGTGTGTTTGTGTCATTGGATGAACATTTAGGTCATTTTCGTCATCCCTTGGCTTATTTTTGGCCAATTAGGGTTTTTAACCAATCTTGTGCATCCAATAGGTGTGTTTGAGTCATTGGATGAACATTTTCTTTATTTTCGTCCTCCATCGGCTTATTCTTGTCCAATTAGGGTTTTCAACCAATCTTGTGCACCGAATAAGTTCATTTGTGTCATTGGATGAACAATTGTGTCATTTTCGTCCTCCCTAGGCTTATTCTTGTCCAATTAGGGTTTCTAACCAATCTTGTGCATCCAATAGGTGTGTTTGTGTCATTGGATGAACAATTAGGTCATTTTCGGTCTCCCTAGGCTTATTCTTGTCCAATTAGGGTTTCTAAATAATCTTGTGCATCCAATAGGTGTGTTTGTGTCATTGGATGAACAATTAGGTCATTTTCGTCCTCCCTAGGCTTATTCTTGTCCAATTAGGGTTTTCAACCAATATTGTGCATCCAATAAGTTCATTTGTGTCTTTGGATGAACAATTAGTAGGTCATTTTCGTCCTCCCTAGGGTTATTCTTGTCCAATTAGGGTTTCTAACTAATCTTGTGCATCCAATAGGTCTGTTTGTGTCATTGGATGAACATTTAGGTCATTTTCGTCCTCCCTAGGCTTATTCTTGTCCAATTAGGGTTTTTAACCAATCTTGTGCATCCAATAAGTTCATTTGTGTCTTTGGATGAACAATTAGTAGGTCATTTTCGTCCTCCCTAGGTATATTCTTGTCCAATTAGGGTTTTCAACCAATCTTGTGGATCCAATAAGTTCATGTGTGTCTTTGGATGAACAATTAGGTCATTTTCGTCCTCCCTAGGCTTATTCTTGTCCAATTAGGGTTTCTAACTAATCTTGTGCATCCAATAGGTGTGTTTGTGTCATTGGATGAACAATTAGGTCATTTTCGGTATCCCTAGGCTTATTCTCGTCCAATTAGGGTATTTAACCAATCTTGTGCATCCAATAGGTGTGTTTGTGTCATTGGATGAACATTTAGGTCATTTTCGTCATCCCTTGGCTTATTTTTGGCTAATTAGGGTTTTTAACCAATCTTGTGCATCCAATAGGTGTGTTTGAGTCATTGGATGAACATTTTCTTTATTTTCGTCCTCCATCGGCTTATTCTTGTCCAATTAGGGTTTTCAACCAATCTTGTGCACCGAATAAGTTCATTTGTGTCATTGGATGAACAATTGTGTCATTTTCGTCCTCCCTAGGCTTATTCTTGTCCAATTAGGGTTTCTAACCAATCTTGTGCATCCAATAGGTGTGTTTGTGTCATTGGATGAACAATTAGGTCATTTTCGGTCTCCCTAGGCTTATTCTTGTCCAATTAGGGTTTCTAAATAATCTTGTGCATCCAATAGGTGTGTTTATGTCATTGGATGAACAATTAGGTCATTTTCGTCCTCCCTAGGCTTATTCTTGTCCAATTAGGGTTTTCAACCAATATTGTGCATCCAATAAGTTCATTTGTGTCTTTGGATGAACAATTAGTAGGTCATTTTCGTCCTCCCTAGGGTTATTCTTGTCCAATTAGGGTTTCTAACTAATCTTGTGCATCCAATAGGTCTGTTTGTGTCATTGGATGAACATTTAGGTCATTTTCGTCCTCCCTAGGCTTATTCTTGTCCAATTAGGGTTTTTAACCAATCTTGTGCATCCAATAAGTTCATTTGTGTCTTTGGATGAACAATTAGTAGGTCATTTTCGTCCTCCCTAGGCATATTCTTGTCCAATTACTGTTTCTAAACAATCTTGTGCATCCAATAGGTGTGTTTGTGTCATTGGATGAACATTTAGGTCATTTTCGTCCTCCCTAGGCTTATTCTTGTCCAATTAGGGTTTTCAACCAATCTTGTGCATCCAATAAGTTCATTTGTGTCTTTGGATGAACAATTAGTAGGTCATTTTCGTCCTCCCTAGGGTTATTCTTGTCCAATTAGGGTTTCTAACTAATCTTGTGCATCCAATAGGTGTGTTTGTGTCATTGGATGAACATTTAGGTCATTTTCGTCCTCCCTAGGCTTATTCTTGTCCAATTAGGGTTTTCAACCAATCTTGTGCATCCAATAAGTTCATTTGTGACTTTGGATGAACAATTAGTAGGTCATTTTCGTCCTCCCTAGTGTTATTCTTGTCCAATTAGGGTTTCTAACTAATCTTGTGCATCCAATAGGTGTGTTTGTGTCATTGGATGAACATTTAGGTCATTTTCGTCCTCCCTAGGCTTATTCTTGTCCAATTAGGGTTTTCAACCAATCTTGTGCATCCAATAAGTTCATTTGTGTCTTTGGATGAACAATTAGTAGGTCATTTTCGTCCTCCCTAGGGTTATTCTTGTCCAATTAGGGTTTCTAACCAATCTTGTGCATCCAATGGGTGTGTTTGTGTCATCGGATGAACAATTAGGTCATTTTCGGTCTCCCTAGGCTTATTCTTGTCCAATTAGGGTTTTTAACGAATCTTGTGCATCAAATAGGTGTGTTTGTGTCATTGGATGAACATTTAGGTCATCTTCGTCATCCCTTGGCCTATTTTTGGCCAATTAGGGTTTCTAACCAATCTCGTGCATTCAATAGGTGTGTTTGAGTCATTGGATGAACATTTTCTTTATTTTCGTCCTCCATCGGCTTATTCTTGTTCAATTAGGGTTTTCAACCAATCTTGTGCATCAAATAAGTTCATTTGTGTCTTTGGATGAACAATTAGGTCATTTTTGTCCTCCCAAGGCTTGTTCTTGTCCAATTAGGGTTTCTAACTAATCTTGTGCATCCAATATGTGTGTTTCTGTCATTGGATGAACAATTAGGTCATTTTCGGTCTCCCTAGGCTTATTCATGTCCAATTAGGGTATTTAACCAATCTTGTGCATCCAATAGGTGTGTTTGTGTCATTGGATGCACATTTAGGTCATTTACGACCTCCCTAGGCATATTCTTGTCCAATTACTGTTTCTAAACAATCTTGTGCATTCAATAGGTGTGTTTGTGTCATTGGATGAACAATTATGTCATTTTCGGTCTCCCTAGGCTTATTCTTGTCCAATTAGGGTTTTTAACCAATCTTGTGCATCCAATTGGTGTGTTTGTGTCATTGGATGAACATTTAGGTCATTTACGACCTCCCAATGCTTATTCTTGTCCAATTAGTGTTTCTAACCAATCTTATGCATCCAATTGGTGAGTTTGTGTCATTGGATGAACATTTAGGTCATTTACGACCTCCCTAGGCTTATTCTTGTAAAATTAGGGTTTCTAACCAATCTTGTGCATCCAATAGGTGTTTTTGTGTCATTGGATAAACATTTAGGTCATTTTCGTCCTCCGTAGAGTTATTCTTTTCCAATTAGGGTTTTCAACCAATCTTGTGCATCGAATAAGTTCATTTGTGTCATTGGATGAACAATTAGGTCATCTTCGTCCTCCTTAGGCTTATTCTTGTCCAATTAGGGTTGCTAACCAATCTTGTGCATCCAATAGGTGTGTTTGTGTCAATGGGTGAACAATTAGGTCATTTTCGGTCTCCCTAGGCTTATTCTTGTCCAATTAGGGTTTCTAAATAATCTTGTGCATCCAATAGGTGTGTTTGTGTCATTAGATGAACATTTAGGTCATTTTCGTCCTCCCTAGGCTTATTCTTGTCCAATTAGGGTTTTCAACCAATCTTGTGCATCCAATAAGTTCATGTGTGTCTTTGGATGAACAATTAGGTCATTTTCGTCCTCCCTAGGCTTATTCTCGTCCAATTAGGGTATTTAACCAATCTTGTGCATCCAATAGGTGTGTTTGTGTCATTGGATGAACATTTAGGTCATTTTCGTCATCCCTTGGCTTATTTTTGGCCAATTAGGGTTTTTAACCAATCTTGTGCATCCAATAGGTGTGTTTGAGTCATTGGATGAACATTTTCTTTATTTTCGTCCTCCATCAGCTTATTCTTGTCCAATTAGGGTTTTCAACCAATCTTGTGCACCGAATAAGTTCATTTGTGTCATTGGATGAACAATTAGGTCATTTTCGTCCTCCCTAGGCTTATTCTTGTCCAATTAGGGTTTCTAACCAATCTTGTGCATCCAATAGGTGTGTTTGTGTCATTGGATGAACAATTAGGTCATTTTCGGTCTCCCTAGGCTTATTCTTGTCCAATTAGGGTTTCTAAATATTCTTGTGCATCCAATAGGTGTGTTTGTGTCATTGGATAAACAATTAGGTCATTTTCGTCCTCCCTAGGCTTATTCTTGTCCAATTAGGGTTTTCAACCAATCTTGTGAATCCAATAATTTCATTTGTGTCTTTGGATGAACAATTAGTAGGTCATTTTCGTCCTCCCTAGGGTTATTCTTGTCCAATTTGGGTTTTCTAACTAATCTTGTGCATCCAATAGGTGTGTTTGTGTCATTGGATGAACAATTAGGTCATTTTCGTCCTCCCTAGGCTTATTCTTGTCCAATTAGGGTTTTCAACCAATCTTGTGCATCCAATAAGTTCATTTGTGTCTTTGGATGAACAATTAGTAGGTCATTTTCGTCCTCCCTAGGGTTATTCTTGTCCAATTAGGGTTTCTAACTAATCTTGTGCATCCAATAGGTGTGTTTGTGTCATTGGATGAACATTTAGGTCATTTTCGTCCTCCCTAGGCTTATTCTTGTCCAATTAGGGTTTTCAACCAATCTTGTGCATCCAATAAGTTCATTTGTGTCTTTGGATGAACAATTAGTAGGTCATTTTCGTACTCCCTTGGGTTATTCTTGTCCAATTAGGGTTTCTAACCAATCTTGTGCATCCAATGGGTGTGTTTGTGTCATCGGATGAACAATTAGGTCATTTTCGGTCTCCCTAGGCTTATTCTTGTCCAATTAGGGTTTTTAACGAATCTTGTGCATCAAATAGGTGTGTTTGTGTCATTGGATGAACATTTAGGTCATTTTCGTCATTCCTTGGCCTATTTTTGGCCAATTAGGGTTTCTAACCAATCTCGTGCATCCAATAGGTGTGTTTGAGTCATTGGATGAACATTTTCTTTATTTTCGTCCTCCGTCGGCTTATTCTTGTCCAATTAGGGTTTTCAACCAATCTTGTGCATCGAATAAGTTCATTTGTGTCTTTGGAAGAACAATTGGGTCATTTTTGTCCTCCCAAGGCTTATTCTTGTCCAATTAGGGTTTCTAACTAATCTTGCGCATCCAATAGGTGTGTTTCTGTCATTGGATGAACAATTAGGTCATTTTCGGTCTCCCTAGGCTTATTCATGTCCAATTAGGGTTTTTAACCAATCTTGTGCATCCAATAGGTGTGTTTGTGTCATTGGATGCACATTTAGGTCATTTACGACCTCCCTAGGCATATTCTTGTCGAATTACTGTTTCTAAACAATCTTGTGCATCCAATAGGTGTGTTTGTGTCATTGGATGAACAATTATGTCATTTTCGATCTCCCTAGGCTTATTCTTGTCCAATTAGGGTTTTTAACCAATCTTGTGCATCCAATTGGTGTGTTTGTGTCATTGGATGAACATTTAGGTCATTTACAACCTCCCAATGCTTATTCTTGTCCAATTAGTGTTTCTAACCAATCTTATGCATCCAATTGGTGAGTTTGTGTCATTGGATGAACATTTAGGTCATTTACGACCTCCCTAGGCTTATTCTTGTAAAATTAGGGTTTCTAACCAATCTTGTGCATCCAATAGGTGTTTTTGTGTCATTGGATAAACATTTAGGTCATTTTCGTCCTCCGTAGAGTTATTCTTTTCCAATTAGGGTTTTCAACCAATCTTGTGCATCGAATAAGTTCATTTGTGTCATTGGATGAACAATTAGGTCATCTTCGTCCTCCTTAGGCTTATACTTGTCCAATTAGGGTTGCTAACCAATCTTGTGCATCCAATAGGTGTGTTTGTGTCATTGGATGAACAATTAGGTCATTTTCGGTCTCCCTAGGCTTATTCTTGTCCAATTAGGGTTTCTAAATAATCTTGTGCATCCAATAGGTGTGTTTGTATCATTAGATGAACATTTAGGTCATTTTCGTCCTCCCTAGGCTTATTCTTGTCCAATTAGGGTTTCTAACTAATCTTGTGCATCCAATAGGTGTGTTTGTGTCATTGGATGAACAATTAGGTCATTTTCGGTATCCCTAGGCTTATTCTCGTCCAATTAGGGTATTTAACCAATCTTGTGCATCCAATAGGTGTGTTTGTGTCATTGGATGAACATTTAGGTCATTTTCGTCATCCCTTGGCTTATTTTTGGCCAATTAGAGTTTTTAACCAATCTTGTGCATCCAATAGGTGTGTTTGAGTCATTGGATGAACATTTTCTTTATTTTCGTCCTCCATCGGCTTATTCTTGTCCAATTAGGGTTTTCAACCAATCTTGTGCATCGAATAAGTTCATTTGTGTTTTTTGGATGAACAATTAGGTCATTTTTGTCCTCCCAAGGCTTATTCTTGTCCAATTAGGGTTTCTAACTAATCTTGTGCATCCAATAGGTGTGTTTCTGTCATTGGATGAACAATTAGCTCATTTTCGGTCTCCCTAGGCTTATCCATGTCCAATTAGGGTTTTTAACCAATCTTGTGCATCCAATAGGTGTGTTTGTGTCATTGGATGCACATTTAGGTCATTTACGACCTCCCTAGGCATATTCTTGTCCAATTACTGTTTCTAAACAATCTTGTGCATCCAATAGGTGTGTTTGTGTCATTGGATGAACAATTATGTCATTTTCGGTCTCCCTAGGCTTATTCTTGTCCAATTAGGGTTTTTAACCAATCTTGTGCATCCAATTGGTGTGTTTGTGTCATTGGATGAACATTTAGGTCATTTACGACCTCCCAATGCTTATTCTTGTCCAATTAGTGTTTCTAACCAATCTTATGCATCCAATTGGTGAGTTTGTGTCATTGGATGAACATTTAGGTCATTTACGACCTCCCTAGGCTTATTCTTGTAAAATTAGGGTTTCTAACCAATCTTGTGCATCCAATAGGTGTTTTTGTGTCATTGGATAAATATTTAGGTCATTTTCGTCCTCCGTAGAGTTATTCTTTTCCAATTAGGGTTTTCAACCAATCTTGTGCATCGAATAAGTTCATTTGTGTCATTGGATGAACAATTAGGTCATCTTCGTCCTCCTTAGGCTTATTCTTGTCCAATTAGGGTTGCTAACCAATCTTGTGCATCCAATAGGTGTGTTTGTGTCATTGGATGAACAATTAGGTCATTTTCGGTCTCCCTAGGCTTATTCTTGTCCAATTAGGGTTTCTAAATAATCTTGTGCATCCAATAGGTGTGTTTGTGTCATTAGATGAACATTTAGGTCATTTTCGTCCTCCGTAGGCTTATTCTTGTCCAATTATGGTTTTCAACCAATCTTGTGCATCCAATAAGTTCATGTGTGTCTTTGGATGAACAATTAGGTCATTTTCCTCCTCCCTAGGCTTATTCTTGTCCAATTAGGGTTTCTAACTAATCTTGTGCATCCAATAGGTGTGTTTGTGTCATTGGATGAACAATTAGGTGATTTTCGGTATCTCTAGGCTTATTCTCGTCCAATTAGGGTATTTAACCAATCTTGTGCATCCAATAGGTGTGTTTGTGTCATTGGATGAACATTTAGGTCATTTTCGTCATCCCTTGGCTTATTTTTGGCCAATTAGGTGTTTTAACCAATCTTGTGCATCCAATAGGTGTGTTTGAGTCATTGGATGAACATTTTCTTTATTTTCGTCCTCCATCGGCTTATTCTTGTCCAATTAGGGTTTTCAACCAATCTTGTGCACCGAATAAGTTCATTTGTGTCATTGGATGAACAATTAGGTCATTTTCGTCCTCCCTAGGGTTATTCTTGTCCAACTAGGGTTTCTAACCAATCTTGTGCATCCAATAGGTGTGTTTGTGTCATTGGATAAACAATTAGGTCATTTTCGGTCTCCCTAGGCTTATTCTTGTCCAATTAGGGTTTCTAACCAATCTTGTGCATCCAATAGGTGTGTTTGTGTCATTGGATAAACAATTAGGTCATTTTCGGTCTCCCTAGGCTTATTCTTGTCCAATTAGGGTTTCTAAATAATCTTGTGCATCCAATAGGTGTGTTTGTGTCATTGGATGAACAATTAGGTCATTTTCGTCCTCCCTAGGCTTATTCTTGTCCAATTAGGGTTTTCAACCAATCTTGTGCATCCAATAAGTTCATTTGTGTCTTTGGATGAACAATTAGTAGGTCATTTTCGTCCTCCCTAGGGTTATTCTTGTCCAATTAGGGTTTCTAACTAATCTCGTGCATCCAATAGGTGTGTTTGTGTCATTGGATGAACATTTAGGTCATTTTCGTCCTCCCTAGGCTAATTCTTGTCCAATTAGGGTTTTCAACCAATCTTGTGCATCGAATAAGTTCATTTGTGTCTTTGGATGAACAATTAGGTCATGTTTGTCATCCCAAGGCTTATTCTTGTCCAATTAGGGTTTCTAAGTAATCTTGTGCATCCAATAGGTGTGTTTCTGTCATTGGATGAACAATTAGGTCATTTTCGATCTCCCTAGGCTTATTCATGTCCAATTAGGGTTTTTAACCAATCTTGTGCATCCAATAGGTGTGTTTGTGTCACTGGATGCACATTTAGGTCATTTTCGTCATCCCTTGGCATATTCTTGGCCAATTAAGGTTTCTAACCAATCTTGTGCATCCAATAGGTGTGTTAGAGTCATTGGATGAACATTTTGGTCATTTTCTACCTCCCTAGGCTTATTCTTGTCCAATTAGGTTTTCTAACCAATCTTGTGCATCCAATAGGTGTATTTGGGTCATAGGATAAACAATTAGGTCATTTTCGTTCTCCCTAGGCTTATTCTTGTCAAATTAGGGTTTCTAAATAATCTTGTGCATCCAATAGGTGTGTTTGTGTCATTGGATGAACAATTAGGTCATTTTCATCCTCCCTAGGCTTATTCTTGTCCAATTAGGGTTTTCAACCAATCTTGTGCATCCAATAAGTTCATTTGTGTCTTTGGATGAACAATTAGTAGGTCATTTTCGTCCTCCCTAGGGTTATTCTTGTCCAATTAGGGTTTCTAACTAATCTTGTGCATCCAATAGGTGTGTTTGTGTCATTGGATGAACATTTAGGTCATTTTCGTCCTCCCTAGGCTTATTCTTGTCCAATTAGGGTTTTCAACCAATCTTGTGCATCCAATAAGTTCATTTGTGTCTTTGGATGAACAATTAGTAGGTCATTTTCGTCCTCCCTAGGGTTATTCTTGTCCAATTAGGGTTTCTAACCAATCTTGTGCATCCAATGGGTGTGTTTGTGTCATCGGATGAACCATTAGGTCATTTTCGGTTTCCCTAGGCTTATTCTTGTCCAATTAGGGTTTTTAACGAATCTTGTGCATCAAATAGCTGTGTTTGTGTCATTGGATGAACATTTAGGTCATTTTCGTCATCCCTTGGCCTATTTTTGGCCAATTAGGGTTTCTAACCAATCTCGTGCATCCAATAGGTGTGTTTGAGTCATTGGATAAACATTTTCTTTATTTTCGTCCTCCATCGGCTTATTATTGTCCAATTAGGGTTTTCAACCAATCTTGTGCATCGATTAAGTTCATTTGTGTCTTTGGATGAACAATTAGGTCATTTTTGTCCTCCCAAGGCTTATTCTTGTCCAATTAGGGTTTCTAACTAATCTTGTGCATCCAATAGGTGTGTTTCTGTCATTGGATGAACAATTAGGTCATTTTCGGTCTCCCTAGGCTTATTCATGTCCAATTAGGGTTTTTAACCAATCTTGTGCATCCAATAGGTGTGTTTTTGTCACTGGATGCACATTTAGGTCATTTTCGTCATCCCTTGGCATATTCTTGGCCAATTAGGATTTCTAACCAATCTTGTGCATCCAATAGGTGTGTTAGAGTCATTGGATGAACATTTTGGTCATTTTCTACCTCCCTAGGCTTATTCTTGTCCAATTAGGGTTTCTAACCAATCTTGTGCATCCAATAGGTGTATTTGTGTCATCGGATGAACCATTAGGTCATTTTCGGTTTCGCTAGGCTTATTCTTGTCCAATTAGGGTTTTTAACGAATCTTGTGCATCAAATAGCTGTGTTTGTGTCATTGGATGAACATTTAGGTCATTTTCGTCATCCCTTGGCCTATTTTTGGCCAATTAGGGTTTCTAACCAATCTTGTGCATCCAATAGGTGTGTTTGAGTCATTGGATGAACATTTTCTTTATTTTCGTCCTCCATCGGCTTATTATTGTCCAATTAGGGTTTTCAACCAATCTTGTGCATCGATTAAGTTCATTTGTGTCTTTGGATGAACAATTAGGTCATTTTTGTCCTCCCAAGGCTTATTCTTGTCCAATTAGGGTTTCTAACTAATCTTGTGCATCCAATAGGTGTGTTTCTGTCATTGGATGAACAATTAGGTCATTTTCGGTCTCCCTAGGCTTATTCATGTCCAATTAGGGTTTTTAACCAATCTTGTGCATCCAATAGGTGTGTTTGTGTCACTGGATGCACATTTAGGTCATTTTCGTCATCCCTTGGCATATTCTTGGCCAATTAGGGTTTCTAACCAATCTTGTGCATCCAATAGGTGTGTTAGAGTCATTGGATAAACATTTTGGTCATTTTCTACCTCCCTAGGCTTATTCTTGTCCAATTAGGGTTTCTAACCAATCTTGTGCATCCAATAGGTGTATTTGGGTCATAGGATAAACAATTAGGTCATTTTCGTTCTCCCTAGGCTTATTCTTGTCAAATTAGGGTTTCTAAATAATCTTGTGCATCCAATAGGTGTCTTTGTGTCATTGGATGAACATTTAGGTCATTTTCGTCCTCCCTAGGGTTATTCTTGTCCAATTAGGGTTTTCAACCAATCTTGTGCGTTGAATAAGTTCATTTGTGTCATTGGATGAACAATTAGGTCATTTTCGTCCTCCCTAGGCTTATTCCTGTCCAATTAAGGTTTCTAACCAATCTTGTGCATCCAATTGGTGTGTTTGTGTCATTGGATGAACAATTAGGTTATTTTCGTCCTCCCTAGGCTTATTCTTGTCCAATTAGGCTTTCTAACCAATCTTGTGCATCCAATTGGTGAGTTTGTGTCATTGGATGAACATTTAGGTTATTTACGACTTTCCTAGGCTTGTTCTTGTCCAATTAGTGTTTTTAACCAATCTTGTGCATCCAATGGGTGTGTTTGTGTCATCGGATGAACAATTAGGTCATTTTCGGTCTCCCTAGGCTTATTCTTGTCCAATTAGGGTTTTCAACGAATCTTGTGCATCAAATAGGTGTGGTTGTGTCATTGGATGAACATTTAGGTCATTTTCGTCATCCCTTGGCCTATTTTTGGCCAATTAGGGTTTCTAACCAATCTCGTGCATCCAATAGGTGTGTTTGAGTCATTGGATGAACATTTTCTTTATTTTCGTCCTCCATCGGCTTATTCTTGTCCAATTAGGGTTTTCAACCAATCTTGTGCATCGAATAAGTTCATTTGTGTCTTTGGATGAACAATTAGGTCATTTTTGTCATCCCAAGGCTTATTCTTGTCCAATTATGGTTTCTAAGTAATCTTGTGCATCCAATAGGTGTGTTTTTGTCATTGGATGAACAATTAGGTCATTTTCGGTCTCCCTAGGCTTATTCATGTCCAATTAGGGTTTTTAACCAATCTTGTGCATCCAATAGGTGTCTTTGTGTCATCGGATGCACATTTAGGTCATTTTCGTCATCCCTTGGCATATTCTTGGCCAATTAGGGTTTCTAACCAATCTTGTGCATCCAATAGGTGTGTTAGAGTCATTGGATGAACATTTTGGTCATTTTCGACCTCCCTAGGCTTATTCTTGTCCAATTAGGGTTTCTAACCAATCTTGTGCATCCAATAGGTGTGTTTGTGTCATTGGATAAACAATTAGGTCATTTTCGGTCTCCCTAGGCTTATTCTTGTCCAATTAGGGTTTCTAAATAATCTTGTGCATCCAATAGGTGTGTTTGTGTCATTGGATGAACAATTAGGTCATTTTCGTCCTCCCTAGGCTTATTCTTTTCCAATTAGGGTTTTCAACCAATCTTGTGCATCCAATAAGTTCATTTGTGTCTTTGGATGAACAATTAGTAGGTCATTTTCGTCCTCCCTAGGGTTATTCTTGTCCAATTAGGGTTTCTAACTAATCTTGTGCATCCAATAGGTGTGTTTGTGTCATTGGATGAACATTTAGGTCATTTTCGTCCTCCCTAGGCTTATTCTTGTCCAATTAGGGTTTTCAACCAATCTTGTGCATCCAATAAGTTCATTTGTGACTTTGGATGAACAATTAGTAGGTCATTTTCGTCCTCCCTAGTGTTATTCTTGTCCAATTAGGGTTTCTAACTAATCTTGTGCATCCAATAGGTGTGTTTGTGTCATTGGATGAACATTTAGGTCATTTTCGTCCTCCCTAGGCTTATTCTTGTCCAATTAGGGTTTTCAACCAATCTTGTGCATCCAATAAGTTCATTTGTGTCTTTGGATGAACAATTAGTAGGTCATTTTCGTCCTCCCTAGGGTTATTCTTGTCCAATTAGGGTTTCTAACCAATCTTGTGCATCCAATGGGTGTGTTTGTGTCATCGGATGAACCATTAGGTCATTTTCGGTTTCCCTAGGCTTATTCTTGTCCAATTAGGGTTTTTAACGAATCTTGTGCATCAAATAGCTGTGTTTGTGTCATTGGATGAACATTTAGGTCATTTTCGTCATCCCTTGGCCTATTTTTGGCCAATTAGGGTTTCTAACCAATCTCGTGCATCCAATAGGTGTGTTTGAGTCATTGGATGAACATTTTCTTTATTTTCGTCCTCCATCGGCTTATTATTGTCCAATTAGGGTTTTCAACCAATCTTGTGCATCGATTAAGTTCATTTGTGTCTTTGGATGAACAATTAGGTCATTTTTGTCCTCCCAAGGCTTATTCTTGTCCAATTAGGGTTTCTAACTAATCTTGTGCATCCAATAGGTGTGTTTCTGTCATTGGATGAACAATTAGGTCATTTTCGGTCTCCCTAGGCTTATTCATGTCCAATTTGGGTTTTTAACCAATCTTGTGCATCCAATAGGTGTGTTTGTGTCACTGGATGCACATTTAGGTCATTTTCGTCATCCCTTGGCATATTCTTGGCCAATTAGGGTTTCTAACCAATCTTGTGCATCCAATAGGTGTGTTAGAGTCATTGGATGAACATTTTGGTCATTTTCTACCTCCCTAGGCTTATTCTTGTCCAATTAGGGTTTCTAACCAATCTTGTGCATCCAATAGGTGTATTTGGGTCATAGGATAAACAATTAGGTCATTTTCATTCTCCCTAGGCTTATTCTTGTCAAATTAGGGTTTCTAAATAATCTCGTGCATCCAATAGGTGTCTTTGTGTCATTGGATGAACATTTAGGTCATTTTCGTCCTCCCTAGGGTTATTCTTGTCCAATTAGGGTTTTCAACCAATCTTGTGCGTTGAATAAGTTCATTTGTGTCATTGGATGAACAATTAGGTCATTTTCGTCCTCCCTAGGCTTATTCCTGTCCAATTAAGGTTTCTAACCAATCTTGTGCATCCAATTGGTGTGTTTGTGTCATTGGATGAACAATTAGGTTATTTTCGTCCTCCCTAGGCTTATTCTTGTCCAATTAGGCTTTCTAACCAATCTTGTGCATCCAATTGGTGTGTTTGTGTCATTGGATGAACATTTAGGTCATTTACGACTTTCCTAGGCTTGTTCTTGTCCAATTAGTGTTTTTAACCAATCTTGTGCATCCAATGGGTGTGTTTGTGTCATCGGATGAACAATTAGGTCATTTTCGGTCTCCCTAGGCTTATTCTTGTCCAATTAGGGTTTTCAACGAATCTTGTGCATCAAATAGGTGTGGTTGTGTCATTGGATGAACATTTAGGTCATTTTCGTCATCCCTTGGCCTATTTTTGGCCAATTAGGGTTTCTAACCAATCTCGTGCATCCAATAGGTGTGTTTGAGTCATTGGATGAACATTTTCTTTATTTTCGTCCTCCATCGGCTTATTCTTGTCCAATTAGGGTTTTACACCAATCTTGTGCATCGAATAAGTTCATTTGTGTCTTTGGATGAACAATTAGGTCATTTTTGTCATCCCAAGGCTTATTCTTGTCCAATTATGGTTTCTAAGTAATCTTGTGCATCCAATAGGTGTGTGTCTGTCATTGGATGAACAATTAGGTCATTTTCGGTCTCCCTAGGCTTATTCATGTCCAATTAGGGTTTTTAACCAATCTTGTGCATCCAATAGGTGTATTTGTGTCATTGGATGCACATTTAGGTCATTTTCGTCATCCCTTGGCATATTCTTGGCCAATTAGGGTTTCTAACCAATCTTGTGCATCCAATAGGTGTGTTAGAGTCATTGGATGAACATTTTGGTCATTTTCGACCTCCCTAGGCTTATTCTTGTCCAATTAGGGTTTCTAACCAATCTTGTGCATCCAATAGGTGTGTTTGTGTCATTGGATAAACAATTAGGTCATTTTCGGTCTCCCTAGGCTTATTCTTGTCCAATTAGGGTTTCTAAATAATCTTGTGCATCCAATAGGTGTGTTTGTGTCATTGGATGAACAATTAGGTCATTTTCGTCCTCCCTAGGCTTATTCTTTTCCAATTAGGGTTTTCAACCAATCTTGTGCATCCAATAAGTTCATTTGTGTCTTTGGATGAACAATTAGTAGGTCATTTTCGTCCTCCCTAGGGTTATTCTTGTCCAATTAGGGTTTCTAACTAATCTTGTGCATCCAATAGGTGTGTTTATGTCATTGGATGAACATTTAGGTCATTTTCGTCCTCCCTAGGCTTATTCTTGTCCAATTAGGGTTTTCAACCAATCTTGTGCATCCAATAAGTTCATTTGTGTCTTTGGATGAACAATTAGTAGGTCATTTTCGTCCTCCCTAGGGTTATTCTTGTCCAATTAGGGTTTCTAACCAATCTTGTGCATCCAATGGGTGTGTTTGTGTCATCGGATGAACTATTAGGTCATTTTCGGTTTCCCTAGGCTTATTCTTGTCCAATTAGGGTTTTTAACGAATCTTGTGCATCAAATAGCTGTGTTTGTGTCATTGGATGAACATTTAGGTCATTTTCGTCATCCCTTGGCCTATTGTTGGCCAATTAGGGTTTCTAACCAATCTCGTGCATCCAATAGGTGTGTTTGAGTCATTGGATGAACATTTTCTTTATTTTCGTCCTCCATCGGCTTATTATTGTCCAATTAGGGTTTTCAACCAATCTTGTGCATCGAATAAGTTCATTTGTGTCTTTGGATGAACAATTAGGTCATTTTTGTCCTCCCAAGGCTTATTCTTGTCCAATTAGGGTTTCTAACTAATCTTGTGCATCCAATAGGTGTGTTTCTGTCATTGGATGAACAATTAGGTCATTTTCGGTCTCCCTAGGCTTATTCATGTCCAATTAGGGTTTTTAACCAATCTTGTGCATCCAATAGGTGTGTTTGTGTCACTGGATGCACATTTAGGTCATTTTCGTCATCCCTTGGCATATTCTTGGTCAATTAGGGTTTCTAACCAATCTTGTGCATCCAATAGGTGTGTTAGAGTCATTGGATGAACATTTTGGTCATTTTCGACCTCCCTAGGCTTATTCTTGTCCAATTAGGGTTTCTAACCAATCTTGTGCATCCAATAGGTGTATTTGGGTCATAGGATAAACAATTAGGTCATTTTCGTTCTCCCTAGGCTTATTCTTGTCAAATTAGGGTTTCTAAATAATCTTGTGCATCCAATAGGTGACTTTGTGTCATTGGATGAACATTTAGGTCATTTTCGTCCTCCCTAGGGTTATTCTTGTCCAATTAGGGTTTTCAACCAATCTTGTGCGTTGAATAAGTTCATTTGTGTCATTGGATGCACAATTAGGTCATTTTCGTCCTCCCTAGGCTTATTCCTGTCCAATTAAGGTTTCTAACCAATCTTGTGCATCCAATTGGTGTGTTTGTGTCATTGGATGAACAATTAGGTTATTTTCGTCCTCCCTAGGCTTATTCTTGTCCAATTAGGCTTTCTAACCAATCTTGTGCATCTAATTAGTGTGTTTGTGTCATTGGATGAACATTTAGGTCATTTACGACCTTCCTAGGCTTGTTCTTGTCCAATTAGTGTTTTTAACCAATCTTGTGCATCCAATGGGTGTGTTTGTGTCATCGGATGAACAATTAGGTCATTTTCGGTCTCCCTAGGCTTATTCTTGTCCAATTAGGGTTTTTAACGATTCTTGTGCATCAAATAGCTGTGTTTGTGTCATTGGATGAACATTTAGGTCATTTTCGTCATCCCTTGGCCTATTTTTGGCCAATTAGGGTTTCTAACCAATCTCGTGCATCCAATAGGTGTGTTTGAGTCATTGGATGAACATTTTCTTTATTTTCGTCTTCCATCGGCTTATTCTTGTCCAATTAGGGTTTTCAACCAATCTTGTGCATCGAATAAGTTCATTTGTGTCTTTGGATGAACAATTAGGTCATTTTTGTCCTCCCAAGGCTTATTCTTGTCCAATTAGGGTTTCTAACTAATCTTGTGCATCCAATAGGTGTGTTTCTGTCATTGGATGAACAATTAGGTCATTTTCGGTCTCCCTAGGCTTATTCATGTCCAATTAGGGTTTTTAACCAATCTTGTGCATCCAATAGGTGTGTTTGTGTCATTGGATGCACATTTAGGTCATTTTCGTCATCCCTTGGCATATTCTTGGCCAATTAGGGTTTCTAACCAATCTTGTGCATCCAATAGGTGTGTTAGAGTCATTGGATGAACATTTTGGTCATTTTCGACCTCCCTAGGCTTATTCTTGTCCAATTAGGGTTTCTAACCAATCTTGTGCATCCAATAGGTGTGTTTGGGTCATTGGATAAACAATTAGGTCATTTTCGTTCTCCCTAGGCTTATTCTTGTCAAATTAGGGTTTCTAAATAATCTTGTCATCCAATAGGTGTCTTTGTGTCATTGGATGAACATTTAGGTCATTTTCGTCCTCCCTAGGGTTATTCTTGTGCAATTAGGGTTTTCAACCAATCTTGTGCGTTGAATAAGTTCATTTGTGTCATTGGATGAACAATTAGGTCATTTTCTTCCTCCCTAGGCTTATTCCTGTCCAATTAAGGTTTCTAACCAATCTTGTGCATCCAATTGGTGTGTTTGTGTCATTGGATGAACAATTAGGTTATTTTCCTCCTCCCTAGGCTTATTCTTGTCCAATTAGGCTCTCTAACAAATCTTGTGCATCCAATTGGTGTGTTTGTGTCATTGGATGAACATTTAGGTCATTTACGACTTTCCTAGGCTTGTTCTTGTCCAATTATTGTTTTTAACCAATCTTGTGCATCCAATGGGTGTGTTTGTGTCATCGGATGAACAATTAGGTCATTTTCGGTCTCCCTAGGCTTATTCTTGTCCAATTAGGGTTTTTAACGAATCTTGTGCATCAAATAGGTGTGTTTGTGTCATTGGATGAACATTTAGGTCATTTTCGTCATCCCTTGGCTTATTTTTG
>JBBPBS010000421.1:82620-101644 GCA_037974835.1 Cicer judaicum
CTCCCTAGGCTTATTCATGTCCAATTAGGGTTTTTAACCAATCTTGTGCATCCAATAGGTGTGTTTGTGTCATTGGATGCACATTTAGGTCATTTTCGTCATCCCTTGGCATATTCTTGGCCAATTAGGGTTTCTAACCAATCTTGTGCATCCAATAGGTGTGTTAGAGTCATTGGATGAACATTTTGGTCATTTTCGACCTCCCTAGGCTTATTCTTGTCCAATTAGGGTTTCTAACCAATCTTGTGCATCCAATAGGTGTGTTTGGGTCATTGGATAAACAATTAGGTCATTTTCGTTCTCCCTAGGCTTATTCTTGTCAAATTAGGGTTTCTAAATAATCTTGTCATCCAATAGGTGTCTTTGTGTCATTGGATCAACATTTAGGTCATTTTCGTCCTCCCTAGGGTTATTCTTGTGCAATTAGGGTTTTCAACCAATCTTGTGCGTTGAATAAGTTCATTTGTGTCATTGGATGAACAATTAGGTCATTTTCTTCCTCCCTAGGCTTATTCCTGTCCAATTAAGGTTTCTAACCAATCTTGTGCATCCAATTGGTGTGTTTGTGTCATTGGATGAACAATTAGGTTATTTTCCTCCTCCCTAGGCTTATTCTTGTCCAATTAGGCTCTCTAACAAATCTTGTGCATCCAATTGGTGTGTTTGTGTCATTGGATGAACATTTAGGTCATTTACGACTTTCCTAGGCTTGTTCTTGTCCAATTATTGTTTTTAACCAATCTTGTGCATCCAATGGGTGTGTTTGTGTCATCGGATGAACAATTAGGTCATTTTCGGTCTCCCTAGGCTTATTCTTGTCCAATTAGGGTTTTTAACGAATCTTGTGCATCAAATAGGTGTGTTTGTGTCATTGGATGAACATTTAGGTCATTTTCGTCATCCCTTGGCTTATTTTTGTCCAATTAGGGTTTCTAACCAATCTCTTGCATCCAATAGGTGTGATTGAGTCATTGGATGAACATTTTCTTTATTTTCGTCCTCCAGCGGCTTATTCTTGTCCAATTAGGGTTTTCAACCAATCTTGTGCATCGAATAAGTTCATTTGTGTCTTTGGATGAACAATTAGGTCATTTTTGTCATCCCAAGGCTTATTCTTGTCCAATTAGGGTTTCTAACTAATCTTGTGCATCCAATAGGTGTGTTTGTGTCATTGCATAAATAATTAGGTCATTTTCGGTCTCCCTAGGCTTATTCATGTCCAATTAGGGTTTTTAACCAATCTTGTGCATCCAATAGGTGTGTTTGTGTCATTGGATGAACATTAAGGTCATTTTCGTCATCCCTTGGCTTATTCTTGGCCAATTAGGGTTTCTAACCAATCTATTGCATCCAATAGGTGTGTTAGAGTCATTGGATGAACATTTTGGTCATTTTCGACCTCCCTAGGCTTATTCTTGTCCAATTAGGGTTTCTAACCAATCTTGTGCATCCAATAGGTGTGTTTGGGTCATAGGATAAACAATTAGGTCATTTTCGTTCTCCCTAGGCTTATTCTTGTCAAATTAGGGTTTCTAAATAATCTTGTGCATCCAATAGGTGACTTTGTGTCATTGGATGAACATTTAGGTCATTTTCGTCCTCCCTAGGGTTATTCTTGTCCAATTAGGGTTTTCAACCAATCTTGTGCGTTGAATAAGTTCATTTGTGTCATTGGATGAACAATTAGGTCATTTTCGTCCTCCCTAGGCTTATTCCTGTCCAATTAAGGTTTCTAACCAATCTTGTGCATCCAATTGGTGTGTTTGTGTCATTGGATGAACAATTAGGTTATTTTCGTCCTCCCTAGGCTTATTCTTGTCCAATTAGGCTTTCTAACCAATCTTGTGCATCTAATTAGTGTGTTTGTGTCATTGGATGAACATTTAGATCATTTACGACCTTCCTAGGCTTGTTCTTGTCCAATTAGTGTTTTTAACCAATCTTGTGCATCCAATGGGTGTGTTTGTGTCATCGGATGAACAATTAGGTCATTTTCGGTCTCCCTAGGCTTATTCTTGTCCAATTAGGGTTTTTAACGATTCTTGTGCATCAAATAGCTGTGTTTGTGTCATTGGATGAACATTTAGGTCATTTTCGTCATCCCTTGGCCTATTTTTGGCCAATTAGGGTTTCTAACCAATCTCGTGCATCCAATAGGTGTGTTTGAGTCATTGGATGAACATTTTCTTTATTTTCGTCTTCCATCGGCTTATTCTTGTCCAATTAGGGTTTTCAACCAATTTTGTGCATCGAATAAGTTCATTTGTGTCTTTGGATGAACAATTAGGTCATTTTTGTCATCCCAAGGCTTATTCTTGTCCAATTATGGTTTCTAAGTAATCTTGTGCATCCAATAGGTGTGTGTCTGTCATTGGATGAACAATTAGGTCATTTTCGGTCTCCCTAGGCTTATTCATGTCCAATTAGGGTTTTTAACCAATCTTGTGCATCCAATAGGTGTATTTGTGTCATTGGATGCACATTTAGGTCATTTTTGTCATCCCTTGGCATATTCTTGGCCAATTAGGGTTTCTAACCAATCTTGTGCATCCAATAGGTGTGTTAGAGTCATTGGATGAACATTTTGGTCATTTTCGACCTCCCTAGGCTTATTCTTGTCCAATTAGGGTTTCTAACCAATCTTGTGCATCCAATAGGTGTGTTTGTGTCATTGGATAAACAATTAGGTCATTTTCGGTCTCCCTAGGCTTATTCTTGTCCAATTAGGGTTTCTAAATAATCTTGTGCATCCAATAGGTGTGTTTGTGTCATTGGATGAACATTTAGGTCATTTTCGTCATCCCTTGGCCTATTTTTGGCCAATTAGGGTTTCTAACCAATCTCGTGCATCCAATAGGTGTGTTTGAGTCATTGGATGAACATTTTCTTTATTTTCGTCTTCCATCGGCTTATTCTTGTCCAATTAGGGTTTTCAACCAATCTTGTGCATCGAATAAGTTCATTTGTGTCTTTGGATGAACAATTAGGTCATTTTTGTCCTCCCAAGGCTTATTCTTGTCCAATTAGGGTTTCTAACTAATCTTGTGCATCCAATAGGTGTGTTTCTGTCATTGGATGAACAATTAGGTCATTTTCGGTCTCCCTAGGCTTATTCATGTCCAATTAGGGTTTTTAACCAATCTTGTGCATCCAATAGGTGTGTTTGTGTCATTGGATGCACATTTAGGTCATTTTCGTCATCCCTTGGCATATTCTTGGCCAATTAGGGTTTCTAACCAATCTTGTGCATCCAATAGGTGTGTTAGAGTCATTGGATGAACATTTTGGTCATTTTCGACCTCCCTAGGCTTATTCTTGTCCAATTAGGGTTTCTAACCAATCTTGTGCATCCAATAGGTGTGTTTGGGTCATTGGATAAACAATTAGGTCATTTTCGTTCTCCCTAGGCTTATTCTTGTCAAATTAGGGTTTCTAAATAATCTTGTCATCCAATAGGTGTCTTTGTGTCATTGGATCAACATTTAGGTCATTTTCGTCCTCCCTAGGGTTATTCTTGTGCAATTAGGGTTTTCAACCAATCTTGTGCGTTGAATAAGTTCATTTGTGTCATTGGATGAACAATTAGGTCATTTTCTTCCTCCCTAGGCTTATTCCTGTCCAATTAAGGTTTCTAACCAATCTTGTGCATCCAATTGGTGTGTTTGTGTCATTGGATGAACAATTAGGTTATTTTCCTCCTCCCTAGGCTTATTCTTGTCCAATTAGGCTTTCTAACAAATCTTGTGCATCCAATTGGTGTGTTTGTGTCATTGGATGAACATTTAGGTCATTTACGACTTTCCTAGGCTTGTTCTTGTCCAATTATTGTTTTTAACCAATCTTGTGCATCCAATGGGTGTGTTTGTGTCATCGGATGAACAATTAGGTCATTTTCGGTCTCCCTAGGCTTATTCTTGTCCAATTAGGGTTTTTAACGAATCTTGTGCATCAAATAGGTGTGTTTGTATCATTGGATGAACATTTAGGTCATTTTCGTCATCCCTTGGCTTATTTTTGTCCAATTAGGGTTTCTAACCAATCTCTTGCATCCAATAGGTGTGATTGAGTCATTGGATGAACATTTTCTTTATTTTCGTCCTCCAGCGGCTTATTCTTGTCCAATTAGGGTTTTCAACCAATCTTGTGCATCGAATAAGTTCATTTGTGTCTTTGGATGAACAATTAGGTCATTTTTTGTCATCCCAAGGCTTATTCTTGTCCAATTAGGGTTTCTAACTAATCTTGTGCATCCAATAGGTGTGTTTGTGTCATTGCATAAACAATTAGGTCATTTTCGGTCTCCCTAGGCTTATTCATGTCCAATTAGGGTTTTTAACCAATCTTGTGCATCCAATAGGTGTGTTTGTGTCATTGGATGAACATTAAGGTCATTTTCGTCATCCCTTGGCTTATTCTTGGCCAATTAGGGTTTCTAACCAATCTATTGCATCCAATAGGTTTGTTAGAGTCATTGGATGAACATTTTGGTCATTTTCGACCTCCCTAGGCTTATTCTTGTCCAATTAGGGTTTCTAACCAATCTTGTGCATCCAATAGGTGTGTTTGGGTCATTGGATAAACAATTAGGTTATTTTCGTTCTCCCTAGGCTTATTCTTGTCAAATTAGGGTTTCTAAATAATCTTGTGCATCCAATAGGTGTGTTTGTGTCATTGGATGAACATTTAGGTCATTTTCGTCCTCCCTAGGGTTATTCTTGTCCAATTAGGGTTTTCAACCAATCTTGTGCGTTGAATAAGTTCATTTGTGTCATTGGATGAACAATTAGATCATTTTCGTCCTCCCTAGGCTTATTCCTGTCCAATTAAGGTTTCTAACCAATCTTGTGCATCCAATTGGTTGGTTTGTGTCATTGGATGAACATTTAGGTCATTTTCGTCCTCCCTAGGCTTATTCTTGTCCAATTAGGGTTTTCAACCAATCTTGTGCATCCAATAAGTTCATTTGTGTCTTTGGATGAACAGTTAGGTCATTTTCGTCCTCCCTAGGCTTATTCTTGTCCAATTAGCGTTTCTAACTAATCTTGTGCATCCAATAGGTGTGTTTGTGTCATTGGATGAACAATTAGGTCATTTTCGGTCTCCCTAGGCTTATTCTTGTCCAATTAGGGTATTTAACCAATCTTGTGCATCCAATAGGTGTGTTTGTGTCATTGGATGAACATTTAGGTGATTTTCGTCATCCCTTGGCTTATTTTTGGCCAATTAGGGTTTCTAACCAATCTCGTGCATCCAATAGGTGTGTTTGAGTCATTGGATGAACATTTTCTTTATTTTCGTCCTCCATCAGCTTATTCTTGTCCAATTAGGGTTTTCAACCAATCTTGTGCATCGAATAAGTTCATTTGTGTCTTTGGATGAACAATTAGGTCATTTTTGTCCTCCCAAGGCTTATTCTTGTCCAATTAGGGTTTCTAACTAATCTTGTGCATCCAATAGGTGTGTTTGTGTCATTGGATGAACAATTAGATCATTTTCGGTCTCCCTAGGCTTATTCATGTCCAATTAGGGTTTTTAACCAATCTTGTGCATCCAATAGGTGTGTTTGTGTCATTGGATGAACATTTAGGTCATTTTCGTCATCCCTTGGCTTATTCTTGGCCAATTAGGGTTTCTAACCAACCTTTTGCATCCAATAGGTGTGTTAGAGTCATTGGATGAACATTTTGGTCATTTTCGACCTCCCTAGGCTTATTCTTGTCCAATTAGGGTTTCTAACCAATCTTCTGCATCCAATAGGTGTGTTTGGGTCATCGGATGAACAATTACGTCATTTTCGTCCTCCCTAGGCTTATTCTTGTCCAATTAGGCTTTCTAACCAATCTTGTGCATCCAATGGGTGTGTTTGTGTCATCGGATGAACAATTAGGTCATTTTCGGTCTCCCTAGGCTTATTCTTGTCCAATTAGGGTTTTTAACCAATTTTGTGCATCCAATAGGTGTGTTTGTGTCATTGGATGACCATTTAGGTCATTTTCGTCATCCCTTGGCTTATTCTTGGCCAATTAGGGTTTCTAACCAATCTTGTGCATCCAATAGGTGTGTTAGAGTCATTGGATGAACATTTTGGTCATTTTCGATCTCTCTAGGCTTATTCTTGTTCAATTAGGGTTGCTAACCAATCTTGTGTATCCAAAAGGTGTGTTTGGGTCATTGGATAAACAATTAGGTCATTTTCGTCCTCCCTAGGCTTATTCTTGTCAAATTAGGGTTTCTAAATAATCTTGTGCATCCAATAGGTGTGTTTGTCTCATTGGATGAACAATTAGGTCATTTTCGTCCTCCCTAGGGTTATTCTTGTCCAATTAGGCTTTCTAACCAATTTTGTGCATCCAATTGGTGTGTTTGTGTCTTTGGATGAACATTTAGGTCATTTACGACTTCCCTAGGCTTGTTCTTGTCCAATTAGGGTTTTTAACCAATCTTGTGCATCCAATGGGTGTGTTTGTGTCATCGGATGAACAATTAGGTCATTTTCGGTCTCCCTAGGCTTATTCTTGTCCAATTACGGTTTCTAACCAATCTTGTGCATCCAATAGGTGTGTTTGTGTCATTGGATGAACAATTAGGTCATTTTCGGTCTCCCTATGCTTATTCTTGTCCAATAAGTGTTTTTAACGAATCTTGTGCATCAAATATGTGTGTTTGTGTCATTGGATGAACATTTAGGTCATTTTCGTCCTCCCTAGGCTTATTCTTGTCCAATTAGGGTTTCTAACCAATCTTGTGCATCCAATAGGTGTGTTTGTGTCATTGGATGAACAATTAGGTCATTTTCGGTCTCCCTAGGTTTGTTCTTGTCCAATTAGGGTTTTTAACCTATCTTGTGCATCCAATTGGTGTGTTTGTGTCATCGGATGAACAATTAGGTCATTTTCGGTCTCCCTAGGCATATTCTTGTCCAATTACTGTTTCTAAACAATCTTGTGCATCCAATAGGTGTGTTTGTGTCATTGGATGAACAATTATGTCATTTTCGGGCTCCCTAGACTTATTCTTGTCCAATTAGGATTTTTAACCAATCTTGTGCATCCAATTGGTGTGTTTGTGTCATTGGATGAACATTTAGGTCATTTACGACCTCCCAATGCTTATTCTTGTCCAATTAGGGTTTCTAACCAATCTTATGCATCCAATTGGTGAGTTTGTGTCATTGGATGAACATTTAGGTCATTTACGACCTCCCTAGGCTTATTCTTGTAAAATTAGGGTTTCTAACCAATCTTGTGCATCCAATAGGTGTTTTTGTGTCATTGGATAAACATTTAGGTCATTTTCGTCCTCCGTAGAGTTATTCTTTTCCAATTAGGGTTTTCAACCAATCTTGTGCATCGAATAAGTTCATTTGTGTCATTGGATAAACAATTAGGTCATTTTCGTCCTCCCTAGGCTTATTCTTGTCCAATTATGGTTTCTAAATAATCTTGTGCATCCAATAGGTGTGTTTGTGTCATTGGATGAACATTTAGGTCATTTTCGTCCTCCCTAGGCTTATTCTTGTCCAATTAGGGTTTTCAACCAATCTTGTGCATCCAATAAGTTCATTTGTGTCTTTGGATGAGCAATTAGGTCATTTTCGTCCTCCCTAGGCTTATTCTTGTCCAATTAGGGTTTCTAACTAATCTTGTGCATCAAATAGGTGTGTTTGTGTCATTGGATGAACAATTAGGTCATTTTCGGTCTCCCTAGGCTTATTCTCGTCCAATTAGGGTTTTTAACCAATCTTGTGCATCCAATAGGTGTGTTTGTGTCATTGGATGAACATTTAGGTCATTTTCGTCATCCCTTGGCTTATTTTTGGCCAATTAGACTTTTTAACCAATCTGGTGCATCCAATAGGTGTGTTTGAGTCATTGGATGAACATTTTCTTTATTTTCGTCCTCCATCGGCTTATTCTTGTCCAATTAGGGTTTTCAACGAATCTTGTGCATCGAATAAGTTCATTTGTGTCATTGGATGAACAATTAGGTCATTTTCGTCCTCCCTAGGCTTATTCTTGTCCAATTAGAGTTTCTAACCAATCTTGTGCATCCAATAGGTGTGTTTGTGTCATTGGATGAACAATTAGGTCATTTTCGGTCTCCCTAGGCTTTTTCTTGTCCAATTAGGGTTTCTAAATAATCTTGTGCATCCAATAGGTGTGTTTGAGTCATTGGATGAACATTTAGGTCATTTTCGTCCTCCCTAGGCTTATTCTTGTCCAATTAGGGTTTTCAACCAATCTTGTGCATCGAATAAGTTCATTTGTGTCTTTGGATGAGCAATTAGGTCATTTTCGTCCTCCCTAGGCTTATTCTTGTCCAATTAGGGTTTCTAACTAATCTTGTGCATCCAATAGGTGTGTTTGTGTCATTGGATGAACAATTAGGTCATTTTCGGTCTCCCTAGGCTTATTCTTGTCCAATTAGGGTATTTAACGAATCTTGTGCATCCAATAGGTGTGTTAGAGTCATTGGATGAACATTTTGGTCATTTTCGACCTCCCTTGGCTTATTTTTGGCCAATTAGGGTTTCTAACCCATCTTGTGCATCCAATAGGTGTGTTTGTGTCACTGGATGAACATTTACGTCATTTTCGTCCTCCCTAGGGTTATTGTTGTCCAATTAGGGTTTTCAACCAATCTTGTGCGTTGAATAAGTTCATTTGTGTCATTGGATGAACAATTAGGTCATTTTCGTCCTCCCTAGGCTTATTCCTGTCCAATTAAGGTTTCAAACCATTCTTGTGCATCCAATTGGTGTGTTTGTGTCATTGGATGAACAATTAGGTCATTTTCGTCCTCCCTAGGCTTATTCTTGTCCAATTAGGCTTTCTAACCAATCTTGTGCATCCAATTGGTTTGTTTGTGTCATTGGATGAACATTTAGGTCATTTACGACTTTCCTAGGCTTGTTCTTGTCCAATTAGTGTTTTTAGCATCCAATGGGTGTGTTTGTGTCATCGAATGAACAATTAGGTCATTTTCGGTCTCCCTAGGCTTATTCTTGTCCAATTAGGGTTTTTAACGAATCTTGTGCATCAAATAGGTGTGTTTGTGTCATTGGATGAACATTTAGGTCATTTTCGTCATCCCTTGGCTTATTTTTGGCCAATTAGGGTTTCTAACCAATCTCGTGCTTCCAATAGGTGTGTTTGAGTCATTAAATGAACATTTAGGTCATTTTCGTCCTCCATCAGCTTATTCTTGTCCAATTAGGGTTTTCAACCAATCTTTTGCATCGAATAAGCTCATTTGTGTCTTTGGATGAACAATTAGGTCATTTTTGTCCTCCCAACGCTTATTCTTGTCCAATTAGGGTTTCTAACTAATCTTGTGCATCCAATAGGTTTGTTTGTGTCATTGGATGAACAATTAGGTCATTTTCGGTCTCCCTAGGATTATTCATGTCCAATTAGGGTTTTTAACCAATCTTGTGCATCCAATAGGTGTGTTTGTGTCATTGGATGAACATTTAGGTCATTTTCGTCATCCCTTGGCTTAATCTTGGCCAATTAGGGTTTCTAACCAATCTTGTGCATCCAATAGGTGTGTTAGAATCATTGGATGAACATTTTGGTCATTTCCGACCTCCCTAGGCTTATTCTTGTCCAATTAGGGTTTCTAACCAATCTTGTGCATCCAATAGGTGTGTTTGGGTCATTGGATAAACAACTAGGTCATTTTCGTTCTCCCTAGGCTTATTCTTGTCAAATTAGGGTTTCTAAATAATCTTGTGCATCCAATAGGTGTGTTTGTGTCATTGGATGAACATTTAGGTCATTTTCGTCCTCCCTAGGGTTATTCTTGTCCAATTAGGGTTTTCAACCAATCTTGTGCGTTGAATAAGTTCATTTGTGTCATTGGATGAACAATTAGGTCATTTTCGTCCTCCCTAGGCTTATTCCTGTCCAATTAACGTTTCTAACCAATCTTGTGCATCCAATTGGTGTGTTTGTGTCATTGGATGAACAATTAGGTCATTTTCGTCCTCCCGAGGCTTATTCTTGTCCAATTAAGCTTTCTAACCAATCTTGTGCATCCAATTGGTGTATTTGTGTCATTGGATGAACATTTAGGTCATTTACGACTTTCCTAGGCTTGTTCTTGTCCAATTAGTGTTTTTAACCAATCTTGTGCATCCAATGGGTGTGTTTGTGTCATCGGATGAACAATTAGGTCATTTTCGGTCTCCCTAGGCTTATTCTTGTCCAATTAGGGTTTTTAACCAATCTTGTGCATCCAATAGGTGTGTTTGTGTCATTGGATGAACATTTAGGTCATTTTCGTCATCCCTTAGCTTATTCTTCGCCAATTAGGGTTTCTAACCAATCTTGTGCCTCCAATAGGTGTGTTAGAGTCATTGGATGAACATTTTGGTCATTTTCGACCTCTATAGGCTTATTCTTGTTCAATTAGGGTTTCTAACCAATCCTGTGCATCCAATAGGTGTGTTTGGGTCATTGGATAAACAATTAGGTCATTTTCGTCCTCCCTAGGTTTATTCTTTTCAAATTAGGGTTTCTAAATAATCTTGTGCATCCAATAGGTGTGTTTGTGTCATTGGATGAACAATTAGGTCATTTTCGTCCTCCCTAGGGTTATTCTTGTCCAATTAGGCTTTCTAACCAATTTTGTGCATCCAATTGGTGTGTTTGTGTCTTTGGATGAACATTTAGGTCATTTACAACTTCCCTAGGCTTGTTCTTGTCCAATTAGGGTTTTTAACCAATCTTGTGCATCCAATGGGTGTGTTTGTGTCATCGGATGAACAATTAGGTCATTTTCGGTCTCCCTATCCTTATTCTTGTCCAATTAGGGTTTTTAACGAATCTTGTGCATCAAATAGGTGTGTTTGTGTCATTGGATGAACATTTAGGTCATTTTCGTCCTCCCTAGGCTTATTCTTGTCCAATTAGGGTTTCTAACCAATCTTGTGCATCCAATAGGTGTGTTTGTGTCATTGGATGAACAATTAGGTCATTTTCGGTCTCCCTAGGTTTGTTCTTGTCCAATTAGGGTTTTTAACCTTTCTTGTGCATCCAATTGGTGTGTTTGTGTCATTGGATGAACATTTAGGTCATTTACGACCTCCCTAGGCATATTCTTGTCCAATTACTGTTTCTAAACAATCTTGTGCATCCAATAGGTGTGTTTGTGTCATTGGATGAACAATTAGGTTATTTTCGTCCTCCCTAGGCTTATTCTTGTCCAATTAGGGTTTTCAACCAATCTTGTGCATCGAATAAGTTCATTTGTGTCTTTGGATGAACAATTAGGTCATTTTTGTCCTCTTAAGGCTTATTCTTGTCCAATTAGGGTTTCTAACCAATCTTGTGCATCCAATAGGCGTGTGTGTGTCATTGGATGAACAATTAGGTAATTTTCGGTCTCCCTAGGCTTATTCATGTCCAATTAGGGTTTTTAACCAATCTTGTGCGTCCAATTGGTGAGTTTGTGTCATTGGATGAACATTAAGGTCATTTACGACCTCCCTAGGCTTATTCTTGTAAAATTAGGGTTTCTAACCAATCTTGTGCATCCAATAGGTGTGTTTGTGTCATTGGATGAACAATTAGGTCATTTTCAGTCTCCCTAGGCTTATTCTTGTCCAATTAGGGTTTCTAAATAATCTTGTGCATCCAATAGGTGTGTTTGTGTCATTGGATGAACATTTAGGTCATTTTCGTCCTCCCTAGGCTTATTCTTGTCCAATTAGGGTTTTCAACCAATCTTGTGCATCGAATAAGTTCATTTGTGTCATTGGATAAACAATCAGGTCATTTTCGTCCTCCCTAGGCTTATTCTTGTCCAATTAGGGTTTCTAAATAATCTTGTGCATCCAATAGGTGTGTTTGTGTCATTGGATGAACATTTAGGTCATTTTCGTCCTCCCTAGGCTTATTCTTGTCCAATTAGGTTTTTCAACCAATCTTGTGCATCCAATAAGTTCATTTGTGTCTTTGGATGAGCAATTAAGTCATTTTCGTCCTCCCTAGGCTTATTCTTGTCCAATTAGGGTTTCTAACTAATCTTGTGCATCCAATAGGCGTGTTTGTGTCATTGGATGAACAATTAGGTCATTTTTGGTCTCCCTAGGCTTATTCTCGTCCAATTAGGGTATTTAACCAATCTTGTGCATCTAATAGGTGTGTTTGTGTCATAGGATGAACATTTAGGTCATTTTCGTCATCCCTTGGCTTATTTTTGGCCAATTAGGGTTTTTAACCAATCTGGTGCATCCAATAGGTGTGTTTGAGTCATTGGATGAACATTTTTTTTATTTTCGTCCTCTATCGGCTTATTCTTGTCCAATTAGGGTTTTCAACCAATATTGTGCATCGAATAAATTCATTTGTGTCATTGGATGAACAATCAGGTCATTTTCGTCCTCCCTAGGCTTATTCTTGTCCAATTAGGGTTTCTAACCAATCTTGTGCATCCAATAGGTGTGTTAGAGTCATTGGATGAACATTTTGGTCATTTTCGACCTCCCTAGGCTTATTCTTGTTCAATTAGGGTTTCTAACCAATCTTGTGCATCCAATAGGTGTGTTTGGGTCATTGGATAAACAATTAGGTCATTTTCGTCCTCCCTAGGCTTATTCTTTTCAAATTAGGGTTTCTAAATAATCTTTTGCATCCAATAGGTGTGTTTGTGTCATTGGATGAACAATTATGTCATTTTCGTCCTCCCTAGGGTTATTCTTGTCCAATTAGGCTTTCTAACCAATTTTGTGCATCCAATTGGTGTGTTTGTGTCTTTGGATGAACATTTAGGTCATTTACAACTTCCCTAGGCTTGTTCTTGTCCAATTAGGGTTTTTAACCAATCTTGTGCATCCAATGGGTGTGTTTGTGTCATCGGATGAACAATTAGGTCATTTTCGGTCTCCCTATCCTTATTCTTGTCCAATTAGGGTTTTTAACGAATCTTGTGCATCAAATAGGTGTGTTTGTGTCATTGGATGAACATTTACGTCATTTTCGTCCTCCCTAGGCTTATTCTTTTCCAATTAGGGTTTCTAACCAATCTTGTGCATCCAATAGGTGTGTTTGTGTCATTGGATGAACAATTAGGTCATTTTCGGTCTCCCTAGGTTTGTTCATGTCCAATTAGGGTTTTTAACCTATCTTGTGCATCCAATTGGTGTGTTTGTGTCATTGGATGAACATTTAGGTCATTTACGACCTCCCTAGGCATATTCTTGTCCAATTACTGTTTCTAAACAATCTTGTGCATCCAATAGGTGTGTTTGTGTCATTGGATGAACAATTAGGTCATTTGCGTCCTCCCTAGGCTTATTCCTGTCCAATTAAGGTTTCTAACCAATCATGTGCATCCAATTGGTGTGTTTGTGTCATTGGATGAACAATTAGGTCATTTTCGTCCTCCCTAGGCTTATTCTTGTCCAATTAGGCTTTCTAACCAATCTTGTGCATCCAATTGGTGTGTTTGTGTCATTGGATGAACATTTAGGTCATTTACGACTTTCCTAGGCTTGTTCTTGTCCAATTAGTGTTTTTAACCAATCTTGTGCATCCAATGGGTGTGTTTGTGTCATCGGATGAACAATTAGATCATTTTCGGTCTCCCTAGGCTTATTCTTGTCCAATTAGGGTTTTTAACCAATCTTGTGCATCCAATAGGTGTGTTTGTGTCATTGGATGAACATTTAGGTCATTTTCGTCATCCCTTAGCTTATTCTTGGCCAATTAGGGTTTCTAACCAATCTTGTGCCTCCAATAGGTGTGTTAGAGTCATTGGATGAACATTTTGGTCATTTTCGACCTCTATAGGCTTATTCTTGTTCAATTAGGGTTTCTAACCAATCTTGTGCATCCAATAGGTGTGTTTGGGTCATTGGATAAACAATTAGGTCATTTTCGTCCTCCCTAGGCTTATTCTTTTCAAATTAGGGTTTCTAAATAATCTTTTGCATCCAATAGGTGTGTTTGTGTCATTGGATGAACAATTAGGTCATTTTCGTCCTCCCTAGGGTTATTCTTGTCCAATTAGGCTTTCTAACCAATTTTGTGCATCCAATTGGTGTGTTTGTGTCTTTGGATGAACATTTAGGTCATTTACAACTTCCCTAGGCTTGTTCTTGTCCAATTAGGGTTTTTAACCAATCTTGTGCATCCAATGGGTGTGTTTGTGTCATCGGATGAACAATTAGGTCATTTTCGGTCTCCCTATCCTTATTCTTGTCCAATTAGGGTTTTTAACGAATCTTGTGCATCAAATAGGTGTGTTTGTGTCATTGGATGAACATTTACGTCATTTTCGTCCTCCCTAGGCTTATTCTTTTCCAATTAGGGTTTCTAACCAATCTTGTGCATCCAATAGGTGTGTTTGTGTCATTGGATGAACAATTAGGTCATTTTCGGTCTCCCTAGGTTTGTTCATGTCCAATTAGGGTTTTTAACCTATCTTGTGCATCCAATTGGTGTGTTTGTGTCATTGGATGAACATTTAGGTCATTTACGACCTCCCTAGGCATATTCTTGTCCAATTACTGTTTCTAAACAATCTTGTGCATCCAATAGGTGTGTTTGTGTCATTGGATGAACAATTAGGTCATTTTCGTCCTCCCTAGGCTTATTCTTGTCCAATTAGGGTTTTCAACCAATCTTGTACATCGTATAAGTTCATTTGTGTCTTTGGATGAACAATTAGGTCATTTTTGTCCTCTTAAGGCTTATTCTTGTCCAATTAGGGTTTCTAACTAATCTTGTGCATCCAATAGGTGTGTTTGTGTCATTGGATGAACAATTAGGTCATTTTCGGTCTCCCTAGGCTTATTCTTGTCCAATTAGGGTTTCTAAATAATCTTGTGCATCCAATAAGTGTGTTTGTGTCATTGGATGAAAATTTAGGTCATTTTCGTCCTCCTAGGCTTATTCTTATCCAATTAGGGTTTTCAACCAATCTTGTGCATCGAATAAGTTCATTTGTGTCTTTGGATGAACAATTAGGTCATTTTTGTCCTCCTAAGGCTTATTCTTGTCCAATTAGGGTTTCTAACTAATCTTGTGCATCCAATAGGTGTGTTTGTGTCATTGGATGAACAATTAGGTCATTTTCGGTCTCCCTAGGCTTATTCATGTCCAATTAGGGTTTTTAACCAATCTTGTGCATCCAATAGGTGTGTTAGAGTCATTGGATGAACATTTTGGTCATTTTCGACCTCCCTAGGCTTATTCTTGTCCAATTAGGGTTTCTAACCAATCTTGTGCATCCAATAGGTGTGTTTGGGGCATTGGATAAACAATTAGGTCATTTTCATTCTCCCTAGGCTTATTCTTGTCAAGTTAGGGTTTCTAAATAATCTTGTGCATCCAATAGGTTTTTTTGTGTCATTGGATGAACATTTAGGTCATTTTCGTCCTCCCTAGGGTTATTCTTGTCCAATTAGGGTTTTCAACCAATCTTGTGCGTTGAATAAGTTCATTTGTGTCATTGGATGAACAATTAGGTCATTTTCGTCCTCCCTAGGCTTATTCCTGTCCAATTAAGGTTTCTAACCAATCTTGTGCATCTAATTGGTGTGTTTGTGTCATTGGATGAACAATTAGGTCATTTTCGTCCTCCCTAGGCTTATTCTTGTCCAATTAGGCTTTCTAACCAATCTTATGCATCCAATTTGTGTGTTTGTGTCATTGGATGAACATTTAGGGCATTTACGACTTCCCTAGGCTTGTTCTTGTCCAATTAGGGTTTCTAACCAATCTTGTGCATCCAATAGGTGTGTTTGTGTCATTGGATGAACAATTAGGTCATTTTCGGTCTCCCTAGGCTTATTCTTGTCCAATTAGGGTTTTTAACGAATCTTGTGCATCAAATAGGTGTGTTTGTGTCATTGGATGAACATTTAGGTAATTTTCGTCATCCCTTGGCTTATTTTTGGCCAATTAGGGTTTCTAACCAGTCTCGTGCTTCCAATAGGTGTGTTTGAGTCATTGGATGAACATTTAGGTCATTTTCGTCCTCCATCAGCTTATTCTTGTCCAATTAGGGTTTTCAACAATCTTGTGCATCGAATAAGCTCATTTGTGTCTTTGGATGAACAATTAGGTCATTTTTGTCCTCCCAAGGCTTATTCTTATCCAATTAGGGTTTCTAACTAATCTTGTGCATCCAATAGGTGTGTTGGTGTCATTGGATGAACAATTAGGTCATTTTCGGTCTCCCTAAGCTTATTCATGTCCAATTAGGGTTTTTAACCAATCTTGTGCATCCAATAGGTGTGTTTGTTTCATTGGATGAACATTTAGGTCATTTTCGTCATCCCTTGGCTTATTCTTGGCCAATTAGGGTTTCTAACCAATCTTGTGCATCCAATAGGTGTGTTATTATCATTGGATAAACATTTTTGTCATTTTCGACCTCCCTAGGCTTATTCTTGTCCAATTAGGGTTGCTAACCAATCTTGTGCATCCAATAGGTGTGTTTGGGTCATTGGATAAACAATTAGGTCATTTTCGTTCTCCCTAGGCTTATTCTTGTCAAATTAGGGTTTCTAAATAATCTTGTGCATCCAATAGGTGTGTTTGTGTCATTGGATGAACAATTAGATCATTTTCATCCTCCCTAGGCTTATTCTTGTCCAATTAGGCTTTCTAACCAATCTTGTGCATCCAATTGGTGTGTTTGTATCATTGGATGAACATTTAGGTCATTTACGACTTTCCTAGGCTTGTTCTTGTCCAATTAGTGTTTTTAACCAATCTTATGCATCCAATGGGTATGTTTGTGTCATCGGATGAACAATTAGGTCATTTTCGGTCTCCCTAGGCTTATTCTTGTCCAATTAGGGTTTTTAACCAATCTTGTGCATCCAATAGGTGTGTTTGTTTCATTGGATGAACATTTAGGTCATTTTCGTAATCCCTTAGCTTATTCTTGGCCAATTAAGGATTCTAACCAATCTTGTGCCTCCAATAGGTGTGTTAGAGTCATTGGATGAACATTTTGGTGATTTTCGACCTCTATAGGCTTATTGTTGTTCAATTAGGGTTTCTAAATAATCTTTGTGCATCCAATAGGTGTGTTTGTGTCATTGGATGAACAATTAGGTCATTTTCGTCCTCCCTAGGGTTATTCTTGTCCAATTAGGCTTTCTAACCAATTTTGTGCATCCAATTGCTGTGTTTGTGTCTTTGGATGAACATTTAGTTCATTTACGACTTCCCTAGGCTTGTTCTTGTCCAATTAGGGTTTTTAACCAATCTTGTGCATCCAATGGGTGTGTTTGTGTTATCGGATGAACAATTAGGTCATTTTCGGTCTCCCTATGCTTATTCTTGTCCAATTAGGGTTTTTAACGAATCTTGTGCATCCAATAGGTGTGTTTGTGTCATTGGATGAACATTTAGGTCATTTTCGTCCTCCCTAGGCTTATTCTTGTCCAATTAGGGTTTCTAACCAATCTTGTGCATCCAATAGGTGTGTTTGTGTCATTGGATGAACAATTAGGTCATTTTCGGTCTCCCTAGGTTTGTTCTTGTCCAATTAGGGTTTTTAACCTATCTTGTGCATCCAATTGGTGTGTTTGTGTCATTGGATGAACATTTAGGTCATTTACGACCTCCCTAGGCATATTCTTGTCCAATTACTGTTTCTAAACAATCTTGTGCATCCAATAGGTGTGTTTGTGTCATTGGATGAACAATTATGTCATTTTCGGTCTCCCTAGGCTTATTCTTGTCCAATTAGGGTTTTTAACCAATCTTGTGCATCCAATTGGTGTGTTTGTGTCATTGGATGAACATTTAGGTCATTTACGACCTCCCAATGCTTATTGTTCTCCAATTAGGGTTTCTAACCAATCTTATGCATCCAATTGGTGAGTTTGTGTCATTGGATGTACATTAAGGTCATTTACGACCTCCCTAGGCTTATTCTTGTAAAGTTAGGGTTTCTAACCAATCTTGTGGATCCAATAGGTGTTTTTGTGTCATTGGATAAACATTTAGGTCATTTTCGTCCTGCGTAGAGTTATTCTTTTCCAATAAGGGTTTTCAACCAATCTTGTGCATTGAATAAGTTCATTTGTGTCATTGGATAAACAATTAGGTCATTTTCGTCCTCCCTAGGCTTATTCTTGTCCAATTAGGGTTTCTAAATAATCTTATGCATCCAATAGTTGTGTTTGTGTCATTGGATGAACATTTAGGTCATTTTCGTCCTCCCTAGGCTTATTCTTGTCCAATTAGGTTTTTCAACCAATCTTGTGCATCCAATAAGTTCATTTGTGTCTTTGGATGAGCAATTAGGTCATTATCGTCCTCCCTAGGCTTATTCTTGTCCAATTAGGGTTTCTAACTAATCTTGTGCATCCAATAGGTGTGTTTGTGTCATTGGATGAACAATTAGGTCATTTTCGGTCTCCCTAGGCTTATTCTCGTCCAATTAGGGTATTTAACCAATCTTGTGCATCCAATAGGTGTGTTTGTGTCATTGGATGAACATTTAGGTCATTTTCGTCATCCCTTGGCTTATTTTTGGCCAATTAGGGTTTTTAACCAATCTGGTGCATCCAATAGGTGTGTTTGAGTCATTGGATGAACATTTTCTTTATTTTCGTCCTCCATCGGCTTATTCTTGTCCAATTAGGGTTTTCAACCAATCTTGTGCATCGAATAAATTCATTTGTGTCATTGGATGAACAATCAGGTCATTTTCGTCATCCCTAGGCTTATTCTTGTCCAATTAGGGTTTCTAACCAATCTTGTGCATCCAATAGGTGTGTTTGTGTCATTGGATGAACAATTAGGTCATTTTCGGTCTCCCTAGGCTTATTCTTGTCCAATTAGGGTTTCTAAATAATCTTGTGCATCCAATAAGTGTGTTTGTGTCATTGGATGAAAATTTAGGTCATTTTCGTCCTCCTAGGCTTATTCTTATCCAATTAGGGTTTTCAACCAATCTTGTGCATCGAATAAGTTCATTTGTGTCTTTGGATGAACAATTAGGTCATTTTTGTCCTCCTAAGGCTTATTCTTGTCCAATTAGGGTTTCTAAC
>JBBPBS010000421.1:101654-118211 GCA_037974835.1 Cicer judaicum
GTGTGTTTGTGTCATTGGATGAACATTTAGGGCATTTACGACTTCCCTAGGCTTGTTCTTGTCCAATTAGGGTTTCTAACCAATCTTGTGCATCCAATAGGTGTGTTTGTGTCATTGGATGAACAATTAGGTCATTTTCGGTCTCCCTAGGCTTATTCTTGTCCAATTAGGGTTTTTAACGAATCTTGTGCATCAAATAGGTGTGTTTGTGTCATTGGATGAACATTTAGGTAATTTTCGTCATCCCTTGGCTTATTTTTGGCCAATTAGGGTTTCTAACCAGTCTCGTGCTTCCAATAGGTGTGTTTGAGTCATTGGATGAACATTTAGGTCATTTTCGTCCTCCATCAGCTTATTCTTGTCCAATTAGGGTTTTCAACAATCTTGTGCATCGAATAAGCTCATTTGTGTCTTTGGATGAACAATTAGGTCATTTTTGTCCTCCCAAGGCTTATTCTTATCCAATTAGGGTTTCTAACTAATCTTGTGCATCCAATAGGTGTGTTGGTGTCATTGGATGAACAATTAGGTCATTTTCGGTCTCCCTAAGCTTATTCATGTCCAATTAGGGTTTTTAACCAATCTTGTGCATCCAATAGGTGTGTTTGTTTCATTGGATGAACATTTAGGTCATTTTCGTCATCCCTTGGCTTATTCTTGGCCAATTAGGGTTTCTAACCAATCTTGTGCATCCAATAGGTGTGTTATTATCATTGGATAAACATTTTTGTCATTTTCGACCTCCCTAGGCTTATTCTTGTCCAATTAGGGTTTCTAACCAATCTTGTGCATCCAATAGGTGTGTTTGGGTCATTGGATAAACAATTAGGTCATTTTCGTTCTCCCTAGGCTTATTCTTGTCAAATTAGGGTTTCTAAATAATCTTGTGCATCCAATAGGTGTGTTTGTGTCATTTGATGAACATTTAGGTCATTTTCGTCCTCCCTAGCGTTATTCTTGTCCAATTAGGGTTTTCAACCAATCTTGTGCGTTGAATAAGTTCATTTGTGTCATCGGATGAACAATTAGGTCATTTTCGTCCTCCCTAGGCTTATTCTTGTCCAATTAGGGTTTCTAACCAATCTTGTGCATCCAATAGGTGTGTTTGTGTCATTGGATGAACAATTAGGTCATTTTCGGTCTCCCTAGGCTTATTCTTGTCCAATTAGGGTTTCTAAATAATCTTGTGCATCCAATAGGTGTGTTTGTGTCTTTGGATGAACATTTAGGTCATTTTCGTCCTCCCTAGGCTTATTCTTGTCCAATTAGGGTTTTCAACCAATCTTGTGCATCCAATAAGTTCATTTGTGTGTTTGGATGAACAAATAGGTCATTTTCGTCTTCCCTAGGCTTATTCTTGTCCAATTAGGGTTTCTAACTAATCTTGTGCATCCAATAGGTGTGTTTGTGTCATTGGATGAACAATTAGGTCATTTTCGGTCTCCGTAGGCTTATTCTTGTCCAATTAGTAGGTCATTTTAGTCCTCCCTAGGCTTATTCTTGTCCAATTAGGATTTCTAACTAATCATGTGCATCCAATAGGTGTGTTTGTGTCATTGGATGAACAATTAGGTCATTTTCGGTCTCCCTAGGCTTATTCTTGTCCAACTAGGGTATTTAACCAATCTTGTGCGTCCAATAGGTGTGTTTGTGTCATTGGATGAACATTTAGGTCATTTTCGTCATCCCTTGGCTTATTTTTGGCCAATTAGGGTTTCTAACCAATCTCGTACATCCAATAGGTGTGTTTGAGTCATTAGATGAACATTTTCTTTATTTTCGTCCTCCATGGGCTTATTCTTGTCCAATTAGGGTTTTCAACCAATCTTGTGCATCGAATAAGTTCATTTGTGTCTTTGGATGAACAATTAGGTCATTTTTGTCCTCCTAAGGCTTATTCTTGTCCAATTAGGGTTTCTAACTAATCTTGTGCATCCAATAGGTGTGTTCGTGTCATTGGATGAACAATTAGGTCATTTTCGGTCTCCCTAGGCTTATTCATGTCCAATTAGGGTTTTCAACCAATCTTGTGCGTTGAATAAGTTCATTTGTGTCATTGGATGAACAATTAGGTCCTTTTCGTCCTCCCTAGGCTTATTCCTGTCCAATTAAGGTTTCTAACCATTCTTGTGCATCCAATTGGTGTGTTTGTGTCATTGGATGAACAATTAGGTCATTTTCGTCCTCCCTAGGATTATTCTTGTCCAATTAGGCTTTCTAACCAATCTTGTGCATCCAATTGGTGTGTTTGTGTCATTGGATGAACATTTATGTCATTTACGACTTTCCTAGGCTTGTTATTGTCCAATTAGTGTTTTTAACCAATCTTGTGCATTCAATGGATGTGTTTGTGTCATCGAATGAACAATTAGGTCATTTTCGGTCTCCCTAGGCTTATTCTTGTCCAATTAGGGTTTTTAACGAATCTTGTGCATCAAATAGGTGTGTTTGTGTCATTGGATGAACATTTAGGTCATTTTCGTCATCCCTTGGCTTATTTTTGGCCAATTAGGGTTTCTAACCAATCTCGTGCTTCCAATAGGTGTGTTTGAGTCATTGGATGAACATTTAGGTCATTTTCGTCCTCCATCAGCTGATTCTTGTCCAATTAGGGTTTTCAACCAATCTTGTGCATCGAATAAGCTGATTTGTGTCTTTGGATGAACAATTAGGTCATTTTTGTCCTCCCAAGGCTTATTCTTGTCCAATTAGGGTTTCTAACTAATCTTGTGCATCCAATAGGTGTGTTTGTGTCATTGGATGAACAATTAGGTCATTTTCGGTCTCCCTAGGCTTATTCATGTCCAATTAGGGTTTTTAACCAATCTTGTGCATCCAATAGGTGTGTTTGTGTCATTGGATGAACATTTAGGTCATTTTCGTCATCCCTTGACTTATTCTTGGCCAATTAGGGTTTCTAACCAATCTTGTGCATCCAATAGGTGTGTTAGAATCATTGGATGAACATTTTGGTCATTTCCGACCTCCCTAGGCTTATTCTTGTCCACTTAGGGTTTCTAACCAATCTTGTGCATCCAATAGGTGTGTTTGGGTCATTGGATAAACCATTAGGTCATTTTCGTTCTCCCTAGGCTTATTCTTGTCAAATTAGGGTTTCTAAATAATCTTGTGCATCCAATAGCTGTGTTTGTGTCATTGGATGAACATTTAGGTCATTTTAGTCCTCCCTAGGGTTATTCTTGTCCAATTAGGGTTTTCAACCAATCTTGTGCGTTGAATAAGTTCATTTGTGTCATTGGATGAACAATTAGGTCATTTTCGTCCTCCTTAGGCTTATTCCTGTCCAATTAAGGTTTCTAACCAATCTTGTGCATCCAATTGGTGTGTTTGTGTCATTGGATGAACAATTAGGTCATTTTCGTCCTCCCTAGGCTTATTCTTGTCCAATTAGGCTTTCTAACCAATCTTGTGCATCCAATTGGTGTGTTTGTGTCATTGGATGAACATTTAGGTCATTTACGACTTTCCTAGGCTTGTTCTTGTCCAATTAGTGTTTTTAACCAATCTTGTGCATCCAATGGGTGTGTTTGTGTCATCGGATGAACAATTAGGTCATTTTCGGTCTCCCTAGGCTTATTCTTGTCCAATTAGGGTTTTTAACCAATCTTGTGCATCCAATAGGTGTGTTTGTGTCATTGGATGAACATTTAGGTCATTTTCGTCATCCCTTAGCTTATTCTTGGCCAATTAGGGTTTCTAACCAATCTTGTGCCTCCAATAGGTGTGTTAGAGTCATTGGATGAACATTTTGGTCATTTTCGACCTCTGTAGGCTTATTCTTGTTCAATTAGGGTTTCTAACCAATCCTGTGCATCCAATAGGTGTGTTTGGGTCATTGGATAAACAATTAGGTCATTTTCGTCCTCCCTAGGCTTATTCTTGTCAAATTAGGGTTTCTAAATAATCTTGTGCATCCAATAGGTGTGTTTGTGTCATTGGATGAACAATTAGGTCATTTTCGTCCTCCCTAGGGTTATTCTTGTCCAATTAGGCTTTCTAACCAATTTTGTGCATCCAATTGGTGTGTTTGTGTCTTTGGATGAACATTTAGGTCATTTACAACTTCCCTAGGCTTGTTCTTGTCCAATTAGGGTTTTTAACCAATCTTGTGCATCCAATGGGTGTGTTTGTGTCATCGGATGAACAATTAGGTCATTTTCGGTCTCCCTATGCTTATTCTTGTCCAATTAGGGTTTTTAACGAATCTTGTGCATCAAATAGGTGTGTTTGTGTCATTGGATGAACATTTAGGTCATTTTCGTCCTCCCTAGGCTTATTCTTGTCCAATTAGGGTTTCTAACCAATCTTGTGCATCCAATAGGTGTGTTTGTGTCATTGGATGAACAATTAGGTCATTTTCGGTCTCCCTAGGTTTGTTCTTGTCCAATTAGGGTTTTTAACCTATCTTGTGCATCCAATTGGTGTGTTTGTGTCATTGGATGAACATTTAGGTCATTTACGACCTCCCTAGGCATATTCTTGTCCAATTACTGTTTCTAAACAATCTTGTGCATCCAATAGGTGTGTTTGTGTCATTGGATGAACAATTATGTCATTTTCGGTCTCGCTAGGCTTATTCTTGTCCAATTAGGGTTTTTAACCAATCTTGTGCATCCAATTGGTGTGTTTGTGTCATTGGATGAACATTTAGGTCATTTACGACCTCCCAATGCTTATTCTTGTCCAATTAGGGTTTCTAACCAATCTTATGCATCCAATTGGTGAGTTTGTGTCATTGGATGAACATTTAGGTCATTTACGATCTCCCTGCTTATTCTTGTCCAATTAGTGTTTTTAACGAATCATGTGCATCCAATAGGTGTGTTTGTGTCATTGGATGAACAATTAGGTCATTTTCGTCCTCCCTAGGCTTATTCTTGTAAAATTAGGGTTTCTAACAAATCTTGTGCATCCAATAGGTGTTTTTGTGTCATTGGATAAACATTTAGGTCATTTTCGTCCTCCGTAGAGTTATTCTTTTCCAATTAGGGTTTTCAACCAATCTTGTGCATCGAATAAGTTCATTTGTGTCATTGGATGAACAATTAGGTCATTTTCGTCCTCCCTAGGCTTATTCTTGTCCAATTAGGGTTTCTAACCAATCTTGTGCATCCAATAGGTGTGTTTGTGTCATTGGATGAACAATTAGGTCATTTTCGGTCTCCCTAGGTTTGTTCTTGTCCAATTAGGGTTATTAACCAATCTTGTGCATGCAATTGGTGTGTTTGTGTCATTGGATGAACATTTAGGTCATTTACGACCTCCCAATGCTTATTCTTGTCCAATTAGGGTTTCTAACCAATCTTATGCATCCAATTGGTGAGTTTGTGTCATTGGATGAACATTTAGGTCATTGGATGAACATTTAGGGTTTTTAACGAATCTTGTGCATCAAATAGGTGTGTTTGTGTCATTGGATGAACATTTAGGTCATTTTCGTCCTCCCTAGGCTTATTCTTGTCCAATTAGGGTTTCTAACCAATCTTGTGCATCCAATAGGTGTGTTTGTGTCATTGGATGAACAATTAGGTCATTTTCGGTCTCCCTAGGCTTATTCTCGTCCAATTAGGGTATTTAACCAATCTTGTGCATCCAATAGGTGTGTTTGTTTCATTGGATGAACATTTAGGTCATTTTCGTCATCCCTTGGCTTATTTTTGGCCAATTAGGGTTTTTAACCAATCTTGTGCATCCAATAGGTGTGTTTGAGTCATTGGATGAACATTTTCTTTATTTTCGTCCTCCATCGGCTTATTCTTGTCCAATTAGGGTTTTCCACCAATCTTGTGGATCGAATAAGTTCATTTGTGTCATTGGATGAACAATTATGTCATTTTCGTTCTCCCTAGGCTTATTCTTGTCAAATTAGGGTTTCTAAATAATCTTGTGCATCCAATAGGTGTGTTTGTGTCATTGGATGAACATTTAGGTCATTTTCGTCCTCCCTAGGGTTATTCTTGTCCAATTAGGGTTTTCAACCAATCTTGTGCGTTGAATAAGTTCATTTGTGTCATTGGATGAACAATTAGGTCATTTTCGTCCTCCCTAGGCTTATTCCTGTCCAATTAAGGTTTCTAACCAATCTTGTGCATCCAATTGGTGTGTTTGTGTCATTGGATGAACAATTAGGTCATTTTCGTCCTCCCTAGGCTTATTCTTGTCCAATTAGGCTTTCTAACCAATCTTGTGCATCCAATTGGTTTGTTTGTGTCATTGGATGAACATTTAGGTCATTTACGACTTTCCTAGGCTTGTTCTTGTCCAATTAGTGTTTTTAACCAATCTTGTGCATCCAATGGGTGTGTTTGTGTCATCGGATGAACAATTAGGTCATTTTCGGTCTCCCTAGGCTTATTCTTGTCCAATTAGGGTTTTTAACCAATCTTGTGCATCCAATAGGTGTGTTTGTGTCATTGGACTAACATTTAGGTCATTTTCGTCATCCCTTAGCTTATTCTTGGCCAATTAGGGTTTCTAACCAATCTTGTGCCTCCAATAGGTGTGTTAGAGTCATTGGATGAACATTTTGGTCATTTTCGACCTCTGTAGGCTTATTCTTGTTCAATTAGGGTTTCTAACCAATCCTGTGCATCCAATAGGTGTGTTTGGGTCATTGGATAAACAATTAGGTCATTTTCGTCCTCCCTAGGCTTATTCTTGTCAAATTAGGGTTTCTAAATAATCTTGTGCATCCAATAGGTGTGTTTGTGTCATTGGATGAACAATTAGGTCATTTTCGTCCTCCCTAGGGTTATTCTTGTCCAATTAGGCTTTCTAACCAATTTTGTGCATCCAATTGGTGTGTTTGTGTCTTTGGATGAACATTTAGGTCATTTACAACTTCCCTAGGCTTGTTCTTGTCCAATTAGGGTTTTTAACCAATCTTGTGCATCCAATGGGTGTGTTTGTGTCATCGGATGAACAATTAGGTCATTTTCGGTCTCCCTATGCTTATTCTTGTCCAATTAGGGTTTTTAACGAATCTTGTGCATCAAATAGGTGTGTTTGTGTCATTGGATGAACATTTAGGTCATTTTCGTCCTCCCTAGGCTTATTCTTGTCCAATTAGGGTTTCTAACCAATCTTGTGCATCCAATAGGTGTGTTTGTGTCATTGGATGAACAATTAGGTCATTTTCGGTCTCCCTAGGTTTGTTCTTGTCCAATTAGGGTTTTTAACCTATCTTGTGCATCCAATTGGTGTGTTTGTGTCATTGGATGAACATTTAGGTCATTTACGACCTCCCTAGGCATATTCTTGTCCAATTACTGTTTCTAAACAATCTTGTGCATCCAATAGGTGTGTTTGTGTCATTGGATGAACAATTATGTCATTTTCGGTCTCGCTAGGCTTATTCTTGTCCAATTAGGGTTTTTAACCAATCTTGTGCATCCAATTGGTGTGTTTGTGTCATTGGATGAACATTTAGGTCATTTACGACCTCCCAATGCTTATTCTTGTCCAATTAGGGTTTCTAACCAATCTTATGCATCCAATTGGTGAGTTTGTGTCATTGGATGAACATTTAGGTCATTTACGATCTCCCTGCTTATTCTTGTCCAATTAGTGTTTTTAACGAATCATGTGCATCCAATAGGTGTGTTTGTGTCATTGGATGAACAATTAGGTCATTTTCGTCCTCCCTAGGCTTATTCTTGTAAAATTAGGGTTTCTAACAAATCTTGTGCATCCAATAGGTGTTTTTGTGTCATTGGATAAACATTTAGGTCATTTTCGTCCTCCGTAGAGTTATTCTTTTCCAATTAGGGTTTTCAACCAATCTTGTGCATCGAATAAGTTCATTTGTGTCATTGGATGAACAATTAGGTCATTTTCGTCCTCCCTAGGCTTATTCTTGTCCAATTAGGGTTTCTAACCAATCTTGTGCATCCAATAGGTGTGTTTGTGTCATTGGATGAACAATTAGGTCATTTTCGGTCTCCCTAGGCTTGTTCTTGTCCAATTAGGGTTTTTAACCAATCTTGTGCATCCAATTGGTGTTTTGTTGTCATTGCATGAACATTTTGGTCATTTACGACTTCCCTAGGCTTATTCTTGTCCAATTAGGGTTTCTAACCAATCTTGTGCATCCAATAGGTGTGTTTGTGTCATTGGTTGAACACTTAGGTCATTTTCGTCCTCCCTAGGCTTATTCTTGTCCAATTAGGGTTTCTAACCAATCTTGTGCATCCAATTGGTGTTTTGTTGTCATTGCATGAACATTTGGGTCATTTAATACTTCCCTAGGCTTATCCTTGTCCAATTAGGGTTTCTAACCAATCTTGTGCATCCAATAGGTGTGTTTGTGTCATTGGATGAACACTTAGGTCATTTTCGTCCTCCCTAGGCATATTCTTGTCCAATTAGGGTTTCTAACCAATCTTGTGCATCCAATAGGTGTGTTTGTGTCATTGGATGAACATTTAGGTCATTTTGGTCATCCCTTGGCTTATTCTTGGCCAATTAGGGTTTCTAACCAATCTTGTGCATCCAATAGGTGTGTTTGTGTCATTGGATGAACATTTTCGTCAATTTCGACCTCCCTATGCTTATTCTTGTCCAATTAGGGTTTCTAACCAATCTTGTGCATCCAATTGGTGTTTTGTTGTCATTGGATGAACATTTTGGTCATTTACGACTTCCCTAGGCTTATTCTTGTCCTATTAGGGTTTCTAACCAATCTTGTGCATCCAATAGGTGTGTTTGTGTCATTGGATGAACAATTAGGTCATTTTCGTCCTCCCTAGGCTTATTCTTGTCCAATTAGGGTTTCTAACCAATCTTGTGCATCCAATAGTTGTGTTTGTGTAATTGGATGAACATTTAGGTCATTTTAGACCTCCCTAGGCTTATTCTTGTCCAATTAGGGTTTCTAACCAATCTTGTCCATCCAATAGGTGTGTTTGTGTCATTGGATGAACAATTAGGTCATTTTCGTCCTCCCTAGGCTTATTCTTGTCCAATTAGGGTTTCTAACCAATCTTGTGCATCCAATAGGTGTGTTTGTGTCATTGGTTGAACAATTAGGTCATTTTCGTCCTCCCTAGGCTTATTCTTGTCCAATTAGGCTTTCTAACCAATCTTATGCATCCAATTGGTGTGTTTGTGTCTTTGGATGAACATTTACGTCATTTACGACTTCCCTAGGCTTGTTCTTGTCCAATTAGGGTTTTTAACCAATCTTGTGCATCCAATGGGAGTGTTTGTGTCATCGGATGAACAATTAGGTAATTTTCGGTCTCCCCTTGCTTATTCTTGTCCAATTAGGCTTTTTAACGAATCTTGCGCATCAAATAGGTGTGTTTGTGTCATTGGATGAACATGTAGGTCATTTTCGTCCTCCCTAGGCTTATTCTTGTCCAATTAGGGTTTTTAACCAATCTTGTGCATCCAATAGGTGTGTTTGTGTCATTGGTTGAACAATTAGGTCATTTTCGTCCTCCCTAGGCTTATTCTTGTCCAATTAGGCTTTCTAACCAATCTTATGCATCCAATTGGTGTGTTTGTGTCTTTGGATGAACATTTACGTCATTTACGACTTCCCTAGGCTTGTTCTTGTCCAATTAGGGTTTTTAACCAATCTTGTGCATCCAATGGGAGTGTTTGTGTCATCGGATGAACAATTAGGTAACTTTCGGTCTCCCTAGGCTTATTCTTGTCCAATTAGGGTTTTTAACAAATCTTGTGCATCAAATAGGTGTGTTTGTGTCATTGGATGAACATTTAGGTCATTTTCGTCCTCCCTAGGCTTATTCTTGTCCAATTAGGGTTTCTAACCAATCTTGTGCATCCAATAGGTGTGTTTGTGTCATTGGATGAACAATTAGGTCATTTTCGGTCTCCCTAGGTTTGTTCTTGTCCAATTAGGGTTATTAACCAATCTTGTGCATGCAATTGGTGTGTTTGTGTCATTGGATGAACATTTAGGTCATTTACGACCTCCCAATGCTTATTCTTGTCCAATTAGGGTTTCTAACCAATCTTATGCATCCAATTGGTGAGTTTGTGTCATTGGATGAACATTTAGGTCATTGGATGAACATTTAGGGTTTTTAACGAATCTTGTGCATCAAATAGGTGTGTTTGTGTCATTGGATGAACATTTAGGTCATTTTCGTCCTCCCTAGGCTTATTCTTGTCCAATTAGGGTTTCTAACCAATCTTGTGCATCCAATAGGTGTGTTTGTGTCATTGGATGAACAATTAGGTCATTTTCGGTCTCCCTAGGTTTGTTCTTGTCCAATTAGGGTTTTTAACCTATCTTGTGCATCCAATTGGTGTGTTTGTGTCATTGGATGAACATTTAGGTCATTTACGACCTCCCTAGGCATATTCTTGTCCAATTACTGTTTCTAAACAATCTTGTGCATCCAATAGGTGTGTATGTGTCATTGGATCAACAATTATGTCATTTTCGGTCTCCCTAGGCTTATTCTTGTCCAATTAGGGTTTTTAACCAATCTTGTGCATCCAATTGGTGTGTTTGTGTCATTGGATGAACATTTAGGTCATTTACGACCTCCCAATGCTTATTCTTGTCCAATTAGGGTTTCTAACCAATCTTATGCATCCAATTGGTGAGTTTGTGTCATTGGATGAACATTAAGGTCATTTACGACCTCCCTAGGCTTATTCTTGTAAAATTAGGGTTTCTAACCAATCTTGTGGATCCAATAGGTGTTTTTGTGTCATTGGATAAACATTTAGGTCATTTTCGTCCTCCGTAGAGTTATTCTTTTCCAATAAGGGTTTTCAACCAATCTTGTGCATCGAATAAGTTCATTTGTGTCATTGGATAAACAATCAGGTCATTTTCGTCCTCCCTAGGCTTATTCTTGTCCAATTAGGGTTTCTAAATAATCTTGTGCATCCAATAGGTGTGTTTGTGTCATTGGATGAACATTTAGGTCATTTTCGTCCTCCCTAGGCTTATTCTTGTCCAATTAGGGTTTTCACCAATCTTGTGCATCGAATAAGTTCATTTCTGTCTTTGGATGAACAATTAGGTCATTTTTGTCCTCCTAAGGCTTATTCTTGTCCAATTAGGGTTTCTAACTAATCTTGTGCATCCAATAGGTGTGTTTGTGTCATTGGATGAACAATTAGGTCATTTTCGGTCTCCCTAGGCTTATTCTCGTCCAATTAGGGTATTTAACCAATCTTGTGCATCCAATAGGTGTGTTTGTGTCATTGGATGAACAATTAGGTCATTTTCGGTCTCCCTAGGCTTATTCATGTCCAATTAGGGTTTTTAACCAATCTTGTGCATCCAATAAGTGTGTTAGAGTCATTGGATGAACATTTTGGTCATTTTCGACCTCCCTAGGCTTATTCTTGTCCAATTAGGGTTTCTAACCAATCTTGTGCATCCAATAGGTGTGTTTGGGTCATTGGATAAACAATTAGGTCATTTTCGTTCTCCGTAGGCTTATTCTTGTCAAATTAGGGTTTCTAAATAATCTTGTGCATCCAATAGGTGTGTTTGTGTCATTGGATGAACATTTACGTCATTTTCGTCCTCCCTAGGGTTATTCTTGTCCAATTAGGGTTTTCAACCAATCTTGTGCGTTAAATAAGTTCATTTGTGTCATTGGATGAACAATTAGGTCATTTTCGTCCTCCCTAGGCTTATTCTTGTCCAATTAAGGTTTCTAACCAATCTTGTGCATCCAATTGGTGTGTTTGTGTCATTGGATGAACAATTAGGTCATTTTCGTCCTCCCTAGGCTTATTCTTGTCCAATTAGGCTTTCTAACCAATCTTATGCATCCAATTGGTGTGTTTGTGTCATTGGATGAACATTTAGGTCATTTACGACTTTCCTAGGCTTGTTCTTGTCCAATTAGTGTTTTTAACCAATCTTGTGCATCCAATGGGAATGTTTGTGTCATCGGATGAACAATTAGGTCATTTTCGATCTCCCTAGGCTTATTCTTGTCCAATTAGGGTTTTTAACCAATCTTGTGCATCCAATAGGTGTGTTTGTTTCATTGGATGAACATTTAGGTCATTTTCGTCATCCCTTAGCTTATTCTTGGCCAATTAGGGATTCTAACCAATCTTGTGCCTCCAATAGGTGTGTTAGAGTCATTGGATGAACATTTTGGTCATTTTCGACCTCTCTAGGCTTATTCTTGTTCAATTAGGGTTTCTAAATAATCTTGTGCATCCAATAGTTGTGTTTGTGTCATTGGATGAACAATTAGGTCATTTTCGTCCTCCCTAGGGTTATTCTTGTCCAATTAGGCTTTCTAACCAATTTTGTGCATCCAATTGGTGTGTTTGTGTCTTTGGATGAACATTTAGTTCATTTACGACTTCCCTAGGCTTGTTCTTGTCCAATTAGGGTTTCTAACCAATCTTGTGCATCCAATAGGTGTGTTTGTGTCATAGGATGAACAATTAGGTCATTTTCGGTCTCCCTATGCTTATTCTTGTCCAATTTGGGTTTTTAACGAATCTTGTGCATCAAATAGGTGTGTTTGTGTCATTGGATGAACATTTAGGTCATTTTCGTCCTCCCTAGGCTTATTCTTGTCCAATTAGGGTTTCTAACCAATCTTGTGCATCCAATAGGTGTGTTTGTGTCATTGGATGAACAATTAGGTCATTTTCGGTCTCCCTAGGTTTGTTCTTGTCCAATTAGGGTTTTTAACCTATCTTGTGCATCCAATTGGTGTGTTTGTGTCATTGGATGAACATTTAGGTCATTTACGACCTCCCTAGGCATATTCTTGTCCAATTACTGTTTCTAAAGAATCTTGTGCATCCAATAGGTGTGTTTGTGTCATTGGATGAACAATTATGTCATTTTCGGTCTCCCTAGGCTTATTCTTGTCCAATTAGGGTTTTTAACTAATCTTGTGCATCCAATTGGTGTGTTTGTGTCATTGGATGAACATTTAGGTCATTTACGACCTCCCAATACTTATTCTTGTCCAATTAGGGTTTCTAACCAATCTTATGCATCCAATGGGTGAGTTTGTGTCATTGGATGAACATTAAGGTCATTTACGACCTCCCTAGGCTTATTCTTGTAAAATTATGGTTTCTAACCAATCTTGTGGATCCAATAGGTGTTTTTGTGTCATTGGATAAACATTTAGGTCATTTTCGTCCTCCGTGGAGTTATTCTTTTCCAAATAGGGTTTTCAACCAATCTTGTGCATCGAATAAGTTCATTTGTGTCATTGGATGAACAATTAGGTCATTTTCGTCCTCCCTAGGCTTATTCTTGTCCAATTAGGGTTTCTACCCAATCTTGTGCATCCAATAGGTGTGTTTGTATCATTGGATGAACAATTAGGTCATTTTCGGTCTCCCTAGGCTTATTCTTGTCCAATTAGGGTTTTCAACCAATCTTGTGCATCCAATAAGTTCATTTGTGTCTTTGGATGAACAATTATTACGTCATTTTCGTCCTCCCTAGGCTTATTTTTGTCCAATTAGGGTTTCTAACTAATCTTGTGCAACCAATAGGTGTGTTTGTGTCATTAGATGAACAATTAGGTCATTTTCGGTCTCCCTAGGCTTATTCTTGTCCAATTACGGTATTTAACCAATCTTGTGCATCCAATAGGTGTGTTTGTGTCATTGGATGAACATTTAGTTCATTTTCGTCATCCCTTGGCTTATTTTTGGCCAATTAGGGTTTCTAACCAATCTCGTGCATCCAATAGGTGTGTTTGAGTCATTGGATGAACATTTTCTTTATTTTTGTCCTCCATCGGCTTATTCTTGTCCAATTAGGGTTTTCAACCAATCTTGTGCATCGAATAAGTTCATTTGTGTCTTTGGATGAACAATTAGGTCCTTTTTGTCCTCCCAAGGCTTATTCTTGTCCAATTAGGGTTTCTAACTAATCTTGTGCATCCAATAGGTGTGTTTGTGTCATTGGATGAACAATTAGGTCATTTTCGGTCTCCCTAGGCTTATTCATGTCCAATTAGGGTTTCTAACCAATCTTGTGCATCCAATAGGTGTGTTTGTGTCATTGGATGAACATTTAGGTTATTTTCGTCATCCCTTGGCTTATTCTTGTCCAATTAGGGTTTCTAACCAATCTTCTGCATCCAATAGGTTTGTTAGAGTCATTGGATGAACATTTTGGTCATTTTAGACCTCCCTAGGCTTTTCTTGTCCAATTAGGGTTTCTAACCAATCTTGTGCATCCAATAGGTGTGTTTGGGTCATTGGATGAACAATTAGGTCATTTTCGTCCTCCCTAGGCTTATTCTTGTCCAATTAGGTTTTCTAACCAATCTTGTGCATCCAATTGGTGTGTTTGTGTCATTGGATGAACATTTAGGTCATTTACGACTTTCCTAGGCTTGTTCTTGTCCAATTAGTGTTTTTAACTAATCTTGTGCATCCAATGGGTGTGTTTGTGTCATCGGATGAACAATTAGGTCATTTTCGGTCTCCCTATGCTTATTCTTGTCCAATTAGGGTTTTTAACGAAACTTGTGCATCAAATAGGTGTGTTTGTGTCATTGGATGAACATTTAGGTCATTTTCGTCCTCCCTAGGCTTATTCTTGTCCAATTAGGGTTTCTAACCAATCTTGTGCATCCAATAGGTGTGTTTGTGTCATTGGATGAACAATTAGGTCATTTTCGGTCTCCCTAGGTTTGTTCTTGTCCAATTAGGGTTTTTAACCTATCTTGTGCATCCAATTGGTGTGTTTGTGTCATTGGATGAACATTTAGGTCATTTACGACCTCCCTAGGCATATTCTTGTCCAATTACTGTTTCTAAACAATCTTGTGCATCCAATAGGTGTGTATGTGTCATTGGATCAACAATTATGTCATTTTCGGTCTCCCTAGGCTTATTCTTGTCCAATTAGGGTTTTTAACCAATCTTGTGCATCCAATTGGTGTGTTTGTGTCATTGGATGAACATTTAGGTCATTTACGACCTCCCAATGCTTATTCTTGTCCAATTAGGGTTTCTAACCAATCTTATGCATCCAATTGGTGAGTTTGTGTCATTGGATGAACATTAAGGTCATTTACGACCTCCCTAGGCTTATTCTTGTAAAATTAGGGTTTCTAACCAATCTTGTGGATCCAATAGGTGTTTTTGTGTCATTGGATAAACATTTAGGTCATTTTCGTCCTCCGTAGAGTTATTCTTTTCCAATAAGGGTTTTCAACCAATCTTGTGCATCGAATAAGTTCATTTGTGTCATTGGATAAACAATCAGGTCATTTTCGTCCTCCCTAGGCTTATTCTTGTCTAATTAGGGTTTCTAAATAATCTTGTGCATCCAATAGGTCTGTTTGTGTCATTGGATGAACATTTAGGTCATTTTCGTCCTCCCTAGGCTTATTCTTGTCCAATTAGGTTTTTCAACCAATCTTGTGCGTTGAATAAGTTCATTTCTGTCATTGGATGAACAATTAGGTCATTTTCGTCCTCCCTAGGCTTATTCCTGTCCAATTAAGGTTTCTAACCAATCTTGTGCATCCAATTGGTGTGTTTGTGTCATTGGATGAACAATTAGGTCATTTTCGTCCTCCCTAGGCTTATTCTTGTCCAATTAGGCTTTCTAACCAATCTTGTGCATCCAATTGGTGTGTTTGTGTCATTGGATGAACATTTAGGTCATTTACGACTTTCCTAGGCTTGTTCTTGTCCAATTAGTGTTTTTAACCAATCTTGTGCATCCAATGGGTGTGTTTGTGTCATCGAATGAACAATTAGGTCATTTTCGGTCTCCCTAGGCTTATTCTTGTCCAATTAGGGTTTTTAACGAATCTTGTGCATCAAATAGGTGTGTTTGTGTCATTGGATGAACATTTAGGTCATTTTCGTCATCCCTTGGCTTATTTTTGGCCAATTAGGGTTTCTAACCAATCTCGTGCTTCCAATAGGTGTGTTTGAGTCATTGGATGAACATTTAGGTCATTTTCGTCCTCCATCAGCTGATTCTTGTCCAATTAGGGTTTTCAACCAATCTTGTGCATCGAATAAGCTGATTTGTGTCTTTGGATGAACAATTAGGTCATTTTTGTCCTCCCAAGGCTTATTCTTGTCCAATTAGGGTTTCTAACTAATCTTGTGCATCCAATAGGTGTGTTTGTGTCATTGGATGAACAATTAGGTCATTTTCGGTCTCCCTAGGCTTATTCTTGTCCAATTAGGGTTTTTAACCAATCTTGTGCATCCAATAGGTGTGTTTGTGTCATTGGATGAACATTTAGGTCATTTTCGTCATCCCTTGGCTTATTTTTGGCCAATTAGGGTTTCTAACCAATCTCGTGCATCCAATAGGTGTGTTTGATTCATTGGATGAACATTTTCTTTATTTTCGTCCTCCATCAGCTTATTCTTGTCCAATTAGGGTTTTCAACAAATCTTGTGCATCGAATAAGTTCATTTGTGTCTTTGGATGAACAATTAGGTCCTTTTTGTCCTCCCAAGGCTTATTCTTGTCCAATTAGGGTTTCTAACTAATCTTGTGCATCCAATAGGTGTGTTTGTGTCATTGGATGAACAATTAGGTCATTTTCGGTCTCCCTAGGCTTATTC
>JBBPBS010000421.1:132955-163300 GCA_037974835.1 Cicer judaicum
TGTGTTTGTGTCATTGGATGAACATTTAGGTCATTTTAGTCCTCCCTAGGGTTATTCTTGTCCAATTAGGGTTTTCAACCAATCTTGTGCGTTGAATAAGTTCATTTGTGTCATTGGATGAACAATTAGGTCATTTTCGTCCTCCTTAGGCTTATTCCTGTCCAATTAAGGTTTCTAACCAATCTTGTGCATCCAATTGGTGTGTTTGTGTCATTGGATGAACAATTAGGTCATTTTCGTCCTCCCTAGGCTTATTCTTGTCCAATTAGGCTTTCTAACCAATCTTGTGCATCCAATTGGTTTGTTTGTGTCTTTGGATGAACATTTAGGTCATTTACGACTTCCCTAGGCTTGTTCTTGTCCAATTAGGGTTTTTAACCAATCTTGTGCATCCAATGGGTGTGTTTGTGTCATCGGATGAACAATTAGGTCATTTTCGGTCTCCCTATGCTTATTCTTGTCCAATTAGGGTTTTTAACGAATCTTGTGCATCAAATAGGTGTGTTTGTATCATTGGATGAACATTTAGGTCATTTTCGTTCTCCCTAGGCTTATTCTTTTCAAATTAGGGTTTCTAAATAATCTTGTGCATCCAATAGGTGTGTTTGTGTCATTGGATGAACATTTAGGTCAATTTCGTCCTCCCTAGGGTTATGCTTGTCCAATTAGGGTTTTCAACCAATCTTGTGCGTTGAATAAGTTCATTTGTGTCATTGGATGAACAATTAGGTCATTTTTGTCCTCCCTAGGCTTATTCCTGTCCAATTAAGGTTTCTAACCAATCTTGTGCATCCAATTGGTGTGTTTGTGTCATTGGATGAACAATTAGGTCATTTTCGTCCTCCCTAGGCTTATTCTTGTCCAATTAGGTTTTCTAACCAATCTTGTGCATCCAATTGGTGTGTTTGTGTCATTGGATGAACATTTAGGTCATTTACGACTTTCCTAGGCTTGTTCTTGTCCAATTAGTCTTTTTAACCAATCTTGTGCATCCAATGGGTATGTTTGTGTCATCGGACGAACAATTAGGTCATTTTAGGTCTCCCTATGCTTATTCTTGTGCAATTAGGGTTTTTAACGAATCTTGTGCATCAAATAGGTGTGTTTGTGTCATTGGATGAACATTTAGGTCATTTTCGTCCTCCCTAGGCTTATTCTTGTCCAATTAGGGTTTCTAACCAATCTTGTGCATCCAATAGGTGTGTTAGAATCATTGGATGAACATTTAGGTCATTTTCGTCCTCCCTAGGCTTATTCTTGTCCAATTAGGGTTTCTAACCAATCTTGTGCATCCAATGGGTGTGTTTGTGTCATTGGATGAACAATTAGGTCATTTTCGGTCTCCCTAGGCTTATTCTTGTCCAATTAGGGTATTTAACCAATCTTGTGCATCCAATAGGTGTGTTTGTGTCATTGGATGAACATTTAGGTCATTTTCGTCAACCCTTGGCTTATTTTTGGCCAATTAGGGTTTCTAACCAATCTCGTGCATCCAATAGGTGTGTTTGAGTCGTTGGATGAACATTTTCTTTATTTTCGTCCTCCATCGGCTTATTCTTGTCCAATTAGGGTTTTCAACCAATCTTGTGCATCGAATAAGTTCATTTGTGTCTTTGGATGAACAATTAGGTCCTTTTTGTCCTCCCAAGGCTTATTCTTGTCGAATTAGAGTTTCTAACTAATCTTGTGTATCCAATAGGTGTGTTTGTGTCATTCGATGAACAATTAGGTCATTTTCGGTCTCCATAGGCTTATTCATGTCCAATTAGGGTTTTTAACCAATCTTGTGCATCCAATAGTTGTGTTTGTGTCATTGGATGAACATTTAGGTTATTTTCGTCATCCCTTGACTTATTCTTGGCCAATTAGGGTTTCTAACCAATCTTGTGCATCCAATAGGTGTGTTAGAATCATTGGATGAACATTTTGGTCATTTCCGACCTCCCTAGGCTTATTCTTGTCCAATTAGGGTTTCTAACCAATCTTGTGCATCCAATAGGTGTGTTTGGGTCATTGGATAAACAATTAGGTCATTTTCGTTCTCCCTAGGCTTATTCTTGTCAAATTAGGGTTTCTAAATAATCTTGTGCATCCAATAGGTGTGTTTGTGTCATTGGATGAACATTTAGGTCATTTTAGTCCTCCCTAAGGTTATTCTTGTCCAATTAGGGTTTTCAACCAATCTTGTGCGTTGAATAAGTTCATTTGTGTCATTGGATGAACAATTAGGTCATTTTCGTCCTCCTTAGGCTTATTCCTGTCCAATTAAGGTTTCTAACCAATCTTGTGCATCCAATTGGTGTGTTTGTGTCATTGGATGAACAATTAGGTCATTTTCGTCCTCCCTAGGCTTATTCTTGTCCAATTAGGCTTTCTAACCAATCTTGTGCATCCAATTGGTTTGTTTGTGTCATTGGATGAACATTTAGGTCATTTACGACTTTCCTAGGCTTGTTCTTGTCCAATTAGTGTTTTTAACCAATCTTGTGCATCCAATGGGTGTGTTTGTGTCATCGGATGAACAATTAGGTCATTTTCGGTCTCCCTAGGCTTATTCTTGTCCAATTAGGGTTTTTAACCAATCTTGTGCATCCAATAGGTGTGTTTGTGTCATTGGACTAACATTTAGGTCATTTTCGTCATCCCTTAGCTTATTCTTGGCCAATTAGGGTTTCTAACCAATCTTGTGCCTCCAATAGGTGTGTTAGAGTCATTGGATGAACATTTTGGTCATTTTCGACCTCTGTAGGCTTATTCTTGTTCAATTAGGGTTTCTAACCAATCCTGTGCATCCAATAGGTGTGTTTGGGTCATTGGATAAACAATTAGGTCATTTTCGTCCTCCCTAGGCTTATTCTTATCAAATTAGGGTTTCTAAATAATCTTGTGCATCCAATAGGTGTGTTTGTGTCATTGGATGAACAATTAGGTCATTTTCGTCCTCCCTAGGCTTATTCTTGTCCAATTAGGCTTTCTAACCAATCTTGTGCATCCAATTGGTTTGTTTGTGTCATTGGATGAACATTTAGGTCATTTACGACTTTCCTAGGCTTGTTCTTGTCCAATTAGTGTTTTTAACCAATCTTGTGCATCCAATGGGTGTGTTTGTGTCATCGGATGAACAATTAGGTCATTTTCGGTCTCCCTAGGCTTATTCTTGTCCAATTAGGGTTTTTAACCAATCTTGTGCATCCAATAGGTGTGTTTGTGTCATTGGACTAACATTTAGGTCATTTTCGTCATCCCTTAGCTTATTCTTGGCCAATTAGGGTTTCTAACCAATCTTGTGCCTCCAATAGGTGTGTTAGAGTCATTGGATGAACATTTTGGTCATTTTCGACCTCTGTAGGCTTATTCTTGTTCAATTAGGGTTTCTAACCAATCCTGTGCATCCAATAGGTGTGTTTGGGTCATTGGATAAACAATTAGGTCATTTTCGTCCTCCCTAGGCTTATTCTTGTCAAATTAGGGTTTCTAAATAATCTTGTGCATCCAATAGGTGTGTTTGTGTCATTGGATGAACAATTAGGTCATTTTCGTCCTCCCTAGGGTTATTCTTGTCCAATTAGGCTTTCTAACCAATTTTGTGCATCCAATTGGTGTCTTTGGATGAACATTTAGGTCATATACAACTTCCTTAGGCTTGTTCTTGTCCAATTAGGGTTTTTAACCAATCTTGTGCATCCGATGGGTGTGTTTGTGTCATCGGATGAACAATTAGGTCATTTTCGGTCTCCCTATGCTTATTCTTGTCCAATTAGGGTTTCTAACCAATCTTGTGCATCCAATAGGTGTGTTTGTGTCATTGGATGAACAATTAGGTCATTTTCGGTCTCCCTAGGTTTGTTCTTGTCCAATTAGGGTTTTTAACCTATCTTGTGCATCCAATTGGTGTGTTTGTGTCATTGGATGAACATTTAGGTCATTTACGACCTCCCTTGGAATATTCTTGTCCAATTACTGTTTCTAAACAATCTTGTGCATCCAATAGGTGTGTTTGTGTCATTGGATGAACAATTATGTCATTTTCGGTCTCCCTAGGCTTATTCTTGTCCAATTAGGGTTTTTAACCAATCTTGTGCATCCAATTGGTGTGTTTGTGTCATTGGATGAACATTTAGGTCATTTACAACCTCCCAATGCTTATTCTTGTCCAATTAGGGTTTCTAACCAATCTTATGCATCCAATTGGTGAGTTTGTGTCATTGGATGAACATTAAGGTCATTTACGACCTCCCTAGGCTTATTCTTGTAAAATTAGGGTTTCTAACCAATCTTGTGGATCCAATAGGTGTTTTTGTGTCATTGGATAAACATTTAGGTCATTTTCGTCCTCCGTAGAGTTATTCTTTTCCAATAAGGGTTTTCAACCAATCTTGTGCATCGAATAAGTTCATTTGTGTCATTGGATAAACAATCAGGTCATTTTCGTCCTCCCTAGGCTTATTCTTGTCTAATTAGGGTTTCTAAATAATCTTGTGCATCCAATAGGTCTGTTTGTGTCATTGGATGAACATTTAGGTCATTTTCGTCCTCCCTAGGCTTATTCTTGTCCAATTAGGTTTTTCAACCAATCTTGTGCGTTGAATAAGTTCATTTCTGTCATTGGATGAACAATTAGGTCATTTTCGTCCTCCCTAGGCTTATTCCTGTCCAATTAAGGTTTCTAACCAATCTTGTGCATCCAATTGGTGTGTTTGTGTCATTGGATGAACAATTAGGTCATTTTCGTCCTCCCTAGGCTTATTCTTGTCCAATTAGGCTTTCTAACCAATCTTGTGCATCCAATTGGTGTGTTTGTGTCATTGGATGAACATTTAGGTTATTTACGACTTTCCTAGGCTTGTTCTTGTCCAATTAGTGTTTTTAACCAATCTTGTGCATCCACTGAGTGTGTTTGTGTCATCGGATGAACAATTAGGTCATTTTCGGTCTCCCAAGGCTTATTCTTGTCCAATTAGGGTTTTTAACCAATCTTGTGCATCCAATAGGTGTGTTTGTGTCATTGGATGAACATTTAGGTCATTTTCGTCCTCCCTAGGCTTATTCTTGGCCAATTAGGGTTTCTAACCAATCTTGTGCCTCCAATAGGTATGTTAGAGTCATTGGACGAACATTTTGGTCATTTTCGACCTCTATAGGCTTATTCTTGTTCAATTAGGGTTTCTAACCAATCCTATGCACCAATAGGTGTGTTTGGGTCATTGGATAAACAATTAGGTCATTTTCGTCCTCCCTAGGCTTATTCTTGTCCAATTAGGGTATTTAACCAATCTTGTGCATCCAATAGGTGTGTTTGTGTCATTGGATGAACATTTAGTTCATTTTCGTCATCCCTTGGCTTATTTTTGGCCAATTAGGGTTTTTAACCAATCTCGTGCATCCAATAGGTGTGTTTGAGTCATTGGATGAACATTTTCTTTATTTTTGTCCTCCATCGGCTTATTCTTGTCCAATTAGGGTTTTCAACCAATCTTGTGCATCGAATAAGTTCATTTGTGTCTTTGGATGAACAATTAGGTCCTTTTTGTCCTCCCAAGGCTTATTCTTGTCCAATTAGGGTTTCTAACTAATCTTGTGCATCCAATAGGTGTGTTTGTGTCATTGGATGAACAATTAGGTCATTTTCGGTCTCCCTAGACTTATTCATGTCCAATTAGGGTTTTTAACCAATCTTGTGCATCCATTAGGTGTGTTTGTGTCATTGGATGAACATTTAGGTTATTTTCGTCATCCCTTGGCTTATTCTTGTCCAATTAGGGTTTCTAACCAATCTTCTGCATCCAATAGGTTTGTTAGAGTCATTGGATGAACATTTTGGTCATTTTAGACCTCCCTAGGCTTTTCTTGTCCAATTAGGGTTTCTAACCAATCTTCTGCATCCAATAGGTGTGTTTGGGTCATTGGATAAACAATTAGGTCATTTTCGTTCTCCCTAGGCTTATTCTTGTCAAATTAGGGTTTCTAAATAATCTTGTGCATCCAACAGGTGTGTTTGTGTCATTGGATGAACATTTAGGTCATTTTCGTCCTCCCTAGGGTTATTCTTGTCCAATTAGGGTTTTCAACCAATCTTGTGCGTTGAATAAGTTCATTTCTGTCATTAGATGAACAATTAGGTCATTTTCGTCCTTCCTAGGCTTATTCCTGTCCAATTAAGGTTTCTAACCAATCTTGTGCATCCAATTGGTGTGTTTGTGTCATTGGATGAACAATTAGGTCATTTTCGTCCTCCCTAGGCTTATTCTTGTCCAATTAGGCTTTCTAACCAATGTTGTGCATCCAATTGGTGTGTTTGTGTCATTGGATGAACATTTAGGTCATTTACGAATTTCCTAGGCTTGTTCTTGTCCAATTAGTGTTTTTAACGAATCTTCTGCATCCAATGGGTGTGTTTGTGTCATCGGATGAACAATTAGGTCATTTTCGGTCTCCCTAGGCTTATTCTTGTCCAATTAGGGTTTTTAACCAATCTTGTGCATCCAATAATTGTGTTTGTGTCATTGGATGAACATTTAGGTCATTTTCGTCATCCCTTGGCTTATTCTTGGCCAATAAGGGTTTCTAACCAATCTTGTGCATCCAATAGGTGTGTTAGAGTCATTGGATGAACATTTTTGTCATTTTCGACCTCTCTAGGCTTATTCTTGTTCAATTAGGGTTTCTAACCAATCTTGTGCATCCAATAGGTGTGTTTGGGTCATTGGATAAACAATAAGGTCATTTTCGTCCTCCCTAGGCTTATTCTTGTCAAATTAGGGTTTCTAAATAATCTTGTGCATCCAATAGGTGTGTTTGTGTCATTGGATGAACATTTAGGTCAATTTCGTCCTCCCTAGGGTTATTCTTGTCCAATTACGGTTTTCAACCAATCTTGTGCGTTGAATAAGTTCATTTGTGTCATTGAATGAACAATTAGGTCATTTTCGTCCTCCCTAGGCTTATTTCTGTCCAATTAAGGTTTCTAACCAATCTTGTGCATCCAATTGGTGTGTTTGTGTCATTGGATGAACAATTAGGTCATTTTCGTCCTCCCTAGGCTTATTCTTGTCCAATTAGGTTTTCTAACCAATCTCGTGCATCCAATTGGTGTGTTTGTGTCATTGGATGAATATTTAGGTCATTTACGACTTTCCTAGGCTTGTTCTTGTCCAATTAGTGTTTTTAACCAATCTTGTGCATCCAATGGGTGTGTTTGTGTCATCGGATGAACAATTAGGTCATTTTCGGTCTCCCTATGCTTATTCTTGTCCAATTAGGCTTTTTAACGAATCCTGTGCATCAAATAGGTGTGTTTGTGTCATTGGATGAACATTTAGGTCATTTTCGTCCTCCCTAGGCTTATTCTTGTCCAATTAGGGTTTCTAACCAATCTTGTGCATCCAATAGGTGGGTTTGTGTCATTGGATGAACAATTAGGTCATTTTCGGTCTCCCTAGGCTTATTCTTGTCCAATTAGGGTATTTAACCAATCTTGTGCATCGAATAGGTGTGTTTGTGTCATTAGATGAACATTTAGGTCATTTACGTCATCCCTTGGCTTATTTTTGGCCAATTAGGGTTTCTAACCAATCTCGTGCATCCAATAGGTGTGTTTGAGTCATTGGATGAACATTTTCTTTATTTTCGTCCTCCATCGGCTTATTCTTGTCCAATTAGGGTTTTCAACCAATCTTGTGCATCGAATAAGTTCATTTGTGTCTTTGGATGAACAATTAGGTCCTTTTTCTCCTCCCAAGGCTTATTCTTGTCCAATTAGGGTTTCTAACTAATCTTGTGCATCCAATAGGTGTGTTTGTGTCATTGGATGAACAATTAGGTCATTTTCGGTCTCCCTAGGCTTATTCATGTCCAATTAGGGTTTTTAACCAATCTTGTGCATCCAATAGGTGTGTTTGTGTCATTGGATGAACATTTAGGTCATTTTCGTCATCCCTTGGCTTATTCTTGGCCAATTAGGGTTTCTAACCAATCTTGTGCATCCAATAGGTGTGTTAGAATCATTGGATGAACATTTTGGTCAATTTCGACCTCCCTAGGCTTATCCTTGTCCAATTAGGGTTTCTAACCAATCTTGTGCATCCAATAGGTGTGTTTGTGTCATTGGATGAACATTTAGGTCATTTTCGTCATCCCTTGGCTTATTTTTGGCCAATTAGGGTTTCTAACCAATCTCGTGCATCCAATAGGTGTGTTTGAGTCATTGGATGAACATTTAGGTCATTTACGACTTTCCTAGGCTTGTTCTTGTCCAATTAGTGTTTTTAACGAATCTTCTGCATCCAATGGGTGTGTTTGTGTCATCGGATGAACAATTAGGTCATTTTCGGTCTCCCTAGGCTTATTCTTGTCCAATTAGGGTTTTTAACAAATCTTGTGCATCCAATAGGCGTGTTTGTGTCATTGGATGAACATTTAGGTCATTTTCGTCATCCCTTGGCTTATTCTTGGCCAATAAGGGTTTCTAACCAGTCTTGTGCATCCAATAGGTGTGTTAGAGTTATTGGATGAACATTTTGGTCATTTTCGACCACTCTAGGCTTATTCTTGTTCAATTAGGGTTTCTAACCAATCTTGTGCATCCAGTAGGTGTGTTTGGGTCATTGGATAAACAATTAGGTCATTTTCGTCCTCCCGAGGCTTATTCTTGTCAAATTAGGGTTTCTAAATAATCTTGTGCATCCAATAGGTGTGTTTGTGTCATTGGATGAACAATTAGGTCATTTTCGGCATCCCTAGGGTTATTCTTGTCCAATTAGGCTTTCTAACCAATTTTGTGCATCCAATTGGTGTGTTTCTGTCTTTGGATGAACATTTAGGTCATTTACGACTTCCCTAGGCTTGTTCTTGTCCAATTAGGGTTTTTAACCAATCTTGTGCATCCAATGGGTGTGTTTGTGTCATCGGATGAACAATTAGGTCATTTTTGGTCTAACTATGCTTATTCTTGTCCAATTAGGGTTTTTAACGAATCTTGTGCATCAAATAGGTGTGTTTGTATCATTGGATGAACATTTAGGTCATTTTCGTTCTCCCTAGGCTTATTCTTTTCAAATTAGGGTTTCTAAATAATCTTGTGCATCCAATAGGTGTGTTTGTGTCATTGGATGAACATTTAGGTCAATTTCGTCCTCCCTAGGGTTATTCTTGTCCAATTAGGGTTTTCAACCAATCTTGTGCGTTGAATAAGTTCATTTGTGTCATTGGATGAACAATTAGGTCATTTTCGTCCTCCCTAGGCTTATTCCTGTCCAATTAAGGTTTCTAACCAATCTTGTGCATCCAATTGGTGTGTTTGTGTCATTGGATGAACAATTAGGTCATTTTCGTCCTCCCTAGGCTTATTCTTGTCCAATTAGGTTTTCTAACCAATCTTGTGCATCCAATTGGTGTGTTTGTGTCATTGGATGAACATTTAGGTCATTTACGACTTTCCTAGGCTTGTTCTTGTCCAATTAGTCTTTTTAACCAATCTTGTGCATCCAATGGGTGTGTTTGTGTCATCGGACGAACAATTAGGTCATTTTAGGTCTCCCTATGCTTATTCTTGTGCAATTAGGGTTTTTAACGAATCTTGTGCATGAAATAGGTGTGTTTGTGTCATTGGATGAACATTTAGGTCATTTTCGTCCTCCCTAGGCTTATTCTTGTCCAATTAGGGTTTCTAACCAATCTTGTGCATCCAATAGGTGTGTTAGAATCATTGGATGAACATTTAGGTAATTTTCGTCCTCCCTAGGCTTATTCTTGTCCAATTAGGGTTTCTAACCAATCTTGTGCATCCAATGGGTGTGTTTGTGTCATTGGATGAACAATTAGGTCATTTTCGGTCTCCCTAGGCTTATTCTTGTCCAATTAGGGTATTTAACCAATCTTGTGCATCCAATAGGTGTGTTTGTGTCATTGGATGAACATTTAGGTCATTTTCGTCAACCCTTGGCTTATTTTTGGCCAATTAGGGTTTCTAACCAATCTCGTGCATCCAATAGGTGTGTTTGAGTCGTTGGATGAACATTTTCTTTATTTTCGTCCTCCATCGGCTTATTCTTGTCCAATTAGGGTTTTCAACCAATCTTGTGCATCGAATAAGTTCATTTGTGTCTTTGGATGAACAATTAGGTCCTTTTTGTCCTCCCAAGTCTTATTCTTGTCGAATTAGGGTTTCTAACTAATCTTGTGTATCCAATAGGTGTGTTTGTGTCATTCGATGAACAATTAGGTCATTTTCGGTCTCCCTAGGCTTATTCATGTCCAATTAGGGTTTTTAACCAATCTTGTGCATCCAATAGTTGTGTTTGTGTCATTGGATGAACATTTAGGTTATTTTCGTCATCCCTTGGCTTATTCTTGTGCAATTAGGGTTTCTAACCAATCTTGTGCATCCAATAGGTGTGTTAGAGTCATTGGATAAACATTTTGGTCATTTTAGACCTCCCTAGGCTTATTCTTGTCCAATTAGGGTTTCTAACCAATCTTGTGCATCTAATAGGTGTGTTTGTGTCATTGGATGAACAATTAGGTCATTTTCGTTCTCCCTAGGCTTATTCTTGTCAAATTAGGGTTTCTAAATAATCTTGTGCATCCAATAGGTGTGTTTGTGTCATTGGATGAACATTTAGGTCATTTTCGTCCTCCCTAGGGTTATTCTTGTCCAATTAGGGTTTTCAACCAATCTTGTGCGTTGAATAAGTTCATTTGTGTCATTGGAGGAACAATTAGGTCATTTTCGTCCTCCCTAGGCTTATTCCTGTCCAATTAAGGTTTCTAACCAATGTTGTGCATCCAATTGGTGTGTTTGTGTCATTGGATGAACAATTAGTTCATTTTCGTCCTCCCTAGGCTTGTTCTTGTCCAATTAGTGTTTTTAACGAATCTTCTGCATCCAATGGGTGTGTTTGTGTCATCGGATGAACAATTAGGTCATTTTCGGTCTCCCTAGGTTTATTCTTGTCCAATTAGGGTTTTTAACCAATCTTGTGCATCCAATAGGTGTGTTTATGTCATTGCATGAACATTTAGGTCATTTTCGTCATCCCCTGGCTTATTCTTGGCCAATAAGTGTTTCTAACCAATCTTGTGCATCCAATAGGTGTGTTAGAGTCATTGGATGAACATTTTGGTCATTTTAGACCTCCCTAGGCTTATTCTTGTCCAATTAGGGTTTCTAACCAATCTTGTGCATCCAATAGGTGTGTTTGTGTCATTGGATGAACAATTAGGTCATTTTCGTTCTCCCTAGGCTTATTCTTGTCAAATTAGGGTTTCTAAATAATCTTGTGCATCCAATAGGTGTGTTTGTGTCATTGGATGAACATTTAGGTCATTTTCGTCCTCCCTAGGGTTATTCTTGTCCAATTAGGGTTTTCAACCAATCTTGTGCGTTGAATAAGTTCATTTGTGTCATTGGAGGAACAATTAGGTCATTTTCGTCCTCCCTAGGCTTATTCCTGTCCAATGAAGGTTTCTAACCAATTTTGTGCATCCAATTGGTGTGTTTGTGTCATTGGATGAACAATTAGGTCATTTTCGTCCTCCCTAGGCTTATTCTTGTCCAATTAGGTTTTCTAACCAATCTTGTGCATCCAATTGGTGTGTTTGTGTCATTGGATGAACATTTAGGTCATTTACGACTTTCCTAGGCTTGTTCTTGTCCAATTAGTGTTTTTAACTAATCTTGTGCATCCAATGGGTGTGTTTGTGTCATCGGATGAACAATTAGGTCATTTTCGGTCTCCCTATGCTTATTCTTGTCCAATTAGGGTTTTTAACGAAACTTGTGCATTAAATAGGTGTGTTTGTGTCATTGGATGAACATTTAGGTCATTTTCGTCCTCCCTAGGCTTATTCTTGTCCAATTAGGGTTTCTAACCAATCTTGTGCATCCAATAGGTGTGTTTGTGTAATTGGATGAACAATTAGGTCATTTTCGGTCTCTCTAGGCCTATTCTTGTCCAATTAGGGTGTTTAACCAATCTTGTGCATCCAATAGGTGTGTTTGTGTCATTGGATGAACATTTAGGTCATTTTCGTTATCCCTTGGCTTATTTTTGGCCAATTAGGGTTTCTAACCAATCTCGTGCATCCAATAGGTGTGTTTGAGTCATTGGATGAACATTTTCTTTATCTTCGTCCTCCATCGGCTTATTCTTGTCCAATTAGGGTTTTCAACAAATCTTGTGCATCGAATAAGTTCATTTGTGTCTTTGGATGAACAATTAGGTCCTTTTTGTCCTCCCAAGGCTTATTCTTGTCCAATTAGGGTTTCTAACTAATCTTGTGCATCCAATAGGTGTGTTTGTGTTATTGGATGAACAATTAGGTCATTTTTGGTCTCCCTAGGCCTATTCATGTCCAATTAGGGTTTTTAACCAATCTTGTGCATCCAATAGGTATGTTTGTGTCATTGGATGAACATTTAGGTTATTTTCGTCATCCCTTGGCTTATTCTTGTCCAATTAGGGTTTCTAACCAATCTTGTGCATCCAATAGGTGTGTTAGAGTCATTGGATGAACATTTTGGTCATTTTAGACCTCCCTAGGCTTATTCTTGTCCAATTAGGGTTTCTAACCAATCTTGTGCATCCAATAGGTGTCTTTGGGTCATTGGATAAACAATTAAGTCATTTTCGTTCTCCCTAGGCTTATTCTTGTCAAATTAGGGTTTCTAAATAATCTTGTGCATTCAATAGGTGTGTTTGTGTCATTGGATGAACATTTAGGTCATTTTCGTCCTCCCTAGGGTTATTCTTGTCCAATTAGGGTTTTTAACCAATCTTGTGCATCCAATTGGTGTGTTTGTGTCATTGGATGAACATTTAGGTCATTTACGACCTCCCAATGCGTATTCTTGTCCAATGAAGGTTTCTAAATAATCTTGTGCATCCAATAGGTGTGTTTGTGTCATTGGATGAACAATTAGGTCATTTTCGTCCTCCCTAGGCTTATTCTTGTCCAATTAGGGTTTTCAACCAATATTGTGCATCCAATAAGTTCATTTGTGTCTTTGGATGAACAATTAGTAGGTCATTTTCGTCCTCTCTAGGCTTATTCTTGTCCAATTAGGGTTTCTAACTAATCTTGTGCATCCAATAGGTGTGTTTGTGTCATTGGATGAACAATTAGGTCATTTTTGGTCTCCCTAGGCTTATTCTTGTCAAATTAGGGTTTCTAAATAATCTTGTGCATCCAATAGGTGTGTTTGTGTCATTGGATGAACAATTAGGTCATTTTTGTCATCCCTAGGGTTATTCTTGTCCAATTAGGCTTTCTAACCAATTTTGTGCATCCAATTGGTGTGTTTGTGTCTTTGGATGAACATTTAGGTCATTTACGACTTCCCTAGGCTTGTTCTTGTCCAATTAGGGTTTTTAACCAATCTTGTGCATCCAATGGGTGTATTTGTGTCATCGGATGAACAATTAGGTCATTTTCGGTCTCCCTATGCTTATTCTTGTCCAATTAGGGTTTTTAACCAATCTTGTGCATCAAATATGTGTGTTTGTGTCATTGGATGAACATTTAGGTCATTTTCGTTCTCCCTAGGCTTATTCTTTTCAAATTAGGGTTTCTAAATAATATTGTGCCTCCAATAGGTGTGTTTGTGTCATTGGATGAACATTTAGGTCAATTTCGTCCTCCCTAGAGTTATTCTTGTCCAATTAGTGTTTTCGACCAATCTTGTGCGTTGCATAAGTTCATTTGTGTCATTGGATGAACAATTAGGTCATTTTCGTCCTCCCTAGGCTTATTCCTGTCCAATTAAGGTTTCTAACCAATCTTGTGCATCCAATTGGTGTGTTTGTGTCATTGGATGAACAATTAGGTCATTTTCGTCCTCCCTAGGCTTATTCTTGTCCAATTAGGTTTTCTTACCAATCTTGTGCATCCAATTGGTGTGTTTGTGTCATTGGATGAACATTTAGGTCATTTACGACTTTCCTAGGCTTGTTCTTGTCCAATTAGTGTTTTTAACCAATCTTGTGCATCCAATAGGTGTGTTTGTGTCATCGGATGAACAATTAGGTCATTTTCGGTCTCCCTATGCTTTTTCTTGTCCAATTAGGGTTTTTAACGAAACTTGTGCATCAAATAGGTGTGTTTGTGTCATGGGATGAACATTTATGTCATTTTCGTTCTCCCTAGGCTTATTCTTGTCCAATTAGGGTTTCTAACCAATCTTGTGCATCAAATAGGTGTGTTTGTGTCATTGGATGAACAATTAGGTCATTTTCGGTCTCCCTAGGCTTATTCTTGTCCAATTAGGGTATTTAACCAATCTTGTGCATCCAATAGGTGTGTTTGTGTCATTGGATGAACATTTAGGTCATTTTCGTCATCCCTTGGCTTATTTTTGGCCAATTAGGGTTTCTAACCAATCTCGTGCATCCAATAGGTGTGTTTGATTCATTGGATGAACATTTTCTTTATTTTCGTCCTCCATCAGCTTATTCTTGTCCAATTAGGGTTTTCAACAAATCTTGTGCATCGAATAAGTTCATTTGTGTCTTTGGATGAACAATTAGGTCCTTTTTGTCCTCCCAAGGCTTATTCTTGTCCAATTAGGGTTTCTAACTAATCTTGTGCATCCAATGGGTGTGTTTGTGTCATTGGATGAACAATTAGGTCATTTTCGGTCTCCCTAGGCTTATTCATGTCCAATTAGGGTTTTTAACCAATCTTGTGCATCCAATAGGTATGTTTGTGTCATTGGATGAACATTTAGGTTATTTTCGTCATCCCTTGGCTTATTCTTGTCCAATTAGGGTTTCTAACCAATCTTGTGCATCCAATAGGTGTGTTAGAGTCATTGGATAAACATTTTGGTCATTTTAGACCTCCCTAGGCTTATTCTTGTCCAATTAGGGTTTCTAACCAATCTTGTGCATCCAATAGGTGTGTTTGGGTCATTAGATAAACAATTAAGTCATTTCCGTTCTCCCTAGGCTTATTCTTGTCAAATTAGGGTTTCTAAATAATCTTGTGCATCCGATAGGTGTGTTTGTGTCATTGGATGAACATTTAGGTCATTTTCGTCCTCCCTAGGGTTATTCTTGTCCAATTAGGGTTTTTAACCAATCTTGTGCATCCAATTGGTGTGTTTGTGTCATTGGATGCACATTTAGGTCATTTACGACCTCCCAATGCGTATTCATGTCCAATTAGGGTTTCTAACCAATCTTATGCATCCAATTGGTGAGTTTGTGTCATTGGATGAACATTAATGTCATTTACGACCTCCCTAAGCTTATTCTTGTAAAATTAGGGTTTCTAACCAATCTTGTGGATCCAATAGGTGTTTTTGTGTCATTGGATAATCATTTAGGTCATTTTCGTCCTCCGTAGAGTTATTCTTTTCCAATTAGGGTTTTCAACCAACCTTGTGCATCGAATAAGTTCATTTGTGTCATTGGATGAACAATTAGCTCATTTTCGTCGTCCCTAGGCTTATTCATGTCCAATTAGGGTTTCTAACCAATCTTGTGCATCCAATAGGTGTGTTTGTGTCATTGGATGAACCATTAGGTCATTTTCGGTCTCCCTAGGCTTATTCTCGTCCAATTAGGGTATTTAACCAATCTTGTGCATCCAATAGGTGTGTTTGTTTCATTGAATGAACATCTAGGTCATTTTCGTCATCCCTTGGCTTATTTTTGGCCAATTAGGGTTTTTAACCAATCTTGTGCATCCAATAGGTGTGTTTGAGTCATTGGATGAACATTTTCTTTATTTTCATCCTCCATCGGTTTATTCTTGTCCAATTAGGGTTTTCAACCAATCTTGTGCATCGAATAAGTTCATTTGTTTCATTGGATGAACACTTAGGTCATTTTCGGTCTCCCTAGGCTTATTCTTGTCCAATGAGGGTTTCTAAATAATCTTGTGCATCCAATAGGTGTGTTTGTGTCATTGGATGAACATTTAGGTCATTTTCGTCCTCCCTAGGCTTATTCTTGTCCAATTAGGTTTTCTAACCAATCTTGTGCATCCAATTGGTGGGTTTGTGTCATTGGATGAACATTTAGGTCATTTACGACTTTCCTAGGCTTGTTCTTGTCCAATTAGTGTTTTTAACTAATCTTGTGCATCCAATGGGTGTGTTTGTGTCATCGGATGAACAATTAGGTCATTTTCGGTCTCCCTATGCTTATTCTTGTCCAATTAGGGTTTTTAACGAAACTTGTGCATCAAATAGGTGTGTTTGTGTCATTGGATGAACATTTAGGTCATTTTCGTCCTCCCTAGGCTTATTCTTGTCCAATTAGGGTTTCTAACCAATCTTGTGCATCCAATAGGTGTGTTTGTGTCATTGGATGAACAATTAGGTCATTTTCGGTCTCCCTATGCTTTTTCTTGTCCAATTAGGGTTTTTAACGAAACTTGTGCATCAAATAGGTATGTTTGTGTCATGGGATGAACATTTATGTCATTTTCGTCCTCCCTAGGCTTATTCTTGTCCAATTAGGGTTTTTAACGAAACTTGTGCATCAAATAGGTGTGTTTGTGTCATTGGATGAACAATTAGGTCATTTTCGGTCTCCCTAGGCTTATTCTTGTCCAATTAGGGTATTTAACCAATCTTGTGCATCCAATAGGTGTGTTTGTGTCATTGGATGAACATTTAGGTCATTTTCGTCATCCCTTGGCTTATTTTTGGCCAATTAGGGTTTCTAACCAATCTCGTGCATCCAATAGGTGTGTTTGATTCATTGGGTGAACATTTTCTTTATTTTCGTCCTCCATCAGCTTATTCTTGTCCAATTAGGGTTTTCAACAAATCTTGTGCATCGAATAAGTTCATTTGTGTCTTTGGATGAACAATTAGGTCCTTTTTGTCCTCCCAAGGCTTATTCTTGTCCAATTAGGGTTTCTAACTAATCTTGTGCATCCAATGGGTGTGTTTGTGTCATTGGATGAACAATTAGGTCATTTTGGGTCTCCCTAGGCTTATTCATGTCCAATTAGGGTTTTTAACCAATCTTGTGCATCCAATAGGTATGTTTGTGTCATTGGATGAACATTTAGGTTATTTTCGTCATCCCTTGGCTTATTCTTGTCCAATTAGGGTTTCTAACCAATCTTGTGCATCCAATAGGTGTGTTAGACTCATTGGATGAACATTTTGGTCATTTTAGACCTCCCTAGGCTTATTCTTGTCCAATTAGGGTTTCTAACCAATCTTGTGCATCCAATAGGTGTGTTTGGGTCATTGGATAAACAATTAAGTCATTTCCGTTCTCCCTAGGCTTATTCTTGTCAAATTAGGGTTTCTAAATAATCTTGTGCATCCAATAGGTGTGTTTGTGTCATTGGATGAACAATTAGGTCATTTTCGTCCTCCCTAGGCTTATTCATGTCCAATTAGGGTTTCTAACCAATCTTGTGCATCCAATAGGTGTGTTTGTGTCATTGGATGAACCATTAGGTCATTTTCGGTCTCCCTAGGCTTATTCTCGTCCAATTAGGGTATTTAACCAATCTTGTGCATCCAATAGGTGTGTTTGTTTCATTGGATGAACATCTAGGTCATTTTCGTCATCCCTTGGCTTATTTTTGGCCAATTAGGGTTTTTAACCAATCTTGTGCATCCAATAGGTGTGTTTGAGTCATTGGATGAACATTTTCTTTATTTTCATCCTCCATCGGCTTATTCTTGTCCAATTAGGGTTTTCAACCAATCTTGTGCATCGAATAAGTTCATTTGTTTCATTGGATGAACAATTAGGTCATTTTCGGTCTCCCTAGGCTTATTCTTGTCCAATGAGGGTTTCTAAATAATCTTGTGCATCCAATAGGTGTGTTTGTGTCATTGGATGAACATTTAGGTCATTTTCGTCCTCCCTAGGCTTATTCTTGTCCAATTAGGTTTTCTAACCAATCTTGTGCATCCAATTGGTGTGTTTGTGTCATTGGATGAACATTTAGGTCATTTACGACTTTCCTAGGCTTGTTCTTGTCCAATTAGTGTTTTTAACTAATCTTGTGCATCCAATGGGTGTGTTTGTGTCATCGGATGAACAATTAGGTCATTTTCGGTCTCCCTATGCTTATTCTTGTCCAATTAGGGTTTTTAACGAAACTTGTGCATCAAATAGGTCTGTTTGTGTCATTGGATGAACATTTAGGTCATTTTCGTCCTCCCTAGGCTTATTCTTGTCCAATTAGGGTTTCTAACCAATCTTGTGCATCCAATAGGTGTGTTTGTGTCATTGGATGAACAATTAGGTCATTTTCGGTCTCCCTAGGCCTATTCTTGTCCAATTAGGGTTTTAACCAATCTTGTGCATCCAATAGGTGTGTTTGTGTCATTGGATGAACATTTAGGTCATTTTCGTCATCCCTTGGCTTATTTTTGGCCAATTAGGGTTTCTAACCAATCTCGTGCATCCAATAGGTGTGTTTGAGTCATTGGATGAACATTTTCTTTATCTTCGTCCTCCATCGGCTTATTCTTGTCCAATTAGGGTTTTCAACAAATCTTGTGCATCGAATAAGTTCATTTGTGTCTTTGGATGAACAATTAGGTCCTTTTTGTCCTCCCAAGGCTTATTCTTATTCAATTAGGGTTTCTAACTAATCTTGTGCATCCAATAGGTGTGTTTATGTCATTGGATGAACAATTAGGTCATTTTCGGTCTCCCTAGGCTTATTCATGTCCAATTAGGGTTTTTAACCAATCTTGTGCATCCAATAGGTATGTTTGTGTCATTGGATGAACATTTAGGTTATTTTCGTCATCCCTTGGCTTATTCTTGTCCAATTAGGGTTTCTAACCAATCTTGTGCATCCAATAGGTGTGTTTGAGTCATTGGATGAACATTTTCTTTATCTTCGTCCTCCATCGGCTTATTCTTGTCCAATTAGGGTTTTCAACAAATCTTGTGCATCGAATAAGTTCATTTGTGTCTTTGGATGAACAATTAGGTCCTTTTTGTCCTCCCAAGGCTTATTCTTGTCCAATTAGGGTTTCTAACTAATCTTGTGCATCCAATAGGTGTGTTTGTGTCATTGGATGAACAATTAGGTCATTTTCGGTCTCCCTAGGCTTATTCATGTCCAATTAGGGTTTTTAACCAATCTTGTGCATCCAATAGGTATGTTTGTGTCATTGGATGAACATTTAGGTTATTTTCGTCATCCCTTGGCTTATTCTTGTCCAATTAGGGTTTCTAACCAATCTTGTGCATCCAATAGGTGTGTTAGAGTCATTGGATGAACATTTTGGTCATTTTAGACCTCCCTAGGCTTATTCTTGTCCAATTAGGGTTTCTAACCAATCTTGTGCATCCAATAGGTGTCTTTGGGTCATTGGATAAACAATTAAGTCATTTTCGTTCTCCCTAGGCTTATTCTTGTCAAATTAGGGTTTCTAAATAATCTTGTGCATCCAATAGGTGTGTTTGTGTCATTGGATGAACATTTAGGTCATTTTCGTCCTCCCTAGGGTTATTCTTGTCCAATTAGGGTTTTTAACCAATCTTGTGCATCCAATTGGTGTGTTTGTGTCATTGGATGAACATTTAGGTCATTTACGACCTCCCAATGCGTATTCTTGTCCAATGAAGGTTTCTAAATAATCTTGTGCATCCAATAGGTGTGTTTGTGTCATTGGATGAACAATTAGGTCATTTTCGTCCTCCCTAGGCTTATTCTTGTCCAATTAGGGTTTTCAACCAATCTTGTGCATCCAATAAGTTCATTTGTGTCTTTGGATGAACAATTAGTAGGTCATTTTCGTCCTCCCTAGGCTTATTCTTGTCCAATTAGGGTTTCTAACTAATCTTGTGCATCCAATAGGTGTGTTTGTGTCATTGGATGAACAATTAGGTCATTTTCGGTCTCCCTAGGCTTATTCTTGTCCAATTAGGGTATTTAACCAATCTTGTGCATCCAATAGGTGTGTTTGTGTCATTGGATGAACATTTAGGTCATTTTCGTCATCCCTTGGCTTATTTTTGGCCAATTAGGGTTTCTAACCAATCTCGTGCATCCAATAGGTGTGTTTGATTCATTGGATGAACATTTTCTTTATTTTCGTCCTCCATCAGCTTATTCTTGTCCAATTAGGGTTTTCAACAAATCTTGTGCATCGAATAAGTTCATTTGTGTCTTTGGATGAACAATTAGGTCCTTTTTGTCCTCCCAAGGCTTATTCTTGTCCAATTAGGGTTTCTAACTAATCTTGTGCATCCAATGGGTGTGTTTGTGTCATTGGATGAACAATTAGGTCATTTTCGGTCTCCCTAGGCTTATTCATGTCCAATTAGGGTTTTTAACCAATCTTGTGCATCCAATAGGTGTGTTTGTGTCATTGGATGAACATTTAGGTCATTTTCGTCATCCCTTGGCTTATTTTTGGCCAATTAGGGTTTCTAACCAATCTCGTGCATCCAATAGGTGTGTTTGATTCATTGGATGAACATTTTCTTTATTTTCGTCCTCCATCAGCTTATTCTTGTCCAATTAGGGTTTTCAACAAATCTTGTGCATCGAATAAGTTCATTTGTGTCTTTGGATGAACAATTAGGTCCTTTTTGTCCTCCCAAGGCTTATTCTTGTCCAATTAGGGTTTCTAACTAATCTTGTGCATCCAATAGGTGTGTTTGTGTCATTGGATGAACAATTAGGTCATTTTCGGTCTCCCTAGGCTTATTCTTGTCCAATTAGGGTTTTTAACCAATCTTGTGCATCCAATAGGTGTGTTTGTGTCATTGGATGAACATTTAGGTCATTTTCGTCCTCCCTAGGCTTATTCTTGTCCAATTAGGGTTTCTAACCAATCTTGTGCATCCAATAGGTGTGTTTGTGTCATTGGATGAACATTTAGGTCATTTTCGACCTCCCTAGGCTTATTCTTGTCCAATTAGGGTTTCTAACAAATCTTGTGCATCCAATAGGTGTGTTTGTGTCATTGGATGAACTTTTAGGTCCTTTTCGACCTCCCTAGGCTTATTCTTGTCCAATTACAGTTTCTAACCAATCTTGTGCATCAAATACTTGTGTTTGTGTCATTGGATGAACATTTTGGTCGTTTTCGACCTCCCTAGGCTTATTCTTGTCCAATTAGGGTTTCTAACAATTCTTGTGCATCCAATAGGTGTGTTTGTGTCATTGGATGAACTTTTAGGTTTTTTTCGACCTCCCTAGGCTGATTCTTGTCCAATTACAGTTTCTAACCAATCTTGTGCATCAAATACTTGTGTTTGTGTCATTGGATGAACATTTTGGTCGTTTTCGACCTCCCTAGGCTTATTCTTGTCCAATTAGGGTTTCTAACAAATCTTGTGCATCCAATAGGTGTGTTTGTGTCATTGGATGAACTTTTAGGTACTTTTCGACCTCCCTAGGCTTATTCTTGTCCAATTACAGTTTCTAACCAATCTTGTGCATCAAATACTTGTGTTTGTGTCATTGGATGAACATTTTGGTCGTTTTCGACCTCCCTAGGCTTATTCTTGTCCAATTAGGGTTTCTAACAAATCTTGTGCATGCAATAGGTGTGTTTGTGTCATTGGATGAACTTTTAGGTCATTTTCGACCTCCCTAGGCTTATTCTTGTCCAATTAGGGTTTCTAACAAATCTTGTGCATCCAATAAGTGTGTTTGTGTCATTGGATGAACATTTAGGTCATTTTGGACCTCCCTAGGCTTATTCTTGTCCAATTAGGGTTTCTAACCAATCTTGTGCATCCAATACTTGTGTTTGTGTCATTGGATGAACATTTAGGTCATTTTCGACCTCCCTAGGCTTATTCTTGTCCAATTAGGGTTTCTAATAAATCTTGTACATCCAATAGGTGTGTTTGTGTCATTGGATGAACTTTTAGGTCATTTTCGACCGCCCTAGGCTTATTCTTGTCCAATTAGGGTTTCTAACAAATCTTGTGCATCCAATAGGTGTGTTTGTGTCATTGGATGAACATTTAGGTCATTTTCGACCACCCTAGGCTTATTCTTGTCCAATTAGGGTTTCTAATAAATCTTGTGCATCCAATAGGTGTGTTTGTGTCATTGGATGAACTTTTAGGTACTTTTCGACCTCCCTAGGCTTATTTTTGTCCAGTTACAGTTTCTAACCAACCTTGTGCATCAAATACTTGTGGTTGTGTCATTCGATGAACATTTTGGTCGTTTTCGACCTCCCTAGGCTTATTCTTGTCCAATTAGGGTTTCTAACAAATCTTGTGCATCCAATAGGTGTGTTTGTGTCATTGGATGAATAATTAGGTTATTTTCATCCTCCCTAGGCTTATTCTTGTCCAATTCGGGTTTCTAATAAATCTTGTGCATCCAATAGGTGTGTTTGTGTCATTGGATGAACTTTTAGGTCATTTTTGACCTCCCTAGGCTTATTCTTGTCCAATTAGGGTTTCTAACAAATCTTGTGCATCCAGTAGGTGTGTTGGTGTCATTGCATGAACTTTTAGGTACTTTTCGACCTCCCTAGGCTTATTCTTGTCCAATTACAGTTTCTAACCAATCTTGTGCATCAAATACTTGTGTTTGTGTCATTGGATGAACATTTTGGTCGTTTTCGACCTCCCTAGGCTTATTCTTGTCCAATTAGGGTTTCTAACAAATCTTGTGCATCCAATAGGTGTGTTTGTGTCATTGGATGAATAATTAGGTTATTTTCATCCTCCCTAGGCTTATTCTTGTCCAATTCGGGTTTCTAATAAATCTTGTGCATCCAATAGGTGTGTTTGTGTCATTGGATGAACTTTTAGGTCATGTTCGACCTCCCTAAGCTTATTCTTGTCCAATTAGGGTTTCTAACAAATCTTGTGCATCCAATAGGTGTGTTTGTGTCATTGGATGAACATTTAGGTCATTTTTGACCTCCCTAGGCTTATTCTTGTCCAATTAGGGTTTCTAACCAATCTTGTGCATCCAATAGGTGTGTTTGTGTCATTGGATGAACAATTAGGTCATTTTCGTCCTCCCTAGGCTTATTCTTGTCCAATTAGGGTTTTCAACCAATCTTGTGCATCCAATAAGTTCATTTGTGTCTTTGGATGAACAATTAGTAGGTCATTTTCGTCCTCCCTAGGCTTATTCTTGTCCAATTAGGGTTTCTAACTAATCTTGTGCATCCAATAGGTGTGTTTGTGTCATTGGATGAACAATTAGGTCATTTTCGTTCTCCCTAGGCTTATTCTTGTCCAATTAGGGTTTTTAACGAATCTTGTGCATCCAATAGGTGTGTTTGTGTCATTGGATGAACATTTAGGTCATTTTCGTCCTCCCTAGGCTTATTCTTGTCCAATTAGGGTTTCGAACCCATCTTTTGCATTCAATAGGTGTGTTTGTGTCATTGGATGAACATTTTGGTCATTTCCGTCCTCCCTAGGCTTATTCTTGTCCAATTAGGGTTTCTAACCAATCTTGTGCATCCAATAGGTGTGTTTGTGTCATTGGATGAACATTTAGGTCATTTTCGTCCTCCCTAGGCTTATTCTTGTCCAATTACGGTTTCTAACTAATCTTGTGCATCCAATAGGTGTGTTTGTGTCATTGGATGAACTATTAGTTCATTTTCGGTCTCCCTAGGCTTATTCTTTTCCAATTAGTGTTTATAACCAAACTTGTGCATCCAATAGGTGTGTTTCTGTCATTGGATGAACATTTAGGTCATTTTCGTCCTCCCTAGGGTTATTCTTGTCCAATTAGGCTTTTTAACCAATCTTGTACATTGAATAAGTTCGTTTGTGTCATTGGATGAACAATTAGGTCATTTTCGTCCTCCCTAGGCTTATTCTTGTCCAATTAGGGTTTCTAACCAATCTTGTGCATCCAATAGGTGTGTTTGTGTCATTGGATGAACAATTAGGTCATTTTCGGTCTCCCTAGGCTTATTCTTGTCCAATGAGGGTTTCTAAATAATCTTGTGCATCCAATAGGTGTGTTTGTGTCATTGGATGAACATTTAGGTCATTTTCGTCCTCCCTAGGCTTATTCTTGTCCAATTAGGGTTTTCAACCAATCTTGTGCATCCAATAAGTTCATTTGTGTCTTTGGATGAACAATTAGTAGGTCATTTTCGTCCTCCCAAGGCTTATTCTTGTCCAATTAGGGTTTCTAACTAATCTTTTGCATCCAATAGGTGTGTTTGTGTCATTGGATGAACATTTAGGTCAATTTCGTCCTCCCTAGGGTTATTCTTGTCCAATTAGGGTTTTCGACCAATCTTGTGCGTTGCATAAGTTCATTTGTGTCATTGGATGAACAATTAGGTCATTTTCGTCCTCCCTAGGCTTATTCCTGTCCAATTAAGGTTTCTAACCAATCTTGTGCATCCAATTGGTGTGTTTGTGTCATTGGATGAACAATTAGGTCATTTTCGTCCTCCCTAGGCTTATTCTTGTCCAATTAGGTTTTCTTACCAATCTTGTGCATCCAATTGGTGTGTTTGTGTCATTGGATGAACATTTAGGTCATTTATGACTTTCCTAGGCTTGTTCTTGTCCAATTAGTGTTTTTAACCAATCTTGTGCATCCAATGGGTGTGTTTGTGTCATCGGATGAACAATTAGGTCATTTTCGGTCTCCCTATGCTTTTTCTTGTCCAATTAGGGTTTTTAACGAAACTTGTGCATCAAATAGGTGTGATTGTGTCATTGGATGAACATTTATGTCATTTTCGTCCTCCCTAGGCTTATTCTTGTCCAATTAGGGTTTCTAACCAATCTTGTGCATCAAATAGGTGTGTTTGTGTCATTGGATGAACAATTAGGTCATTTACGGTCTCCCTAGGCTTATTCTTGTCCAATTAGGGTATTTAACCAATCTTGTGCATCCAATAGGTGTGTTTGTGTCATTGGATGAACATTTAGGTCATTTTCGTCATCCCTTGGCTTATTTTTGGCCAATTAGGGTTTCTAACCAATCTCGTGCATCCAATAGGTGTGTTTGATTCATTGGATGAACATTTTCTTTATTTTCGTCCTCCATCAGCTTATTCTTGTCCAATTAGGGTTTTCAACAAATCTTGTGCATCGAATAAGTTCTTTTGTGTCTTTGGATGAACAATTAGGTCCTTTTTGTCCTCCCAAGGCTTATTCTTGTCCAATTAGGGTTTCTAACTAATCTTGTGCATCCAATGGGTGTGTTTGTGTCATTGGATGAACAATTAGATCATTTTCGGTCTCCCTAGGCTTATTCATGTCCAATTAGGGTTTTTAACCAATCTTGTGCATCCAATAGGTATGTTTGTGTCATTGGATGAACATTTAGGTTATTTTCGTCATCCCTTGGCTTATTCTTGTCCAATTAGGGTTTCTAACCAATCTTGTGCATCCAATAGGTGTGTTAGAGTCATTGGATGAACATTGTGGTCATTTTAGACCTCCCTAGGCTTATTCTTGTCCAATTAGGGTTTCTAACCAATCTTGTGCATCCAATAGGTGTGTTTGGGTCATTGGATAAACAATTAAGTCATTTCCGTTCTCCCTAGGCTTATTCTTGTCAAATTAGGGTTTCTAAATAATCTTGTGCATCCAATAGGTGTGTTTGTGTCATTGGATGAACATTTAGGTCATTTTCGTCCTCCCTAGGGTTATTCTTGTCCAATTAGGGTTTTTAACCAATCTTGTGCATCCAATTGGTGTGTTTGTGTCATTGGATGAACATTTAGGTCATTTACGACCTCCCAATGCGTATTCTTGTCCAATGAAGGTTTCTAAATAATCTTGTGCATCCAATAGGTGTGTTTGTGTCATTGGATGAACAATTAGGTCATTTTCGTCCTCCCTAGGCTTATTCTTGTCCAATTAGGGTTTTCAACCAATCTTGTGCATCCAATAAGTTCATTTGTGTCTTTGGATGAACAATTAGTAGGTCATTTTCGTCCTCCCTAGGCTTATTCTTGTCCAATTAGGGTTTCTAACTAATCTTGTGCATCCAATAGGTGTGTTTGTGTCATTGGATGAACAATTAGGTCATTTTCGGTCTCCCTAGGCTTATTCTTGTCAAATTAGGGTTTCTAAATAATCTTGTGCATCCAATAGGTGTGTTTGTGTCATTGGATGAACAATTAGGTCATTTTCGGTCTCCCTAGGCTTATTCTCGTCCAATTAGGGTATTTAACCAATCTTGTGCATCCAATAGGTGTGTTTGTTTCATTGGATGAACATTTAGGTCATTTTCGTCATCCCTTGGCTTATTTTTGGCCAATTAGGGTTTTTAACCAATCTTGTGCATCCAATAGGTGTGTTTGAGTCATTGGATGAACATTTTCTTTATTTTCATCCTCCATCGGCTTATTCTTGTCCAATTGGGGTTTTCAACCAATCTTGTGCATCGAATAAGTTCATTTGTTTCATTGGATGAACAATTAGGTCATTTTCGGTCTCCCTAGGCTTATTCTTGTCCAATGAGGGTTTCTAAATAATCTTGTGCATCCAATAGGTGTGTTTGTGTCATTGGATGAACATTTAGGTCATTTTCGTCCTCCCTAGGCTTATTCTTGTCCAATTAGGATTTTCAACCAATCTTGTGCATCCAATAAGTTCATTTGTGTCTTTGGATGAACAATTAGTAGGTCATTTTCGTCCTCCCTAGGCTTATTCTTGTCCAATTAGGGTTTCTAACTAATCTTGTGCATCCAATAGGTGTGTTTGTGTCATTGGATGAACAATTAGGTCATTTTCGGTCTCCCTAGGCTTATTCTTGTCCAATTAGGGTATTTAACCAATCTTGTGCATCCAATAGGTGTGTTTGTGTCATTGGATGAACATTTAGGTCATTTTCGTCATCCCTTGGCTTATTTTTGGCCAATTAGGGTTTTTAACCAATCTTGTGCATCCAATAGGTGTGTTTGAGTAATTGGATGAACATTTTCTTTATTTTCGTCCTCCATCGGTTTATTCTTGTCCAATTAGGGTTTTCAACCAATCTTGTGCATCGAATAAGTTCATTTGTGTCATTGGATGAACAATTAGGTCATTTTCGTCCTCCCTAGGCTTATTCTTGTCCAATTAGGGTTTCTAACCAATCTTGTGCATCCAATTGGTGTTTTGATGTCATTGGATGAACATTTTGGTCATTTACGACTTCCCTAGGCTTATTCTTGTCCTATTAGGGTTTCTAACCAATCTTGTGCATCCAATAGGTGTGTTTGTGTCATTGGATGAACAATTAGGTCATTTTCGTCCTCCCTAGGCTTATTCTTGTCCAATTAGGGTTTCTAACCAATCTTGTGCATCCAATAGGTGTTTTTGTGTTATTGGATGAACATTTTGGTTATTTTCGTACTCACTAGAGTTATTCTTTTCCAATTAGGGTTTTCAACCAATCTTGTGCATCGAATAAGTTCATTTGTGTCATTGGATGAACAATTAGGTCATTTTCGTCCTCCCTAGGCTTATTCTTGTCCAATTAGGGTTTCTAACCAATCTTGTGCATCCAATTGGTGTTTTGTTGTCATTGGATGAACATTTTGGTCATTTACGACTTCCCTAGGCTTATTCTTGTCCTATTAGGGTTTCTAACCAATCTTGTGCATCCAATAGGTGTGTTTGTGTCATTGGATGAACAATTAGGTCATTTTCGTCCTCCCTAGGCTTATTCTTGTCCAATTAGGGTTTCTACCCAATCTTGTGCATCCAATAGGTGTTTTTGTGTTATTGGATGAACATTTTGGTCATTTTCGTCCTCACTAGAGTTATTCTTTTCCAATTAGGGTTTTCAACCAATCTTGTGCATCGAATAAGTTCATTTGTGTCATTGGATGAACAATTAGGTCATTTTCGTCCTCCCTAGGCTTATTCTTGTCCAATTAGGGTTTCTAACCAATCTTGTGCATCCAATTGGTGTTTTGTTGTCATTGGATGAACAATTTGTTCATTTACGACTTCCCTAGGCTTATTCTTGTCCTATTAGGGTTTCTAACCAATCTTGTGCATCCAATAGGTGTGTTTGTGTCATTGGATGAACAATTTGGTCATTTTCGTCCTCCCTAGGCTTATTCTTGTCCAATTAGGGTTTCTAACCAATCTTGTGCATCCAATAGGTGTGTTTGTGTCATTGGATGAACAATTAGGTCATTTTCGGTCTCCCTAGGCTTATTCTTGTCCAATTAGGGTATTTAACCAATCTTGTGCATCCAATAGGTGTGTTTGTGTCATTGGATGAACATTTAGGTCATTTTCGTCATCCCTTGGCTTATTTTTGGCCAATTAGGGTTTCTAACCAATCTCGTGCATCCAATAGGTGTGTTTGATTCATTGGATGAACATTTTCTTTATTTTCGTCCTCCATCAGCTTATTCTTGTCCAATTAGGGTTTTCAACAAATCTTGTGCATCGAATAAGTTCATTTGTGTCTTTGGATGAACAATTAGGTCCTTTTTGTCCTCCCAAGGCTTATTCTTGTCCAATTAGGGTTTCTAACTAATCTTGTGCATCCAATGGGTGTGTTTGTGTCATTGGATGAACAATTAGGTCATTTTCGGTCTCCCTAGGCTTATTCATGTCCAATTAGGGTTTTTAACCAATCTTGTGCATCCAATAGGTATGTTTGTGTCATTGGATGAACATTTAGGTTATTTTCGTCATCCCTTGGCTTATTCTTGTCCAATTAGGGTTTCTAACCAATCTTGTGCATCCAATAGGTGTGTTTGAGTCATTGGATGAACATTTTCTTTATCTTCGTCCTCCATCGGCTTATTCTTGTCCAATTAGGGTTTTCAACAAATCTTGTGCATCGAATAAGTTCATTTGTGTCTTTGGATGAACAATTAGGTCCTTTTTGTCCTCCCAAGGCTTATTCTTGTCCAATTAGGGTTTCTAACTAATCTTGTGCATCCAATAGGTGTGTTTGTGTCATTGGATGAACAATTAGGTCATTTTCGGTCTCCCTAGGCTTATTCTTGTCCAATTAGGGTTTTTAACCAATCTTGTGCATCCAATAGGTGTGTTTGTGTCATTGGACGAACATTTAGGTCATTTTGGTCATCCCTTGGCTTATTCTTGGCCAATTAGGGTTTCCAACCAATCTTGTGCTTCCAATAGGTGTGTTTGTGTCATTGGATGAACATTTTGGTCATTTTCGACGACTCTAGGCTTATTCTAGTCCAATTAGGGTTTCTAACCAATCTTGTGCATCCAATAGGTGTGTTTGTGTCATTGGATGAACAATTTGGTCGTTTTCGGTCTCCCTAGGCTTATTCTTGTGCAATTAGGGTTTTTAACCAATCTTGTGCATCCAATAGGTGTGTTTGTGTGATTGGATGAACAATTAGGTCATTTTCGTCCTCCCTAGGCTTATTCTTGTCCAATTAGGGTTTCTAACCAATCTTGTGCATCCAATAGGTGTGTTTGTGTCATTGGATGAACAATTAGGTCATTTTCGGTCTCCCTAGGCTTATTCTTGTCAAATTAGGGTTTTTAACGAATCTTGTGCATCCAATAGGTGTGTTTGAACATTTAGGTCATTTTCGTCCTCCCTAGGCTTATTCTTGTCCAATTAGGGTTTTCAATCAATCTTGTGCATCGAATAAGTTCATTTGTGTCTTTGGATGAACAATTAGATCATTTTCGTCCTCCGTGGGCTAACTTTTGTCCAATTATGGTTTCTAACTAATCTTGTGCATCCAATAGGTGTGTTTGTGTCATTGGATGAACAATTAGATCATTTTCGGTCTCCCTAGGCTTATTCTTGTCCAATTAGGGTTTTTAACCAATCTTGTGCATCCAATAGGTGTGTTTGTGTTATTGGATGAACATTTAGGTCATTTTGGTCATCCCTTGGCTTATTCTTGGCCAATTAGGGTTTCTAACCATTCTTGTGCATCCAATAGGTGTGTTTTTGTCATTGGATGAACAATTAGGTCATTTTCGTGCTCCCTAGGCTTATTCTTGTAAAATTAGGGTTTCTAACGAGTCTTGTGCGTCCAATAGGTGTCTTTGTGTCATTGGATGAACATTTAGGTCATTTTCGTCTTCCCTAGGGTTATTCTTTTCCAATTAGGGTTTTCAACCGATCTTGTGCATTGAATAAGTTCATTTGTGTCATAGGATGAACAATTAGGTCATTTTCGTCCTCCCTAGGCTTATTCTTGTCCAATTAGGGTTTCTAACCAATCTTGTGCATCCAATAGGTGTGTTTGTGTCATTGGATGAACAATTAGGTCATTTTCGGTCTCCCTAGGCTTATTCTCGTCCAATTAGGGTATTTAACCAATCTTGTGCATCCAATAGGTGTGTTTGTTTCATTGGATGAACATTTAGGTCATTTTCGTCATCCCTTGGCTTATTTTTGGCCAATTAGGGTTTTTAACCAATCTTGTGCATCCAATAGGTGTGTTTGAGTCATTGGATGAACATTTTCTTTATTTTCATCCTCCATCGG
>JBBPBS010000421.1:177739-206936 GCA_037974835.1 Cicer judaicum
GTGTTTTTAACCAATCTTATGCATCCAATGGGTGTGTTTGTGTCATCGAATGAACAATTAGGTCATTTTCGGTCTCCCTAGGCTTATTCTTGTCCAATTAGGGTTTTTAACAAATCTTGTGCATCAAATAGGTGTGTTTGTGTCATTGGATGAACATTTAGGTCATTTTCGTCATCCCTTGGCTTATTTTTGGCCAATTACGGTTTCTAACCAATCTCGTGCTTCCAATAGGTGTGTTTGAGTCATTGGATGAACATTTAGGTCATTTTCGTCCTCCATCAGCTTATTCTTGTCCAATTAGGGTTTTCAACCAATCTTGTGCTTCGAATAAGCTCATTTGTGTCTTTGGATGAACAATTAGGTCATTTTTGTCCTCCCAAGGCTTATTCTTGTCCAATTAGGGTTTCTAACCAATCTTGTGCATTCAATAGGTTTGTTTGGGTCATTGGATAAACAATTAGGTCATTTTCGTTCTCCCTAGGCTTATTCTTGTCAAATTAGGGTTTCTAAATAATCTTGTGCATCCAATAGGTGTGTTTGTGTCATTGGATGAACATTTAGGTCATTTTCGTCCTCCCTAGGGTTATTCTTGTCCAATTAGGGTTTTCAACCAATCTTGTGCGTTGAATAAGTTCATTTGTGTCATTGGATGAACAATTAGGTCATTTTCGTCCTCCCTAGGCTTATCCCTGTCCAATTAGGGTTTTCTACCAATCTTGTGCATCCAATAGGTGTGTTAGAGTCATTGGATGAACATTTTGGTCATTTTAGACCTCCCTAGGCTTATTCTTGTCCAATTAGGGTTTCTAACCAATCTTATGCATCCAATAGGTGGGTTTGTGTCATTGGATGAACATTTAGGTCATTTTCGTCCTCCCTTGGGTTATTCTTGTCCAATTAGGGTTTTCAACCAATCTTGTGCGTTGAATAAGTTGATTTGTTTCATTGGATGAACAATTAGGTCATTTTCGTCCTCCCTAGGCTTATTCCTGTCCAATTAAGGTTTCTAACCAATCTTGTGCATCCAATTGGTGTGTTGTGTCATTGGATGAAAAATTAGGTCATTTTCGTCCAATTAGGGTTTCTAACCAATCCTGTGCATCCAATAGGTGTGTTAGAGTCATTGGATGAACATTTTGGTCTTTTTAGACCTCCCTAGGCTTATTCTTGTCCAATTAGGGTTTCTAACCAATCTTGTGCATCCAATAGGTGTGTTTGGGTCATCGGATAAACAATTAGGTCATTTTCGTTCTCCCTAGACTTATTCTTGTCAAATTAGGGTTTCTAAATAATCTTGTGCATCCAATAGGTGGGTTTGTGTCATTGGATGAACATTTAGGTCATTTTCGTCCTCCCTTGGGTTATTCTTGTCCAATTAGGGTTTTCAACCAATCTTGTGCGTTGAATAAGTTGATTTGTTTCATTGGATGAACAATTAGGTCATTTTCGTCCTCCCTAGGCTTATTCCTGTCCAATTAAGGTTTCTAACCAATCTTGTGCATCCAATTGGTGTGTTGTGTCATTGGATGAACAATTAAGTCATTTTCGTCCTCCCTAGGCTTATTCTGGTCCAATTAGGCTTTCTAACCAATCTTGTGCATCCAATTGGTGTGTTTGTGTCATTGGATGAACATTTAGGTCATTTACGACTTTCCTAGGCTTGTTCTTGTCCAATTAGTGTTTTTAACCAATCTTGTGCATCCAATGGGTGTGTTTGTGTCATCGAATGAACAATTAGGTCATTTTCGGTCTCCCTAGGCTTACTCTTGTCCAATTAGGGTTTTTAACGAATCTTGTGCATCAAATTGGTGTGTTTGTGTCATTGGATGAACATTTAGGTCATTTTCGTCATCCCTTGGCTTATTTTTGGCCAATTAGGGTTTCTAACCAATCTCGTGCTTCCAATAGGTTTGTTTGAGTCATTGGATGAACATTTAGGTCATTTTCGTCCTCCATCAGCTTATTCTTGTCCAATTAGGGTTTTCAACCAATCTTGTGCTTCGAATAAGCTCATTTGCGTCTTTGGATGAACAATTAGGTGATTTTTGTCTTCCCAAGGCCTATTCTTGTCCAATTAGGGTTTCTAACCAATCTTGTGCATCCAATAGGTGTGTTTGGGTCATTGGATAAACAATTAGGTCATTTTCGTTCTCCCTAGGCTTATTCTTGTCAAATTAGGGTTTCTAAATAATCTTGTGCATCCAATAGGTGTGTTTGTGTCATTGGATGAACATTTAGGTCATTTTCGTCCTCCCTAGGGTTATTCTTGTCCAATTAGGGTTTTCAACCAATCTTGTGCGTTGAATAAGTTCATTTGTGTCATTTGATGAACAATTAGGTCATTTTCGTCCTCCCTAGGCTTATTCCTGTCCAATTAAGGTTTCTAACCAATCTTGTGCATCCAATTGGTGTGTTTGTGTCATTGGATGAACAATTAGGTCATTTTCGTCCTCCCTAGGCTTATTCTTGTCTAATTAGATTTTCTAACCAATCTTGTGCATCCAATTGGTGTGTTTGTGTCATTGGATGAACATTTAGGTCATTTACGACTTTCCTAGGCTTGTTCTTGTCCAATTAGTGTTTTTAACCAATCTTGTGCATCCAATGGGTGTGGTTGTGTCATCGGATGAACAATTAGGTCATTGTCGGTCTCCCTAGGCTTATTCTTGTCCAATTAGGGTTTTTAACCAATCTTGTGCATCCAATAGGTGTGTTTGTGTCCTTGGATGAACATTTAGGTCATTTTCGTCACCCCTTAGCTTATTCTTCGCCAATTAGGGTTTCTAACCAATCTTGTGCCTCCAATAGGTGTGTTAGAGTCATTGGATGAACATTATGGTCATTTTCGACCTCTCTAGGCTTATTCTTGTTCAATTAGGGTTTCTAACCAATCTTGTGCATCAAATAGGTGTGTTTGGGTCATTGGATAAACAATTATGTCATTTTCATCCTCCCTAGGCTTATTCTTGTCAAATTAGGGTTTCTAAATAATCTTGTGCATCCAATAGGTGTGTTTGTGTCATCGGATCAACAATTAGGTCATTTTCGGTCTCCCTATGCTTATTCTTGTCCAATTAGGGTTTTTAACGAATCTTGTGCATCAAATAGGTGTGTTTGTGTCTTTGGATGAACATTTAGGTCATTTTCGTCCTCCCTAGGCTTATTCTTGTCCAATTAGGGTTTCTAACCAATCTTGTGCATCCAATAGGTGTGTTTGTGTCATTGGATGAACAATTAGGTCATTTTTGGTCTCCCTAGGTTTGTTCTTGTCCAATTAGGGTTTTTAACCTATCTTGTGCATCCAATTGGTGTGTTTGTGTCATTGGATGAACATTTAGGTCATTTACGACCTCCCTAGGCATATTCTTGTCCAATTACTGTTTCTAAACAATCTTGTGCATCCAATAGGTGTGTTTGTGTCATTGGATGAAGAATTATGTCATTTTCGGTCTCCCTAGGCTTATTCTTGTCCAATTAGGGTTTTTAACCAATGTTGTGCATCCAATTGGTGTGTTTGTGTCATTGGATGAACATTTAGGTCATTTACGACCTCCCAATGCTTATTCTTGTCCAATTAGGGTTTCTAACCAATCTTATCCATCCAATTGGTGAGTTTGTGTCATTCGATGAACATTAAGGTCATTTACGACCTCCCTAGGCTTATTCTTGTAAAATTAGGGTTTCTAACCAATCTTGTGGATCCAATAGGTGTTTTTGTGTCATTGGATAAACATTTAGGTCATTTTCGTCTTCCGTAGAGTTATTCTTTTCCAATTAGGGTTTTCAACCAATCTTGTGCATCGAATAAGTTCATTTGTGTCATTGGATGAACAATTACGTCATTTTCGTCCTCCCTAGGCTTATTCTTGTTCAATTAAGGTTTCTAACCAATCTTGTGCATCCAATAGGTGTGTTTGTGTCATTGGACGAACAATTAGGTCATTTTCGGTCTCCCTACGCTTATTCTCGTCCAATTAGGGTATTTAACCAATCTTGTGCATCCAATAGATGTGTTTATGTCATTGGATGAACATTTATGTCATTTTCGTCATCCCTTGGCTTATTTTTGGCCAATTAGGGTTTTTAACCAATCTTGTGCATCCAATAGGTGTGTTTGAGTCATTGGATGAACATTTTCTTTATTTTCGTCCTCCATCGACTTATTCTTGTCCAATTAGGGTTTTCAACCAATCTTGTGCATCAAATAACTTCATTTGTGTCATTGAATGAACAATTAGGTCATTTTCGTCCTCTCTAGGCTTATTCTTGTCCAATTAGGGTTTCTAACCAATCTTGTGCATCCAATAGGTGTGTTTGTGTCATTGGATGAACAATTAGGTCATTTTCGTCCTCCCTAGGGTTATTCTTGTCCAATTAGGCTTTCTAACCAATTTTGTGCATCCAATTGGTGTGTTTCTATCTTTGGATGAACATTTAGGTCATTTACGACTTCCCTAGGCTTGTTCTTGTCCAATTAGGGTTTTTAACCAATCTTGTGCCACCAATGGGTGTGTTTGTGTCATCGGATGAACAATTAGGTCATTTTCGATCTCCCTATGCTTATTCTTGTCCAATTAGTGTTTTTAACGAATCTTGTGCATCAAATAGGTGTGTTTGTGTCATTGGATGAACATTTATGTCATTTTCGTCCTCCCTAGGCTTATTCTTGTCCAATTAGGGTTTCTAACCAATCTTGTGCATCCAATAGGTGTGTTTGTGTCATTGGATGAACATTTAGGTTATTTTCGTCATCCCTTGGCTTATTCTTGTCCAATTAGGGTTTCTAACCAATCTTGTGCATCCAATAGGTGTGTTAGAGTCATTGGATGAACATTTTGGTCATTTTAGACCTCCCTAGGCTTATTCTTGTCCAATTAGGGTTTTCAACCAATCTTGTGTATCCAATAAATTCATTTGTGTCTTTTGATGAACAATTAGTAGGTCATTTTCGTCCTCCCAAGGCTTATTCTTGTCCAATTAGGGTTTCTAACTAATCTTGTGCATCCAATAGGTGTGTTTGTGTCATTGAATGAACAATTAGGTCATTTTCGGTCTCCCTAGGCTTATTCATGTCCAATTAGGGTTTTTAACCAATCTTGTGCATCCAATAGGTGGGTTTGTGTCATTGGATGAACATTTAGGTTATTTTCGTCATCCCTTGGCTTATTCTTGTCCAATTAGGGTTTCTAACCAATCTTGTGCATCCAATAGGTGTGTTAGAGTCATTGGATGAACATTTTGGTCATTTTAGACCTCCCTAGGCTTATTCTTGTCAAATTAGGGTTTCTAAATAATCTTGTGCATCCAATAGGTGTGTTTGTGTCATTAAATGAACATTTAGGTCATTTTCGTCCTCCCTAGGCTTATTCTTGTCCAATTAGGGTTTCTAACTAATCTTGTGCATCCAATAGGTGTGTTTGTGTCATTGGATGAACAATTAGGTCATTTTTGGTCTCCCTAGGCTTATTCTTGTCCAATTAGGGTATTTAACCAATCTTGTACATCCAATAGGTGTGTTTGTGTCATTGGATGAACATTTAGGTCATTTTCGTCATCCCTTGGCTTATTTTTGGCCAATTAGGGTTTCTAACCAATCTCGTGCATCCAATAGGTGTGTTAGAGTCATTGGATGAACATTTTGGTCATTTTCGAACTCTCTAGGCTTATTCTTGTTCAATTAGGGTTTCTAACTAATCTTGTGCATCCAATAGGTGTGTTTGGGTCATTGGATAAACAATTAGGTCATTTTCGTCCTCCCTAGGCTTATTCTTGTCCAATTAGGGTTTCTAAATAATCTTGTGCATCAAATAGGTGTGTTTGTGTCATTGGATGAACAATTAGGTCATTTTTGTCCTCCCTAGGGTTATTCTTGTCCAATTAGGCTTTCTAACCAATTTTGTGCATCCAATTGGTGTGTTTCTATCTTTGGATGAACATTTAGGTCATTTACGACTTCCCTAGGCTTGTTCTTGTCCAATTAGGGTTTTTAACCAATCTTGTGCCACCAATGGGTGTGTTTGTGTCATCGGATGAACAATTAGGTCATTTTCGATCTCCCTATGCTTATTCTTGTCCAATTAGTGTTTTTAACGAATCTTGTGCATCAAATAGGTGTGTTTGTGTCATTGGATGAACATTTATGTCATTTTCGTCCTCCCTAGGCTTATTCTTGTCCAATTAGGGTTTCTAACCAATCTTGTGCATCCAATAGGTGTGTTTGTGTCATTGGATGAACATTTAGGTTATTTTCGTCATCCCTTGGCTTATTCTTGTCCAATTAGGGTTTCTAACCAATCTTGTGCATCCAATAGGTGTGTTAGAGTCATTGGATGAACATTTTGGTCATTTTAGACCTCCCTAGGCTTATTCTTGTCCAATTAGGGTTTTCAACCAATCTTGTGTATCCAATAAGTTCATTTGTGTCTTTTGATGAACAATTAGTAGGTCATTTTCGTCCTCCCAAGGCTTATTCTTGTCCAATTAGGGTTTCTAACCAATCTTGTGCATCCAATAGGTGTGTTAGAGTCATTGGATGAACATTTTGGTCATTTTAGACCTCCCTAGGCTTATTCTTGTCCAATTAGGGTTTCTAACCAATCTTGTGCATCCAATAGGTGTGTTTAGGTCATTGGATAAACAATTAGGTCATTTTCGTTCTCCCTAGGCTTATTCTTGTCAAATTAGGGTTTCTAAATAATCTTGTGCATCCAATAGGTGTGTTTGTGTCATTCGATGAACATTTAGGTCATTTTCGTCCTCCCTAGGGTTATTCTTGTCCAATTAGGGTTTTCAACCAATCTTGTGCATTGAATAAGTTGATTTGTGTCATTGGATGAACAATTAGGTCATTTTCGTCCTGCCTAGGCTTATTCCTGTCCAATTAAGGTTTCTAACCAATCTTGTGCATCCAATTGGTGTGTTTGTGTCATTGGATGAACGATTAGGTCATTTTCGTCCTCCCTAGGCTTATTCTGGTCCAATTAGGCTTTCTAACCAATCTTGTGCATCCAATTGGTGTGTTTGTGTCATTGGATGAACATTTAGGTCATTTACGACTTTCCTAGGCTTGTTCTTGTCCAATTAGTGTTTTTAACCAATCTTGTGCATCCAATGGGTGTGTTTGTGTCATCGAATGAACAATTAGGTCATTTTCGGTCTCCCTAGGCTTAATCTTGTCAAATTAGGGTTTTTAACGAATCTTGTGCATCAAATAGGTGTGGTTGTGTCATTGGATGAACATTTAGGTCATTTTCGTCATCCCTTGGCTTATTTTTGGCCAATTAGGGTTTCTAACCAATCTCGTGCTTCCAATAGGTGTGTTTGAGTCATTGGATGAACATTTAGGTCATTTTCGTCCTCCATCAGCTTATTCTTGTCCAATTAGGGTTTTCAACCAATCTTGTGCTTCGAATAAGCTCATTTGTGTCTTTGGATGAACGATTAGGTCATTTTTGTCCTCCCAAGGCTTATTCTTGTCCAATTAGGGTTTCTAACCAATCTTCTGCATTCAATAGGTGTGTTTGGGTCATTGGATAAACAATTAGGTCATTTTCGTTCTCCCTAGGCTTATTCTTGTCAAATTAGGGTTTCTAAATAATCTTGTGCATCCAATAGGTGTGTTTGTGTCATTGGATGAACATTTAGGTCATTTTCGTCCTCCCTAGGGTTATTCTTGTCCAATTAGGATTTTCAACCAATCTTGTGCGTTGAATAAGTTCATTTGTGTCATTGGATGAACAATTAGGTCATTTTCGTCCTCCCTAGGCTTATCCCTGTCCAATTAGGGTTTTCTACCAATCTTGTGCATCGAATAAGTTCATTTGTGTCATTGGATGAACAATTAGGTCATTTTCGTCCTCCCTAGGCTTATTCTTGTCCAATTAGGGTTTCTAACCAATCTTGTGCATCCAATAGGTGTGTTTGTGTCATTGGATGAACAATTAGGTCATTTTCGGTCTCCCTAGGCTTATTCTTGTCCAATGAGGGTTTCTAAATAATCTTGTGCATCCAATAGGTGTGTTTGTGTCATTGGATGAACATTTAGGTCATTTTCGTCCTCCCTAGGCTTATTCTTGTTCAATTAGGATTTTCAACCAATCTTGTGCATCCAATAAGTTCATTTGTGTCATTGGATGAACAATTAGGTCATTTTCGGTCTCCCTAGGCTTATTCTTGTCCAATGAGGGTTTCTAAATAATCTTGTGCATCCAATAGGTGTGTTTGTGTCATTGGATGAACAATTAGGTCATTTTCGTCCTCCCTAGGGTTATTCTTGTCCAATTAGGCTTTCTAACCAATTTTGTGCATCCAATTGGTGTGTTTCTATCTTTGGATGAACATTTAGGTCATTTACGATTCCCTAGGCTTGTTCTTGTCCAATTAGGGTTTTTAACCAATCTTGTTTAACCAATGGGTGTGTTTGTGTCATCGGATGAACAATTAGGTCATTTTCGGTCTCCCTATGCTTATTCTTGTCCAATTAGTGTTTTTAACGAATCTTGTGCATCAAATAGGTGTGTTTGTGTCATTGGATGAACATTTAGGTCATTTTCGTCCTCCCTAGGCTTATTCTTGTCCAATTAGGGTTTCTAACCAATCTTGTACATCCAATAGGTGTGTTTGTGTCATTGGATGAACATTTAGGTCATTTTCGTCCTCCATCAGCTTATTCTTGTCCAATTAGGGTTTTCAACCAATCTTGTGCTTCGAATAAGCTCATTTGTGTCTTTGGATGAACAATTAGGTCATTTTTGTCCTCCCAAGGCTTATTCTTGTCCAATTATGGTTTCTAACCAATCTTGTGCATTCAATAGGTGTGTTTGGGTCATTGGATAAACAATTAGGTCATTTTCGTTCTCCCTAGGCTTATTCTTGTCAAATTAGGGTTTCTAAATAATCTTGTGCATCCAATAGGTGTGTTTGTGTCATTGGATGAACATTTAGGTCATTTTCGTCTTCCCTAGGGTTATTCTTGTCCAATTAGGGTTTTCAACCAATCTTGTGCGTTGAATAAGTTCATTTGTGTCATTGGATGAACAATTAGGTCATTTTCGTCCTCCCTAGGCTTATCCCTGTCCAATTAGGGTTTTCAACCAATCTTGTGCATCGAATAAGTTCATTTGTGTCATTGGATGAACAATTAGGTCATTTTCGTCCTCCCTAGGCTTATTCTTGTCCAATTAGGGTTTCTAACCAATCTTGTGCATCCAATAGGTGTGTTTGTGTCATTGGATGAACATTTTGGTCATTTTAGACCTCCCTAGGCTTATTCTTGTCCAATTAGGGTTTCTAACCAATCTTGTGCATCCAATAGGTGTGTTTGGGTCATTGGATAAACAATTAGGTCATTTTCGTTCTCCCTAGGCTTATTCTTGTCAAATTAGGGTTTCTAAATAATCTTGTGCATCCAATAGGTGTGTTTGTGTCATTCGATGAACATTTAGGTCATTTTCGTCCTCCCTAGGGTTATTCTTGTCCAATTAGGGTTTTCAACCAATCTTGTGCGTTGAATAAGTTGATTTTCTGTCATCGGATGAATAATTAGGTCATTTTCGTCCTCCCTAGGCTTATTCCTGTCCAATTAAGGTTTCTAACCAATCTTGTGCATCCAACTGGTGTGTTTGTGTCGTTGGATGAACGATTAGGTTATTTTCGTCCTCCCTAGGCTTATTCTGGTCCAATTAGGCTTTCTAACAAATCTTGTGCATCCAATTGGTGTGTTTGTGTCATTGGATGAACATTTAGGTCATTTACGACTTTCTTAGGCTTGTTCTTGTCCAATTAGTGTTTTTAACCAATCTTGTGCATCCAATGGGTGTGTTTGTGTCATCGAATGAACAATTAGGTCATTTTCGGTCTCCCTAGGCTTATTCTTGTCCAATTAGGGTTTTTAACGAATCTTGTGCATCAAATACGTGTGTTTGTGTCATTGGATGAACATTTAGCTCATTTTCGTCATCCCTTGGCTTATTTTTGGCCAATTAGGGTTTCTAACCAATCTCGTGCTTCCAATAGGTGTGTTTGAGTCATTGGATGAACATTTAGGTCATTTTCGTCCTCCATCAGCTTATTCTTGTCCAATTAGGGTTTTCAACCAATCTTGTGCTTCGAATAAGCTCATTTTTGTCTTTGGATGAACAATTAGGTCATTTTTGTCCTCCCAAGGCTTATTCTTGTCCAATTAGGGTTTCTAAACAATCTTGTGCATTCAATAGGTGTGTTTGGGTCATTGGATAAACAATTAGGTCATTTTCGTTCTCCCTAGGCTTATTCTTGTCAAATTAGGGTTTCTAAATAATCTTGTGCATCCAATAGGTGTGTTTGTGTCATTGGATGAACATTTAGGTCATTTTCGTCTTCCCTAGGGTTATTCTTGTCCAATTAGGGTTTTCAACCAATCTTGTGCGTTGAATAAGTTCATTTGTGTCATTGGATGAACAATCAGGTCATTTTCGTCCTCCCTAGGCTTATCCCTGTCCAATTAGGGTTTTCAACCAATCTTGTGCATCGAATAAGTTCATTTGTGTCATTGGATGAACAATTAGGTCATTTTCGTCCTCCCTAGGCTTATTCTTGTCCAATTAGGGTTGCTAACCAATCTTGTGCATCCAATAGGTGTGTTAGTGTCATTGAATGAACATTTAGGTCATTTTCGTCCTCCCTAGGCTTATTCTTGTTCAATTAGGATTTTCAACCAATCTTGTGCATCCAATAAGTTCATTTGTGTCTTTGGATGAACAATTAGTAGGTCATTTTCGTCCTCGCTAGGCTTATTCTTGTCCAATTAGGGTTTCTAACTAATCTTGTGCATCCAATAGGTGTGTTTGTGTCATTGGATGAACAATTAGGTCATTTTTGGTCTCGTTAGGCTTATTCTTGTCCAATTAGGGTATTTAACCAATCTTGTGCATCCAATAGGTGTGTTTGTGTCAATGGATGAACATTTAGGTCATTTTCGTCATCCCTTGGCTTATTTTTGGCCAATTAGGGTTTCTAACCAATCTCGTGCATCCAATAGGTGTGTTAGAGTCATTGGATGAACATTTTGGTCATTTTCGAACTCTCTAGGCTTATTCTTGTTCAATTAGGGTTTCTAACCAATCTTGTGCATCCAATAGGTGTGTTTGGGTCATTGGATAAACAATTAGGTCATTTTCGTCCTCCCTAGGCTTATTCTTGTCAAATTAGGGTTTCTAAATAATCTTGTGCATCCAATAGGTGTGTTTGTGTCATTGGATGAACAATTAGGTCATTTTCGTCCTCCCTAGGGTTATTCGTGTCCAATTAGGCTTTCTAACCAATTTTGTGCATCCAATTGGTGTGTTTCTATCTTTGGATGAACATTTAGGTCATTTACGACTTCCCTAGGCTTGTTCTTGTCCAATTAGGGTTTTTAACCAATCTTGTGCCACCAATGGGTGTGTTTGTGTCATCGGATGAACAATTAGGTCATTTTCGGTCTCCCTATGCTTATTCTTGTCCAATTAGTGTTTTTAACGAATCTTGTGCATCCAATAGGTGTGTTTGTGTCATTGGATGAACATTTTGGTCATTTTAGACCTCCCTAGGCTTATTCTTGTCGAATTAGGGTTTCTAACCAATCTTGTGCATCCAATAGGTGTGTTTAGGTCATTGGATAAACAATTAGGTCATTTTCGTTCTCCCTAGGCTTATTCTTGTCAAATTAGGGTTTCTAAATAATCTTGTGCATCCAATAGGTGTGTTTGTGTCATTCGATGCACATTTAGGTCATTTTCGTCCTCCCTAGGGTTATTCTTGTCCAATTAGGGTTTTCAACCAATCTTGTGCGTTGAATAAGTTGATTTGTGTCATTGGATGAACAATTAGGTCATTTTCGTCCTCCCTAGGCTTATTCCTGTCCAATTAAGGTTTCTAACCAATCTTGTGCATCCAATTGGTGTGTTTGTGTCATTGGATGAACGATTAGGTCATTTTCGTCCTCCCTAGGCTTATTCTGGTCCAATAAGGCTTTCTAACCAATCTTGTGCATCCAATTGGTGTGTTTGTGTCATTGGATGAACATTTAGGTCATTTACGACTTTCCTAGGCTTGTTCTTGTCCAATTAGTGTTTTTAACCAATCTTGTGCATCCAATGGGTGTGTTTGTGTCATCGAATGAACAATTAGGTCATTTTCGGTCTCCCTAGGCTTATTCTTGTCCAATTAGGGTTTTTAACGAATCTTGTGCATCAAATAGGTGTGTTTGTGTCATTGGATGAACATTTAGGTCATTTTCGTCATCCCTTGGCTTATTTTTGGCCAATTAGGGTTTCTAACCAATCTCGTGCTTCCAATAGGTGTGTTTGAGTCATTGGATGAACATTTAGGTCATTTTCGTCCTCCATCAGCTTATTCTTGTCCAATTAGGGTTTTCAACCAATCTTGTGCTTCGAATAAGCTCATTTGTGTCTTTGGATGAACAATTATTAGGTCATTTTCGTCCTCCCAAGGCTTATTCTTGTCCAATTAGGGTTTCTAACAAATCTTGTGCATTCAATAGGTGTGTTTGGGTCATTGGATAAACAATTAGGTCATTTTCGTTCTCCCTAGGCTTATTCTTGTCAAATTAGGGTTTCTAAATAATCTTGTGCATCCAATAGGTGTGTTTGTGTCATTGGATGAACATTTAGGTCATTTTCGTCTTCCCTAGGGTTATTCTTGTCCAATTAGGGTTTTCAACCAATCTTGTGCGTTGAATAAGTTCATTTGTGTCATTGGATGAACAATTAGGTCATTTTCGTCCTCCCTAGGCTTAACCCTGTCCAATTAGGGTTTTCAACCAATCTTGTGCATCGAATAAGTTCATTTGTGTCATTGGATGAACAATTAGGTCATTTTCGTCCTCCCTAGGCTTATTCTTGTCCAATTAGGGTTTCTAACCAATCTTGTGCATCCAATAGGTGTGTTTGTGTCATTCGATGAACAATTAGGTCATTTTCGGTCTCCCTAGGCTTATTCTTGTCCAATGAGGGTTTCTAAATAATCTTGTGCATCCAATAGGTGTGTTTGTGTCATTGGATGAACATTTAGGTCATTTTCGTCCTCCGTAAGCTTATTCTTGTTCAATTAGGGTTTTCTACCAATCTTGTGCATCCAATAAGTTCATTTGTGTCTTTGGATGAACAATTAGTCGGTCATTTTTGTCCTCCCTAGGCTTATTCTTGTCCAATTAGGGTTTCTAACTAATCTTGTGCATCCAATAGGTGTGTTTGTGTCATTGGATGAACATTTAGGTCATTTTCGTCATCCCTTGGCTTTATTTTTGGCCAATTAGGATTTCTAACCAATCTCGTGCTTCCAATAGGTGTGTTTGAGTCATTGGATGAACATTTAGGTCATTTTCGTCCTCCATCAGCTTATTCTTGTCCAATTAGGGTTTTCAACCAATCTTGTGCTTCGAATAAGCTTATTTGTGTCTTTGGATGAACAATTAGGTCATTTTTGTGTCTTTGGATGAACAATTAGGTCTTTGGATGAACAATTAGGTCTTTGGATGTCCAATAGGTGTGTTTGAGTCATTGGATGAACATTTTCTTTATTTTCGTCCTCCATCGGCTTATTCTTGTCCAATTAGGGTTTTCAACCAATCTTGTGCATCAAATAACTTCATTTGTGTCATTGAATGAACAATTAGGTCATTTTCGTCCTCCCTAGGCTTATTCTTGTCCAATTAGGGTTTCTAACCAATCTTGTGCATCCAATTGGTGTGTTTGTGTCATTGGATGAACAATTAGGTCATTTTCGGTCTCCGTAGGCTTATTCTTGTCCAATGAGGGTTTCTAAATAATCTTGTGCATCCAATAGGTGTGTTTGTGTCACTGGATGAACATTTAGGTCATTTTCGTCCTCCCTAGGCTTATTCTTGTCCAATTAGGGTTTTCAACCAATCTTGTGCATCCAATAAGTTCATTTGTGTCTTTGGATGAACAATTAGTAGGTCATTTTCGTCCTCCCAAGGCTTATTCTTGTCCAATTAGGGTTTCTAACTAATCTTGTGCATCCAATAGGTGTGTTTGTGTCATTGAATGAACGATTAGGTCATTTTCGGTCTCCCTAGGCTTATTCATGTCCAATTAGGGTTTTTAACCAATCTTGTGCATCCAATTGGTGTGTTTGTGTCATTGGATGAACAATTAGGTCATTTTCGTTCTCCCTAGGCTTATTCTTGTCCAATTAGGCTTTCTAACCAATCTTGTGCATCCAATTGGTGTGGTTGTGTCATTGGATGAACATTTAGGTCATTTACGACTTTCCTAGGCTTGTTCTTGTCCAATTAGTGTTTTTAACGAATCTTCTGCATCCAATGGGTGTGTTTGTGTCATCGGATGAACAATTAGGTCATTTCGGTCTCCCTAGGCTTATTCTTGTCCAATTAGGGTTTTTAACCAATCTTGTGCATCCAATAGGTGTGTTTGTGTCATTGGATGAACATTTAGGTCATTTTCGTTCTCCCTAGGCTTATTCTTGTCAGATTAGGGTTTCTAAATAATCTTGTGCATCCAATAGGTGTGTTTGTGTCATTGGATGAACATTTAGGTCAATTTCGTCCTCCCTAGGGTTATTCTTGTCCAATTAGGGTTTTCAACCAATCTTGTGCGTTGAATAAGTTTATTTGTGTCATTGGATGAACAATTAGGTCATTTTCGTCCTCCCTAGGCTTATTCCTGTCCAATTAAGGTTTCTAACCAATCTTGTGCATCCAATTGGTGTGTTTGTGTCATTGGATGAACAATTAGGTCATTTTCGTTCTCCCTAGGCTTATTCTTGTCCAATTAGGCTTTCTAACCAATCTTGTGTATCCAATTGGTGTGTTTGTGTCATTGGATGAACATTTAGGTCATTTACGACTTTCCTAGGCTTGTTCTTGTCCAATTAGTGTTTTTAACGAATCTTCTGCATCCAATGGGTGTGTTTGTGTCGTCGGATGAACAATTAGGTCATTTTCGGTCTCCCTAGGCTTATTCTTGTCCAATTAGGGTTTTTAACCAATCTTGTGCATCCAATAGGTGTGTTTGTGTCATTGGATGAACATTTAGGTCATTTTCGTCATCCCTTGGCTTATTCTTGGCCAATAAGGGTTTCTAACCAATCTTGTGCATCCAATAGGTGTGTTAGAGTCATTGGATGAACACTTTGGTCATTTTCGTCCTCCCTAGGCTTATTCCTGTCCAATTAAGGTTTCTAACCAATCTTGTGCATCCAATTGGTGTGTTTGTGTCATTGGATGAACAATTAGGTCATTTTCGTCCTCCCTAGGCTTATTCTTGTCCAATTAGGCTTTCTAACCAATCTTGTGCATCCAATTGGTGTGTTTGTGTCATTGGATTAACATTTAGGTCATTTACGACTTTCCTAGGCTTGTTCTTGTCCAATTAGTGTTTTTAACCAATCTTGTGCATCCAATGGGTGTGTTTGTGTCATCGGATGAAAAATTAGGTCATTTTCGGTCTCCCTATGCTTATTCTTGTCCAATTAGGGTTTTTAACGAATCTTGTGCATCAAATAGGTGTGTTTGTGTCATTGGATGAACATTTTGGTCATTTTCGTCCTCCCTAGGCTTATTCTTGTCCAATTAGGGTTTCTAACCAATCTTGTGCATCCAACAGGTGTGTATGTGTCATTGGATGAACAATTAGGTCATTTTCGTTCTCCCTAGACTTATTCTTTTCAAATTAGGGTTTCTAAATAATCTTGTGCATCCAATAGGTGTGTTTGTGTCATTGGATGAACATTTAGGTCAATTTCGTCCTCCCTAGGGTTATTCTTGTCCAATTAGGGTTTTCAACCAATCTTGTGCGTTGAATAAGTTCATTTGTGTCATTGGATGAACAATTAGGTCATTTTCGTCCTCCCTAGGCTTATTCCTGTCCAATTAAGGTTTCTAACCAATCTTGTGCATCCAATTGGTGTGTTTGTGTCATTGGATGAACAATTAGGTCATTTTCGTCCTCCCTAGGCTTATTCTTGTCCAATTAGGTTTTCTAACCAATCTTGTGCATCCAATTGGTGTGTTTGTGTCATTGGATGACCATTTAGGTCATTTACGACTTTCCTAGGCTTGTTCTTGTCCAATTAGTGTTTTTAACCAATCTTGTGCATCCAATGGGTATGTTTGTGTCATCGGATGAACATTTAGGTCATTTTCGGTCTCCCTATGCTTATTCTTGTCCAATTAGGGTTTTTAACGAATCTTGTGCATCAAATAGGTGTGTTTGTGTCATTGGATGAACATTTAGGTCATTTTCGTCCTCCCTAGGCTTATTCTTGTGCAATTAGGGTTTCTAACCAATCTTGTGCATCTAATAGGTGTGTTTGTGTCATTGGATGAACAATTAGGTCATTTTCGGTCTCCCTAGGCTTATTCTTGTCCAATTAGGGTATTTAACCAATCTTGTGCATCCAATAGGTGTGTTTGTGTCATTGGATGAACATTTAGGTCATTTTCGTCATCCCTTGGCTTATTTTTGGCCAATTAGGGTTTCTAACCAATCTCGTGCATCCAATAGTTGTGTTTGAGTCATTGGATGAACATTTTCTTTATTTTCGTCCTCCATCGGCTTATTCTTGTCCAATTAGGGTTTTCAACCAATCTTGTGCATCGAATAAATTCTTTTGTGTCTTTGGATGAACAATTAGGTCCTTTTTGTCTTCCCAAGGCTTATTCTTGTCCAATTAGGGTTTCTAACTAATCTTGTGCATCCAATAGGTGTGTTTGTGTCATTGGATGAACAATTAGGTCATTTTCGGTCTCCCTAGGCTTATTCATGTCCAATTAGGGTTTTTAACCAATCTTGTGCATCCAATAGGTGTGTTTGTGTCATTGGATGAACATTTAGGTTATTTTCGTCATCCCTTGGCTTATTCTTGTCCAATTAGGGTTTCTAACCAATCTTGTGCATCCAATAGGTGTGTTAGAGTCATTGGATGAACATTTTGGTCATTTTAGACCTCCCTAGGCTTATTCTTGTCCAATTTGGGTTTCTAACCAATCTTGTGCATCCAATACGTGTGCTTGGGTCATTGGATAAACAATTAGGTCATTTTCGTTCTCCCTAGGCTTATTCTTGTCAGATTAGGGTTTCTAAATAATCTTGTGCATCCAATAGGTGTGTTTGTGTCATTGGATGAACATTTAGGTCATTTTCGTCCTACCTAGGGTTATTCTTGTCCAATTAGGGTTTTCAACCAATCTTGTGCGTTGAATAAGTTCATTTGTGTCATTGGATGAACAATTAAGTCATTTTCGTCCTCCCTAGGCTTATTCCTGTCCAATTAAGGTTTCTAACCAATCTTGTGCATCCAATTGGTGTGTTTGTGTCATTGGATGAACAATTAGGTCATTTTCGTCCTCCCTAGGCTTATTCTTGTCCAATTAGGCTTTCTAACCAATCTTGTGCATCCAATTGGTGTGTTTGTGTCATTGGATGAACATTTAGGTCATTTACGACTTTCCTAGGCTTGTTCTTGTCCAATTAGTGTTTTTAACGAATCTTCTGCATCCAATGGGTGTCTTTGTGTCATCGGATGAACAATTACGTCGTTTTCGGTCTCCCTAGGCTTATTCCTGTCCAATTAGGGTTTTTAACCAATCTTGTGCATCCAATACGTGTGTTTGTGTCATTGGATGAACATTTAGGTCATTTTCGTAATCCCTTGGCTTATTCTTGGCCAATAAGGGTTTCTAACCAATCTTGTGCATCCAATAGGTGTGTTAGAGTCATTGGATGAACATTTTGGTCATTTTCGACCTCTGTAGGCTTATTCTGTTTCAATTAGGGTTTCTAACCAATCTTGTGCATCCAATAGGTGTGTTTGGGTCATTGGATAAACAATTAGGTCATTTTCGTCCTCCCTAGGCTTATTCTTGTCAAATTAGGGTTTCTAAATAATCTTGTGCATCCAATAGGTGTGTTTGTGTCATTGGATGAACAATTAGGTCATTTTCGTCATCCCTAGGGTAATTCTTGTCCAATTAGGCTTTCTAACCAATTTTGTGCATCCAATTGGTGTGTTTGTGTCTTTGGATGAACATTTAGGTCATTTACGACTTCCCTAGGCTTGTTCTTGTCCAATTAGGGTTTTTAACCAATCTTGTGCATCCAATGGGTGTGTTTGTGTCATCGGATGAACAATTAGGTCATTTTCGGTCTCCCTACGCTTATTCTTGTCCAATTAGCGTTTTTAACGAATCTTGTGCATCAAATAGGTGTGTTTGTGTCATTGGATGAACATTTAGGTCATTTTCGTTCTCCCTAGGCTTATTCTTTTCAAATTAGGGTTTCTAAATAATCTTGTGCATCCAATAGGTGTGTTTGTGTCATTGGATGAACATTTAGGTCAATTTCGTCCTCCCTAGGGTTATTCTTGTCCAATTAGGGTTTTCAACCAATCTTGTGCGTTGAATAAGTTCATTTGTGTCATTGGATGAACAATTAGGTCATTTTCGTCCTCCCTAGGCTTATTCCTGTCCAATTAAGGTTTCTAACCTAACTTGTGCATCCAATTGGTGTGTTTGTGTCATTGGATATACAATTAGGTCATTTTCGTCCTCTGTAGGCTTATTCTTGTCCAATTAGGTTTTCTGACCAATCTTGTGCATCCAATTGGTGTGTTTGTATCAATGGATGAACATTTAGGTCATTTACGACTTTCCTAGGCTTGTTCTTGTCCAATTAGTGTTTTTAACCAATCTTGTGCATCCAATGGGTGTGTTTGTGTCATCGGATGAACAATTAGGTCATTTTCGGTCTCCCTATGCTTATTCTTGTCCAATTAGGGTTTTTAACGAAACTTGTGCATCAAATAGGTGTGTTTGTGTCATTGGATGAACATTTAGGTTATTTTCGTCCTCCCTAGGCTTATTCTTGTCCAATTAGGGTTTCTAACCAATCTTGTGCATCCAATAGGTGTGTTTGTGTCATTGGATGAACAATTAGGTCATTTTCGGTCTCCCTAGGCTTATTCTTGTCCAATTAGGGTTTCTAACCAATCTTATGCATCCAATTGGTGAGTTTGTGTCATTGGATGAACATTAAGGTTATTTACGACCTCCCTAGGCATATTCTTGTAAAATTAGGGTTTCTAACCAATCTTGTGGATCCAATAGGTGTTTTTGTGTCATTGAATAAACATCTAGGTCATTTTCGTCCTCCGTAGAGTTATTCTTTTCCAATTAGGGTTTTCAACCAATCTTGTGCATCGAATAAGTTCATTTGTGTCATTGGATGAACAATTAGGTCATTTTCGTCCTCCCTAGGCTTATTCATGTCCAATTAGGGTTTCTAACTATTCTTGTGCATCCAATAGGTGTGTTTGTGTCATTGGATGAACAATTAGGTCATTTTCGGTCTCCCTAGGCTTATTCTTGTCCAATGAGGGTTTCTAAATAATCTTGTGCATCCAATTGGTGTGTTTGTGTCATTGGATGAACATTTAGGTCATTTTCGTCCTCCCTAGGCTTATTCTTGTCCAATTAGGGTTTTCAACCAATCTTGTGCATCCAATAAGTTCATTTGTGTCTTTGGATGAACAATTAGTAGGTCATTTTCGTCCTCCCTAGGCTTATTCTTGTCCAATTAGGGTTTCTAACTAATCTTGTGCATCCAATAGGTGTGTTTGTGTCATTGGATGATTAATTAGGTCATTTTCGGTCTCCCTAGGCTTATTCTTGTCCAATTAGGGTATTTAACCAATCTTGTGCATCCAATAGGTGTGTTTGTGTCATTGGATGAACATTTAGGTCATTTTCGTCATCCCTTGTCTTATTTTTGGCCAATTAGGGTTTCTAACCAATCTCGTGCATCCAATAGGTGTGTTTGAGTCATTGGATGAACATTTTCTTTATTTTCATCCTCCATCGGCTTATTCATGTCCAATTAGGGTTTTCAACCAATCTTGTGCATCGAATAAGTTCATTTGTGTCTTTGGATGAACAATTAGGTCATTTTTGTCCTCCCAAGGCTTACTCTTGTCCAATTAGGGTTTCTAACTAATCTTTTGCATCCAATAGGTGTGTTTGTGTCATTGGATGAACAATTAGGTCATTTTCGTTCTCCCTAGGCATATTCTTGTCCAATTACTGTTTCTAAACAATCTTGTGCATCCAATAGGTGTGTTTGGGTCATTGGATAAACAATTAGGTCATTTTCGTTCTCCCTAGGCTTATTCTTGTCAAATTAGGGTTTCTAAATAATCTTGTGCATCCAATAGGTGTCTTTGTGTCATTGGATGAATATTTAGGTCATTTTCGTCCTCCCTAGGGTTATTCTTGTCCAATTAGGGTTTTCAACCAATCTTGTGCGTTGAATAAGTTCATTTGTGTCATTGGATGAACAATTAGGTCATTTTCGTCCTACCTAGGCTTATTCCTGTCCAATTAAGGTTTCTAACCAATCTTGTGCATCCAATTGGTGTGTTTGTGTCATTGGATGAACAATTAGGTCATTTTCGTCCTCTCTAGGCTTATTCTTGTCCAATTAGGCTTTCTAACCAATCTTGTGCATCCAATTGGTGTGTTTGTGTCATTGGATGAACATTTATGTCATTTACGACTTTCCTAGGCTTGTTCTTGTCCAATTAGTGTTTTTAACCAATCTTGAGCATCCAATGGGTGTGTTTGTGTCATCGGATGAACAATTAGGTCATTTTCGGTCTCCCTAGGCTTATTCTTGTCCAATTAGGGTTTTTAACGAATCTTGTGCATCAAATAGGTGTGTTTGTGTCATTGGATGAACATTTAGGTCATTTTCGTCATCCCTTGGCTTATTTTTGGCCAATTAGGGTTTCTAACCAATCTCGTGCTTCCAATAGGTGTGTTTGAGACATTGGATGAACATTTAGGTCATTTTCGTCGTCCATCAGCTTATTCTTGTCCAATTAGGGTTTTCAACAAATCTTGTGCATCGAATAAGCTCATTTGTGTCTTTGGATGAACAATTAGGTCATTTTTGTCCTCCCAAGGCTTATTCTTGTCCAATTAGGGTTTCTAACTAATCTTGTGCATCCAATAGGTGTGTTTGTGTCATTGGATGAACAATTAGGTCATTTTCGGTCTCCCTAGGCTTATTCATGTCCAATTAGGGTTTTTAACCAATCTTGTGTATCCAATAGGTGTGTTTGGGTCATTGGATAAACAATTAGGTTATTTTCTTTCTCCCTAGGCTTATTCTTGTCAAATTAGGGTTTCTAAATAATCTTGTGCATCCAATAGGTGTGTTTGTGTCATTGGATGAACAATTAGGTCATTTTCGTCCTCCCTAGGCTTATTCTTGTCCAATTAGGCTTTCTAACCAATCTAGTGCATCCAATTGGTGTGTTTGTGTCATTGGATGAGCATTTAGGTCATTTACGACTTTCCTAGGCTTGTTCTTGATCAATTAGTGTTTTTAACCAATCTTGTGCATCCAATGGGTGTGTTTGTGTCATCGAATGAACAATTAGATCATTTTCGGTCTCCCTAGGCTTATTCTTGTCCAATTAGGGTTTTTAACGAATCCTGTGCATCAAATAGGTGTGTTTGTGTCATTGGATGAACATTTAGGTCATTTTCGTCATCCCTTGGCTTATTTTTAGCCAATTAGGGTTTCTAACCAATCTCGTGCTTCCAATAGGTGTGTTTGAGTCATTGGATGAACATTTAGGTCTTTTTCGTCGTCCATCAGCTTATTCTTGTCCAATTAGGGTTTTCAACCAATCTTGTGCATCGAATAAGCTCATTTGTGTCTTTGGATGAACAATTAGGTCATTTTTGTCCTCCCAAGGCTTATTCTTGTCCAATTAGGGTTTCTAACTAATCTTGTGCATCCAATAGGTGTGTTTGTGTCATTGGATGAACAATTAGGTCATTTTCGGTCTCCCTAGGCTTATTCTTGTCCAATTAGGGTTTTTAACGAATCTTGTGCATCAAATAGGTGTGTTTGTGTCATTGGATGAACATTTAGGTCATTTTCGTCCTCCCTAGGCTTATTCTTGTCCAATTAGGGTTTCTAACGAATCTTGTGCATCCAATAGGTGTGTTTGTGTCATTGGATGAACAATTAGGTCATTTTCGGTCTCCCTAGGCTTATTCTCGTCCAATTAGGGTATTTAACCAATCTTGTGCATCCAATTGGTGTGTTTGTGTCATTGGATGAACATTTAGGTCATTTACGACCTCCCAATGCTTATTCTTGTCCAATTAGGGTTTCTAACCAATCTTATGCATCCAATTGGTGAGTTTGTGTCATTGGATGAACATTAAGGTCATTTACGACCTCCCTAGGCTTATTCTTGTAAAATTAGGGTTTCTAACCAATCTTGTGGATCCAATAGGTGTTTTTGTGTCATTGGATAAACATTTAGGTCATTTTCGTCCTCCGTAGAGTTATTCTTTTCCAATTAGGGTTTTCAACCAATCTTGTGCATCGAATAAGTTCATTTGTGTCATTGGATAAACAATTAGGTCATTTTCGTCCTCCCTAGGCTTATTCTTGTCCAATTAGGATTTCTAAATAATCTTGTGCATCCAATAGGTGTGTTTGTGTCATTGGATGAACAATTAGGTCATTTTCGGTCTCCCTAGGCTTATTCTCGTCCAATTAGGGTATTTAACCAATCTTGTGCATCCAATAGGTGTGTTTGTGTGATTGGATGAACATTTAGGTCATTTTCGTCATCCCTTGGCTTATTTTTGGCCAATTAGGGTTTTTAACCAATCTGGTGCATCCAATAGGTGTGTTTGAGTCATCGGATGAACATTTTCTTTATTTTCGTCCTCCATCGGCTTATTCTTGTCCAATTAGGGTTTTCAACCAATCTTGTGCATCGAATAAATTCATTTGTGTCATTGGATAAACAATTAGGTCATTTTCGTCCTCCCTAGGCTTATTCATGTCCAATTAGGGTTTCTAAATAATCTTGTGCATCCAATAGGTGTGTTTGTGTCATTGGATGAACATTTAGATCATTTTCGTCCTCCCTAGGCTTATTCTTGTCCAATTAGGGTTTTCAACCAATCTTGTGCATCCAATAAGTTCATTTGTGTCTTTGGATGAGCAATTAGGTCATTTTCGTCCTCCCTAGGCTTATTCTTGTCCAATTAGGGTTTCTAACTAATCTTGTCCATCCAATAGGTGTGTTTGTGTCATTGGATGAACATTTAGGTCATTTTCGTCCTCCCTAGGCTTATTCTTGTCCAATTAGGGTTTCTAACCAATCTTGTGCATCCAATAAGTGTGTTTGTGTCATTGGATGATTAATTAGGTCATTTTCGGTCTCCCTAGGTTTGTTCTTGTCCAATTAGGGTTTTTAACCTATCTTGTGCATCCAATTGGTGTGTTTGTGTCATTGGATGAACAATTAGGTCATTTTCGTTCTCCCTAGGCTTATTCTTGTCCAATTAGGCTTTCTAACCAATCTTGTGCATCCAATTGGTGTGGTTGTGTCATTGGATGAACAATTATGTCATTTTCGGTCTACCTAGGCTTATTCTTGTCCAATTAGGGTTTTTAACCAATCTTGTGCATCCAATTGGTGTGTTTGTGTCATTGGATGAACATTTAGGTCATTTACGACCTCCCAATGCTTATTCTTGTCCAATTAGGGTTTCTAACCAATCTTATGCATCCAATTGGTGAGTTTGTGTCATTGGATGAACAATTAGGTCATTTTCGGTCTCCCTAGGCTTATTCTTGTCCAATTAGGGTTTCTAAATAATCTTGTTCATCCAATAGGTGTGTTTGTGTCATTGGACGAACATTTAGGTCATTTTGGTCCTCCCTAGGCTTATTCTTGTCCAATTAGGGTTTTCAACCAATCTTGTGCATCCAATAAGTTCATTTGTGTCTTTGGATGAACAATTAGGTCATTTTCGTCCTCCCTAGGCTTATTCTTGTCCAATTAGGGTTTCTAACTAATCTTGTGCATCCAATAGGTGTGTTTGTGTCATTGGATGAACAATTAGGTCATTTTCGGTCTCCCTAGGCTTATTCTAATCCAATTAGGGTATTTAACAAATCTTGTGCATCCAATAGGTGTGTTTGTGTCATTGGATGAACATTTAGGTCATTTTCGTCATCCCTTGGTTTATTTTTGGCCAATTAGGGGTTTTAACCAATCTTGTGCATCCAATATGTGTGTTTGAGTCATTGGATGAACATTTTCTTTATTTTCGTCCTCCATCGGCTTTTTCTTGTCCAATTAGGGTTTTCAACCAATCTTGTGCATCGAATAAGTTCATTTGTGTCATTGGATTAACAATTAGGTCATTTTCGTCCTCCCTAGGCTTATTCTTGTCCAATTAGGGTTTCTAACCAATGTTGTGCATCCAATAGGTGCGTTTGTGTCATTGGATGAACAATTAGGTCATTTTCGGTCTCCCTAGGCTTATTCATGTCCAATTAGGATATTTAACCAATCTTGTGCATCCAATAGGTGTCTTTGTGTCATTGGATGAACATTTAGGTCATTTTCGTCATCGCTTGGCTTATTCTTGGCCAATTAGGGTTTCTAACAAATCTTTTGCATCCAATAGGTGTGTTAGAGTCATTGGATGAACATTTTGGTCATTTTCGACCTCTCTAGGCTTATTCTTGTTCAATTAGGGTTTCTAACCAATCTTGTGCATCCAATAGGTGTGTTTGGGTCATTGGATAAACAATTAGGTCATTTTCGTCCTCCCTAGGCTTATTCTTGTCAAATAAGGGTTTCTAAATAATCTTGTGCATCCAATAGGTGTGTTTGTGTCATAGGATGAACAATTATGTCATTTTCATCCACCCTAGGGTTATTCTTGTCCAATTAGGCTTTCTAACCAATTTTGTGCATCCAATTGGTGTGTTTGTGTCTTTGGATGAACATTTAGGTCATTTACGACTTCCCTAGGCTTGTACTTGTCCAATTAGGGTTTTTAACCAATCTTTTGCATCCAATGGGTGTATTTGTGTCATTGGATGAAAAATTAGGTCATTTTCGGTCTCCCTATGCTTATTCTTGTCCAATTAGGGTTTTTAACGAATCTTGTGCATCAAATAGGTGTGTTTGTGTCATTGGATGAACATTTAGGTCATTTTCGTCCTCCCTAGGCTTATTCATGTCCAATTAGGGTTTCTAACCAATCTTTTGCATCCAATAGGTGTGTTTGGGTCATTGGATAAACAATTAGGTCATTTTCGTTCTCCCTAGGCTTATTCTTGTCAAATTAGGGTTTCTAAATAATCTTGTGCATCCAATAGGTGTGTTTGTATCATTGGTTGATCATTTAGGTCATTTTCGTTCTCCCTAGGGTTATTCTTGTCCAATTAGGGTTTTCAACCAATCTTGTGCGTTGAATAAGTTCATTTGTGTCATTGGATGAACAATTAGGGCATTTTTGTCCTCCCTAGGCTTATTCCTGTCCAATTAAGGTTTCTAACCAATCTTCTGCATCCAATTGGTGTGGTTGTGTCATTGGATGAACAACTACGTCATTTCCGTCCTCCCTAGGCTTATTCTTGTCCAATTAGGCTTTCTAACCAATCTTGTGCATCCAATTGGTGTGTTTGTGTCATTGGATGAACATTTAGGTCATTTACGACTTTCCTAGGCTTGTTTTTGTCCAATTAGTGTTTTTAACCAATCTTGTGCATCCAATGGGTGTGTTTCTGTCATCGGATGAACAATTAGGTCATTTTCGGTCTCCCTAGGCTTATACTTGTCCAATTAGGGTTCTTAACCAATCTTGTGCATCCAATAGGTGTGTTTGTGTCATTGGATGAACATTTAGGTCATTTTCGTCATCCCTTGGCTTATTCTTGGCCAATTAGGGTTTCTAACCAATCTTGTGCATCCAATAGGTGTGTTAGAGTCATTCGATGAACATTTTGGTCATTTTCGACCTCTCTAGGCTTATTGTTGTTCAATTAGGGTTTCTAACCAATCTTGTGCATCCAATAGGTGTGTTTGGGTCATTGGATAAACAATTAGGTCATTTTCGTCCTCCCTAGGCTTATTCTTGTCCAATTAGGGTTTCTAACCAATCTTGTACATCCAATAGGTGTGTTTGTGTCATTGGATGAACAATTAGGTCATTTTCCGTCTCCCTAAGTTTGTTCTTGTCCAATTAGGGTTTTTAACCAATCATGTGCATCCAATAGGTGTGTTTGTGTCATTGGATGAACAATTAGGTCATTTTCGTCCTCCCTAGGGTTATTCTTGTCCAATTAGGCTTTCTAACCAATTTTGTGCATCCAATTGGTGTGTTTGTGTCTTTGGATGAACATTTAGGTCATTTACGACTTCCCTAGGCTTGTTCTTGTCCAATTAGGGTTTTTAACCAATCTTGTGCATCCAATGGGTGTGTTTGTGTCATCGGATAAACAATTAGGTCATTTTCGGTCTCCCTATGCTTATTCTTGTCCAATTAGGTCATTTTGTGTCATTGGATAAACATTTAGGTCATTTTCGTCCTCCGTAGAGTTATTCTTTTCCAATTAGGGTTTTCAACCAATCTTGTGCATCGAATAAGTTCATTTGTGTCATTCGACGAACAATTAGGTCATAATCGTCCTCCCTAGGCTTATTCTTGTCCAATTAGGGTTTCTAACCAATCTTGTGCATCCAATAGGTGTGTTTGTGTCATTGGATGAACAATTAGGTCATTTTCGGTCTCCCTAGTCTTATTCTTGTCCAATTAGGGTTTCTAAATAATCTTGTGCATCCAATAGGTGTGTTTGTGTCATTGGATGAACATTTAGGTCATTTTCGTCCTCCCTAGGCTTATTCTTGTCCAATTAGGGTTTTCAACCAATCTTGTGCATCCAATAGGTGTGTTTGTGTCATTGGATGAACAATTAGGTCATTTTCGTCCTCCCTAGGGTTATTCTTGTCCAATTAGGCTTTCTAACCAATTTTGTGCATCCAATTGGTGTGTTTGTGTCTTTGGATGAACATTTAGGTCATTTACGACTTCCCTAGGCTTGTTCTTGTCCAATTAGGGTTTTTAACCAATCTTGTGCATCCAATGGGTGTGTTTGTGTTATCGGATGAACAATTAGGTCATTTTCGGTCTCCCTATGCCTATTCTTGTCCAATTAGGTCATTTTGTGTCATTGGATAAACATTTAGGTCATTTTCGTCCTCCGTAGAGTTATTCTTTTCCAATTAGGGTTTTCAACCAATCTTGTGCATCCAATAAGTTCATTTGTGTCTTTGGATGAACAATTAGTAGGTCATTTTCGTCCTCCCTAGGCTTATTCTTGTCCAATTAGGGTTTCTAACTAATCTTGTGCATCCAATAGGTGTGTTTGTGTCATTGGATCAACAATTAGGTCATTTTCGGTCTCCCTAGGCTTATTCTTGTCCAATTAGGGTATTTAACCAATCTTGTGCATCCAATAGGTGTGTTTGTGTCATTGGATGAACATTTAGGTCATTTTCGTCATCCCTTGGCTTATTTTTGGCCAATTAGGGTTTCTAACCAATCTCGTGCATCCAATAGGTGTGTTTGAGTCATTAGATGAACATTTTCTTTATTTTCGTCCTCCATCGGCTTATTCTTGTCCAATTAGGGTTTTCAACCAATCTTGTGCATCGAATAAGTTCATTTGTGTCTTAGGATGAACAATTAGGTCATTTTTGTCCTCCAAAGGCTTATTCTTGTCCAATTAGGGTTTCTAACTAATCTTGTGCATCCAATAGGTGTGTTTGTGTCATTGGATGAACAATTAGGTCATTTTCGGTCTCTCTAGGCTTATTCATGTCCAATTAGGGTTTTTAACCAATCTTGTGCATCCAATAGGTGTGTTTGTGTCATTTGATGAACATTTAGGTCATTTTCTTCATCCATTGGCTTATTCTTGGCCAATTAGGGTTTCTAACCAATCTTGTGCATCCAATAGGTGTGTTAGAGTCATTTGATGAACATTTTGGTCATTTTCGACCTCCCTAGGCTTATTCTTGTCCAATTAGGGTTTCTAACCAATCTTGTGCATCCAATAGGTGTGTTTGGGTCATTGGATAAACAATTAGGTCATTTTCATTCTCCCTAGGCTTATTCTTGTCAAATTAGGGTTTCTAAATAATCTTGCGCATCCAATAGGTGTGTTTGTGTCATTGGATGAACATTTAGGTCATTTTCGTCCTCCCTAGGGTTATTCTTGTCCAATTAGGGTTTTCAACCAATCTTGTGCGTTGAATAAGTTCATTTGTGTCATTGGATGAATAATTAGGTCATTTTCGTCCTCCCTAGGCTTATTCCTGTCCAATTAAGGTTTCTAACCAATCTTGTGCATCCAATTGGTGTGTTTGTGTCATTGGATGAACAATTAGGTCATTTTCGTCCTCCCTAGGCTTATTATTGTCCAATTAGGCTTTCTAACCAATCTTGTGCATTCAATTGGTGTGTTTGTGTCATTGGATGAACATTTAGGTCATTTACGACTTTCCTAGGCTTGTTCTTGTCCAATTAGTGTTTTTAACCAATCTTGTGCATCCAATGGGTGTGTTTGTGTCATCGAATGAACAATTAGGTCATTTTCGGTCTCCCTAGGCTTATTCTTGTCCAATTAGGGTTTTTAACGAATCTTGTGCATCAAATAGGTGTGTTTGTGTCATTGGATGAACATTTAGGTCATTTTCGTCCTCCCTAGGCTTATTCTTGTCCAATTAGGGTTTTCAAACAATCTTGTGCATCCAATAGGTGTGTTTGTGTCATTGGATGAACAATTAGGTCATTTTCGGTCTCCCTAGGCTTATTCTCGTCCAATTAGGGTATTTAACCACTCTTGTGCATCCAATTGGTGTGTTTGTGTCATTGGATGAACATTTAGGTCATTTACGACCTCCCAATGCTTATTCTTGTCCAATTAGGGTTTCTAACCAATCTTATGCATCCAATTGGTGAGTTTGTGTCATTGGATGAACATTTAGGTCATTTTCGTCATCCCTTGGCTTATTTTTGGCCAATTAGGGTTTCTAACCAATCTCGTGCATCCAATAGGTGTGTTTGAGTCATTGGATGAACATTTTCTTTATTTTCGTCCTCCATCGGCTTATTCTTGTCCAATTAGGGTTTTCAACCAATCTTGTGCGTTGAATAAGTTCATTTGTGTCATTGGATGAACAATTAGGTCATTTTCGTCCTCCCTAGGCCTATTCCTGTCCAATTCAGGTTTCTAACCAATCTTGTGCATCCAATTGGTGTGTTTGTGTCATTGGATGAACA
>JBBPBS010000421.1:207177-226771 GCA_037974835.1 Cicer judaicum
TCTTGTGCATCCAATTGGTGTGTTTGTGTCATTGGATGAACATTTAGGTCATTTACGACCTCCCAATGCTTATTCTTGTCCAATTAGGGTTTCTAACCAATCTTATGCATCCAATTGGTGAGTTTGTGTCATTGGATGAACATTTAGGTCATTTTCGTCATCCCTTGGCTTATTTTTGGCCAATTAGGGTTTCTAACCAATCTCGTGCATCCAATAGGTGTGTTTGAGTCATTGGATGAACATTTTCTTTATTTTCGTCCTCCATCGGCTTATTCTTGTCCAATTAGGGTTTTCAACCAATCTTGTGCGTTGAATAAGTTCATTTGTGTCATTGGATGAACAATTAGGTCATTTTCGTCCTCCCTAGGCCTATTCCTGTCCAATTCAGGTTTCTAACCAATCTTGTGCATCCAATTGGTGTGTTTGTGTCATTGGATGAACAATTATGTCATTTTCGTCCTCCCTAGGCTTATTCTTGTCCAATTAGGCTTTCTAACCTATCTTGTGCATCCAATTGGTGTGTTTGTGTCATTGGATGAACATTTTGGTCATTTACGACTTTCCTAGGCTTGTTCTTGTCCAATTAGTGTTTTTAACCAATCTTGTGCATCCAATGGGTGTGTTTGTGTCATCGGATGAACAATTAGGTCATTTTCGGTCTCCCTATGCTTATTCTTGTCCAATTAGGGTTTTTAACCAATCTTGTGCATCCAATAGGTGTGTTCGTGTCATTGGATGGACATTTAGGTCATTTTCGTCATCCCTTGGCTTATTCTTGGCCAATTAGGGTTTCTAACCAATCTTGTGCATCCAATAGGTGTGTTAGAGTCATTGGAGGAACATTTTGGTCATTTTCGACCTCTCTAGGCTTATTCTTGTTCAATTAGCATTTCTAACCAATCTTGTGCATCCAATAGGTGTGTTTGGGTCATTGGATAAACAATTAGGTCATTTTCGTCCTCCCTAGGCTTATTCTTGTCAAATTAGGGTTTCTATATAATGTTGTGCGTCCAATAGGTGTGTTTGTGTCATTGGATGAACAATTAGGTCATTTTCGTCCTCCCTAGGTTTATTCTTGTCCAATTAGGCTTTCTAACCAATTGGTGTGTTTGTGTCTTTGGATGAACATTTAGGTCATTTTCGTCCTCCCTAGGCTTATTCTTGTCGAATTAGGGTTTCTAACCAATCTTGTGCATCCAATAGGTGTGTTTGTGTCATTGGATGAACAATTAGGTCATTTTCGGTCTCCCTAGGTTTGTTCTTGTCCAATAAGAGGTTTTAACCTATCTTGTGCATCCAATTGGTGTGTTTGTGTCATTGGATGAACATTTAGGTCATTTACGACCTCCCTAGGCATATTCTTGTCCAATTACTGTTTCTAAACAATCTTGTGCATCCAATAGGTGTGTTTGTGTCATTGGATGAACAATTATGTCATTTTCGGTCTCCCTAGGCTTATTCTTGTCCAATTAGGGTTTTTAACCAATCTTGTGCATCCAATTGGTGTGTTTGTGTCATTGGATGAACATTTAGGTGATTTACGACCTCCCAATGCTTATTCTTGTCCAATTAGAGTTTTTAACGAATCCTGTGCATCCAATAGGTGTGTTTGTGTCATTGGATGAATAATTAGGTCATTTTCGTCCTCCCTAGGCTTATTCTTGTAAAATTAGGGTTTCTAACCAATCTTGTGGATCCAATAGGTGTTTTTGTGTCATTGGATAAACATTTAGGTCATTTTCGTCCTCCCTAGGGTTATTCTTTTCCAATTAGGGTTTTCAACCAATCTTGTGCATCGAATAAGTTCATTTCTGTCATTGGATGAACAATTAGGTCATTTTCGTCCTCCCTAGGCTTGTTCTTGTCCAATTAGGGTGACTAACCAATCTTGTGCATCCAATAGGTGTGTTTGTGTCATTGGATGAACAATTACGTCATTTTCAGTCTCCCTAGGCTTATTCTTGTCCAATTAGGGTTTCTAAATAATCTTGTGCATCCAATAGGTGTATTTGTGTCATTCGATGAACAATTAGGTCATTTTCATCCTCCCTAGGCTTATTCTTGTCCAATTAGGATTTCTAACTAATCTTGTGCATCCAATAGGTGTGTTTGTGTCATTGGATGAACAATTTGGTCATTTTCGGTCTCCCTAGGCTTATTCTTGTCCAATTAGGGTTTTTAACCAATCTTGTGCATCCAATAGGTGTGTTTGTGTCATTGGATGAACAATTAGGTCATTTTCGTCCTCCTTTTGCTTATTCTTGTCCAATTAGGGTTTCTAACCAATCTTGTGCATCCAATTGGTGTTTTGTTGTCATTAGATGAACATTTTGGTCATTTACGACTTCCCTAGGTTTATTCTTGTCCAATTAGGGTTTTTAACCAATCTTGTGCATCCTATAGGTGTGTTTGTGTCATTGGATGAACAATTTGGTCATTTTCGGTCTCCCTAGGCTTATTCTTGTCCAATTAGGGTTTTTAACCAATCTTGTGCATCCAATAGGTGTGATTGTGTCATTGGATGAACAATTAGGTCATTTTCGTCCTGCCTTGGTTTATTCTTGTCCAATTAGGGTTTCTAACCAATCTTGTGCATCCAATTGGTGTTTTGTTGTCATTGGATGAACAATTTGGTCATTTTCGGTCTCCCTAGGCTTATTCTTGTCCAATTAGGGTTTCTAAATAATCATGTGCATCAAATAGGTGTGTTTGTGTCATTCGATGAACAATTAGGTCATTTTCTTCCTCCCTAGGCTTATTCTTATCCAATTAGGATTTCTAACTAATCTTGTGCATCCAATAGGTGTGTTTGTGTCATTGGATGAACAATTTGGTCATTTTCGGTCTCCCTAGGCTTATTCTTATCCAATTAGGGTTTCTAAATAATCTTGTGAATCCAATAGGTGTGTTTGTGTCATTGGATGAACAATTAGGTCATTTTCGTCCTCCCTTTGCTTATTCTTGTCCAATTAGGGTTTCTAACCAATCTTGTGCATCCAATTGGTGTTTTGTTGTCATTAGATGAACATTTTGGTCATTTACGACTTCCCTAGGCTTATTCTTGTCTAATTAGGGTTTCTAACCAATCTTGTGCATCCTATAGGTGTGTTTGTGTCATTGGATGAACAATTTGGTCATTTTCGGTCTCCTTAGGCTTATTCTTGTCCAATTAGGGTTTCTAACCAATCTTGTGCATCCAATTGGTGTGTTTGTGTCATTGGATGAACAATTAGGTCATTTTCGTCCTCCCTAGGCTTATTCTTGTCCAATTAGGGTTTCTAACCAATCTTGTGCATCCAATAGGTGTGTTTGTGTCATTGGATGAACAATTAGGTCATTTTCGGTCTCCCTAAGCTTATTGTTGTCAAATTAGGGTTTTTAAAGAATCTTGTGCATCCAATAGGTGTTTTGTGTCGTTGGATGAACATTTAGGTCATTTTCGTCCTCCCTAGGCTTATTCTTGTCCAATTAGGGTTTTCAACCAATCTTGTGCATCGAATAAGTTCGTTTGTGTCTTTGGATGAACAATTAGGTCATTTTCGTCCACCCTAGGCTTATTCTTGTCCAATTAGGGTTTCTAAGTAATCTTGTGCATCCAATAGGTGCGTTTGTGTCATTGGATGAACAAGTAGGTCATTTTCGGTCTCCCTAGGATTATTCTTGTCCAATTAGGGTATTTAACCAATCTTGTGCATCCAATAGGTGTGTTTGAGTCATTGGATGAACATTTTCTTTATTTTCGTCCTCCAACGGCTTATTCTTGTCCAATTAGGGTTTTCAACCAATCTTGTGCATCGAATAAGTTCATTTGTGTCTTTGGATGAACAATTAGGTCATTTTCGTCCTCCCAAGGCTTATTCTTGTCCAATTAGTGTTTCAAACTAATCTTGTGCATCCAAAAGGTGTGTTTGTGTCATTGGATGAACAATTAGGTCATTTTCGGTCTCCCTACGCTTATTCTTGTCCAATTAGGGTTTTTAACCAATCTTGTGCATCCAATAGGTGTGTTTGTGTCATTGGATGAACATTTAGGTCATTTTCGTCATCCCTTGGCTTATTCTTGGCCAATTAGGGTTTCTAACCAATCTTGTGCATCCAATAGGTGTGTTTGTGTCATTGGATGAACATTTTGGTCATTTTCGACCTCTCTAGGCTTATTCTTGTCCAATTAGGGTTTCTAACCAATCTTGTGCATCCAATTGGTGTTTTGTTGTCATTAGATGAACATTTTGGTCATTTACGATTTCCCTAGGTTTATTCTTGTCCAATTAGGGTTTTTAACCAATCGTGTGCATCCTATAGGTGTGTTTGTGTCATTGGATGAACAATTTGGTCATTTTCGGTCTCCCTAGGCTTATTCTTGTCCAATTAGGGTTTTTAACCAATCTTGTGCATCCAATAGGTGTGATTGTGTCATTGGATGAACAATTAGGTCATTTTCGTCCTGCCTTGGCTTATTCTTGTCCAATTAGGGTTTCTAACCAATCTTGTGCATCCAATTGGTGTTTTGTTGTCATTGGATGAACAATTTGGTCATTTTCGGTCTCCCTAGGCTTATTCTTGTCCAATTAGGGTTTCTAAATAATCATGTGCATCAAATAGGTGTGTTTGTGTCATTCGATGAACAATTAGGTCATTTTCTTCCTCCCTAGGCTTATTCTTATCCAATTAGGATTTCTAACTAATCTTGTGCATCCAATAGGTGTGTTTGTGTCATTGGATGAACAATTTGGTCATTTTCGGTCTCCCTAGGCTTATTCTTATCCAATTAGGGTTTCTAAATAATCTTGTGAATCCAATAGGTGTGTTTGTGTCATTGGATGAACAATTAGGTCATTTTCGTCCTCCCTTTGCTTATTCTTGTCCAATTAGGGTTTCTAACCAATCTTGTGCATCCAATTGGTGTTTTGTTGTCATTAGATGAACATTTTGGTCATTTACGACTTCCCTAGGCTTATTCTTGTCTAATTAGGGTTTCTAACCAATCTTGTGCATCCTATAGGTGTGTTTGTGTCATTGGATGAACAATTTGGTCATTTTCGGTCTCCCTAGGCTTATTCTTGTCCAATTAGGGTTTCTAACCAATCTTGTGCATCCAATTGGTGTGTTTGTGTCATTGGATGAACAATTAGGTCATTTTCGTCCTCCCTAGGCTTATTCTTGTCCAATTAGGGTTTCTAACCAATCTTGTGCATCCAATAGGTGTGTTTGTGTCATTGGATGAACAATTAGGTCATTTTCGGTCTCCCTAAGCTTATTGTTGTCAAATTAGGGTTTTTAAAGAATCTTGTGCATCCAATAGGTGTTTTGTGTCGTTGGATGAACATTTAGGTCATTTTCGTCCTCCCTAGGCTTATTCTTGTCCAATTAGGGTTTTCAACCAATCTTGTGCATCGAATAAGTTCGTTTGTGTCTTTGGATGAACAATTAGGTCATTTTCGTCCACCCTAGGCTTATTCTTGTCCAATTAGGGTTTCTAAGTAATCTTGTGCATCCAATAGGTGCGTTTGTGTCATTGGATGAACAAGTAGGTCATTTTCGGTCTCCCTAGGCTTATTCTTGTCCAATTAGGGTATTTAACCAATCTTGTGCGTCCAATAGGTGTGTTTGAGTCATTGGATGAACATTTTCTTTATTTTCGTCCTCCAACGGCTTATTCTTGTCCAATTAGGGTTTTCAACCAATCTTGTGCATCGAATAAGTTCATTTGTGTCTTTGGATGAACAATTAGGTCATTTTCGTCCTCCCAAGGCTTATTCTTGTCCAATTAGTGTTTCTAACTAATCTTGTGCATCCAAAAGGTGTGTTTGTGCATTGGATGAACAATTAGGTCATTTTCGGTCTCCCTACGCTTATTCTTGTCCAATTAGGGTTTTTAACCAATCTTGTGCATCCAATAGGTGTGTTTGTGTCATTGGATGAACATTTAGGTTAATTTCGTCATCCCTTGGCTTATTCTTGGCCAATTAGGGTTTCTAACCAATCTTGTGCATCCAATAGGTGTGTTTGTGTCATTGGATGAACATTTTGGTCATTTTCGACCTCTCTAGGCTTATTCTTGTCCAATTAGGGTTTCTAACCAATCTTGTGCATCCAATAGGTGTGTTTGTGTCATTGGATGAACAATTTGGTCATTTTCGGTCTCCCTAGGGTTATTCTTGTCCAATTAGGGTTTTTAACCAATCTTGTGCATCCAATAGGTGTGTTTGTGTCATTGGATGAACAATTAGGTCATTTTTGTCCTCCCTAGGGTTATTCTTGTCCAATTAGGCTTTCTAACCAATCTTGTGCATCCAATTGGTGTGTTTGTGTCTTTGGATGAACATTTAGGTCATTTACGACTTCCCTAGGCTTGTTCTTGTCTAATTAGGGTTTTTAACCAATCTTGTACATCCAATGGGAGTGTTTGTGTCATCGGATGAACAATTAGGTAATTTTCGGTCTCCCTATGCTTATTTTTGTCCAATTAGGGTTTCTAACCATTCTTGTGCATCCAATAGGTGTGTTTGTGTCATTGGATGAACAATTAGGTCATTTTCGGTCTCCCTAGGTTTGTTCTTGTCCAATTAGGGTTTTTAACCAATCTTGTGCATGCAATTGGTGTGTTTGTATCATTGGATGAACATTTAGGTCATTTACGACCTCCCTAGGCATATTCTTGTCCAATTACTGTTTCTAAACTATCTTGTGCATCCAATAGGTGTATTTGTGTCATTGGATGAACAATTATGTCATTTTCGGTCTCCCTAGGCTTATTCTTGTCCAATTAGGGTTTTTAACCAATCTTGTGCATCCAATTGGTGTGTTTGTGTCATTGGATGAACATTTAGGTCATTTACGACCTCCTAATGCTTATTCCTGTCCAATTAGGGTTTCTAACCAATCTTATGCATCTAATTGGTGAGTTTGTTTCATTGGATGAACATTTAGGTCATTTACGACCTCCCTAGGCTTATTCTTGTCCAATTAGAGTTTTTAACGAATCATGTGCATCCAATAGGTGTGTTTGTGTCATTGGATGAACAATTAGGTCATTTTCGTCCTCCCTAGGCTTTTTCTTGTAAAATTAGGGTTTCTAACCAATCTTGTGCATCCAATAGGTGTTTTTGTGTCATTGGATAAACATTTAGGTCATTTTTGTCCTCCGTAGAGTTATTCTTTTCCAATTAGGGTTTTCAACCATCTTGTGCATCGAATAAGTTCATTTGTGTCATTGGATGAACAATTAGGTCATTTTCGTCCTCCCTAAAATTATTCTTGTCCAATTAGGGTTTCTAACCAATCTTGTGCATCCAATAGGTGTGTTTGTGTCATTGGATGAACAATTAGGTCATTTTCGGTCTCCCTAGGCTTATTCTTATCCAATTAGGGTTTCTAAATAATCTTGTGAATCCAATAGGTGTGTTTGTGTCATTGGATGAACATTTAGGTCATTTTCGTCCTCCCTAGGCTTATTATTGTCCAATTAGGGTTTTCAACCAATCTTGTGCATCGAATAAGTTCGTTTGTGTCTTTGGATGAACAATTAGGTCATTTTCGTCCTCCCTAGGATTATTCTTGTCCAATTAGGGTTTCTAACTAATCTTGTGCATTCAATAGGTATGTTTGTGTCATTGGATGAACAAGTAGGTCATTTTCGGTCTCCCTAGGCTTATTCTTGTCCAATTAGGGTATTTAACCAATCTTGTGCATCCAATAGGTGTGTTTGAACATTTAGGTCATTTTCGTCCTCCCTAAACTTATTCTTGTCCAATTAGGGTTTTCAATCAATCTTGTGCATCGAATAAGTTCATTTGTGTCTTTGGATGAAGAATTAGGTCATTTTCGTCCTCCGTGGGCTTACTTTTGTCCAATTATGGTTTCTAACTAATCTTGTGCATCCAATAGGTGTGTTTGTGTCATTGGATGAACAATTAGATCATTTTCGGTCTCCCTAGGCTTATTCTTGTCCAATTAGGGTTTTTAACCAATCTTGTGCATCCAATTGGTGTGTTTGTGTCATTGGATGAACATTTAGGTCATTTTGGTTATCCCTTGGCTTATTCTTGGCCAATTAGGGTTTCTAACCAATCTTGTGCATCCAATAGGTGTCTTTGTGTCATTGGATGAACATTTTCGTCAATTTCGACCTCCCTATGCTTATTCTTGTCCAATTATAGTTTTTAACGAATCCTGTGCATCCAATAGGTGTGTTTGTGTCATTGGATGAACAATTAGGTCATTTTCGTCCTCCCTAGGCTTATTCTTGTAAAATTAGGGTTTCTAACCAATCTTGTGCATCCAATAGGTCTTTTTGTGTCATTGGATGAGCATTTATGTCATTTTCCTCATCCCTTGGCTTATTCTTGGCCAATTAGGGTTTCTAACCAATCTTCTGTCTCCAATAGGTGTGTTTGTGTCATTGGATGAACATTTTCGTCATTTTCGACCTCCCTAGGCTTATTCGTGTCCAATTAGGGTTTCTAACCAATCTTGTGCATCCAATAGGTGTGTTTGTGTTATTGGATGAACAATTTGGTCATTTTCGTCCTCCCTAGGCTTATTCTTGTCCAATTAGGGTTTCTAAATAATCTTGTGCATCCAATAGGTGTGTTTGTGTCATTGGATGAACATTTAGATCATTTTCGTCCTCCCTAGGCTTATTCTTGTCCAATTAGGGTTTTCAACCAATCTTGTGCATCCAATAAGTTCATTTGTGTCTTTGGATGAACAATTAGTAGGTTATTTTCGTCCTCCCTAGGCTTATTCTTGTCCAATTAGGGTTTCTAACTAATCTTGTGCATCCAATAGGTGTGTTTGTGTCATTGGATGAACAATTAGGTCATTTTCGGTCTCCCTAGGCTTATTCTTGTCCAATTAGGGTTTCTAACCAATCTTGCGCATCCAATTGGTGTGTTTGTGTCATTGGATGAACATTTAGGTCATTTACGACCTCCCAATGCTTATTCTTGTCCAATTAGAGTTTTTAACGAATCCTGTGCATCCAATAGGTGTGTTTGTGTCATTGGATGAATAATTAGGTCATTTTCGTCCTCCCTAGGCTTATTCTTGTAAAATTAGGGTTTCTAACCAATCTTGTGCATCCAATAGGTGTTTTTGTGTCATTGGATAAACATTTAGGTCATTTTCGTCCTCCCTAGAGTTATTCTTTTCCAATTAGGGTTTTCAACCAATCTTGGGCATCGAATAAGTTCATTTGTGTCATTGGATGAACAATTAGGTCATTTTCGTCCTCCCTAGGCTTATTCTTGTCCAATTAGGGTTTCTAACCAATCTTGTGCATCCAATAGGTGTGTTTGTGTCATTGGATGAACAATTAGGTCATTTTCGGTCTCCCAAGGCTTATTCTTGTCCAATTAGGGTTTCTAAATAATCTCGTGCATCCAATAGGTGTGTTTGTGTTATTGGATGAACATTTAGGTCATTTTCGTCCTCCCTAGGCTTATTCTTGTCCAATTAGGGTTTCTAACTAATCTTGTGCATCCAATAGGTGTGTTTGTGTCATTGGATGAACAATTAGGTCATTTTCGGTCTCCCTAGGCTTATTCTTGTCCAATTAGGGTATTTAACCAATCTTGTGCATCCAATTGGGGTCTTTGTGTCATTGGATGAACATTTAGGTCATTTTCGTCATTCAATGGCTTATTTTTGGCCAATTAGGGTTTCTAACCAATCTTGTGCATCCAATAGGTGTGTTTGTGTCATTGGATGAACATTTTGGTCATTTTCGACCTCTCTAGGCTTATTCTTGTCCAATTAGGGTTTTTAACCAATCTTGTGCATCCAATAGGTCATTTTCGTCCTCCCTAGGGTTATTCTTGTCCAATTAGGCTTTCTGATATGAACCTAATAGTCATAGTTCACTTAAAAGGATCGTTCTAGGTCGGAAACTTACAAATTTGAGTGAAAATCCCGTACACCTGCAGAATGCGATAAACGGCGCTTTAAAACTCCGATTCGGCCGATTCCAAAACGAGGTGAAAGATGACGTTCTGAAACTCAAGTTAGGCTTTTGAATCACCGAAAATCAGTATATAAAACTCGAGATATGAACGCAGGCTACTATCACGAAAATTGGAAGAATTGGAGTCTTAGGGTTTGATGTAAAGGAAACTCAATATTATTATTCAGCAAAGAAACCAAGAACAAAATTGTGCTACAATCTAACGATTGATAAACCAATAAGAACGCCACAAGGGTTAACAACCTTGATAAGTTCTAAATGAATTCTTTCAAGAACTCTAGAGTTCAAAGCCTCACAAAAACAATATTCAAAGTCTCCCTTCCATGAGGTTACAAATGCTTATTTATACTAAGTCTATCTCTAAACCTAAATGGGTCATAAGTGACACCATTCTCTAGGCCCATATGGGTCTTACATCTTTTATTTATTTTTAACATAAACTTAATGTAAGGAAGTAAAGTATCTTCACTTACACATAACTAAAACTAAATCAATAATAAAACTATTACAATTCCAAATCATAGAAAACTAAGAATTAATACAAACCAAATTAAAATAAATAAAGTGTATCCTAATTTATTAAAATATGAATCATCATCACGCTCTTGAGATCCTTATCATTCTCCCTTTCTTGAAGAAATTCGACCACAAATTTAAGCTCCATTAAATCGTTCTTGAAGAAATAATCTAAACAAACCACAAGCTTATCATATCCACCAGGGTCAAATGGGAAATTGGAAAAGTCACCAAATGTGATAAGTCGTTGAAACGCATTTCCATCTTTAACAATTAACATCTTATCACATTTATAGTAAAGGTAAGAAATTCTAATGATGGAGATAAAGTTATACCTTTTGAAGTTGGTATTTAAGACCAAATTTACCTTCTTGGGATTGAAATTTTTGGCAAACAATATGTTACTTTGTATTTGCAAAGGCTTCAAAGTAAGTTGAGTTACACGGACAATCTCTTCATCATAAAACAATGGTGACTCAATAATTTCCTTGTAAGCATCCTTTTGAGGAACCTTTGAATAATCACCTTCAAGCACTAACATTGCTTCGTTCACCTCACTCTCTTGTTTGAAGAGACTTTTAATTTTGCCATCATCTTTCACTTTGCTTTCAATGTCAATACATGGATGACATTCCTCCTTTGGAGACACTTCTTCAAGCACTTGCAATAGAGAATTATCACAATTAGACAAATAGTTGACGTCAATTTTTTGCCCTTTGTCCTTCAAATGTTTCTCCTCTTCTTCTTTCTTTTCTTTGATTTTATCTATCTCTCTCAAGGCAAGCTTCTCTACTTTTCTAGCTTGTTTTGCATATCCATTTTCATACAAATATTTCACATACTCTGGATCCAATACAAAATCTCGAATATATTGATGATATGACATACTTAGGAATTTTGTCAAACAGGTAGTGTGCAATACTTTTAACAAAACATTTTTTTTTTGTATATTTTTTTTTTGTAAGTAGCAGCAACACACAAGTTAACAGAGAACTACAACTCAAACAAAAGCAACACAACTAGCAATTAAGGTTTCACAACAAAAAAAAAAAATTACATAAATAGAATTTTACCCAATTCCACACCTAGAGACAAGCTCTGATACCACATGATATGAACCTAATAGTCATAGTTCACTTAAAAGGATCGTTTTAGGTCGGAAACTTACAAATTTGAGTGAAAATCCCGAACACCTGTAGAATGCGATAAACGGCGCTGTAAAACTCCGATTCGGCCGATTCCAAAACGAGGTGAAAGATGACGTTCTGAAACTCAAGTTAGGCTTTTGAATCACCGAAAATCAGTATATAAAACTCGAGATATGAACGCAGGCTACTGATCACAAAAATTGGAAGAATTGGAGTCTTAGGGTTTGATGTAAAGGAAACTCAATATTATTATTCAGCAAAGAAACCAAGAACAAAATGGTGCCACAATCTAACGATTGATAAACCAATAAGAACGCCACAAGGGTTAACAACCTTGATAAGTTCTAAATGAATTCTTTCAAAAAATCTAGAGTTCAAAGCCTCACAAAAACAATATTCAAAGTCTCCCTTCCATGAGGTTACAAATGCTTATTTATACTAAGTCTATCTCTAAACCTAAATGGGTCATAAGTGACACCATTCTCTAGGCCCACATGGGTCTTACATCTTTTATTTATTTTTAACATAAACTTAATGTAAGGAAGTAAAGTATCTTCACTTACACATAACTAAAACTAAATCAATAATAAAACTATTACAATTCCAAATCATAGAAAACTAAGAATTAATACAAACCAAATTAAAATAAATAAAGTGTATCCTAATTTATTAAAATATGAATCATCATCAAGTTCTTGAGATCCTTATCACATTCTAACCAATCTTGTGCATCCAATTGGTGTGTTTGTGTCTTTGGATGAACATTTAGGTCATTTACGACTTCCCAAGGCTTGTTCTTGTCCAATTAGGGTTTTTCACCAATCTTGTGCATCCAATGGGTGTGTTTGTCATCGGATGAACAATTAGGTAATTTTCGGTCTCCCTATGCTTATTCTTGTCCAATTAGGGTTTTTAACCAATCTTGTGCATCCAATAGGTGTCTTTGTGTCATTGGATGAACATTTAGGTCATTTTCGTCCTCCCTAGGCTTATTCTTGTCCAATTAGGGTTTCTAACCAATCTTGTACATCCAATAGGTGTGTTTGTGTCATTGGATAAACAATTAGGTCATTTTCCGTCTCCCTAAGTTTGTTCTTGTCCAATTAGGGTTTTTAACCAATCTTGTGCATCCAATAGGTGTGTTTGTGTCATTGGATGAACAATTAGGTCATTTTCGTCCTCCGTTGGCTTATTCTTGTCCAATTAGGGTTTCTAACCAATCTTGTGCATCCAATTGGTGTTTTGTTGTCATTGGATGAACATTTTGGTCCTTTACGACTTCCCTAGGCTTATTCTTGTCCAATTAGGGTTTCTAACCAATGTTGTGCATCCAATAGGTGTGTTTGTGTCATTGGACGAACATTTTCGTCCTCCCTAGGCTTATTCTTGTCCAATTAGGGTTTCTAACCAATCTTGTGCATCCAATAGGTGTGTTTGTGTCATTGGATAAACAATTAGGTCATTTTCGGTCTCCCTAGGGTTAATCTTGTCAAATTAGGGTTTTTAACGAATCTTGTGCAATCAATAGGTGTGTTTCAGCATTTAAGTCATTTTCGTCCTCCCTAGGCTTATTCTTGTCCAATTAGGGTTTTCAACCAATCTTGTGCATCGAATAAGTTCATTTGTTTCTTTGGATGAACAATTAGGTCATTTTCGTCCTCCGTGGGCTTACTTTTGTCCAATTATGGTTTCTAACTAATCTTGTGCATCCAATGGGTGTGTTTGTGTCATTGGATGAACAATTAGATCATTTTCGGTCTCCCTAGGCTTATTCTTGTCAAATTAGGGTTTTTAACCAATCTTGTGCATCCAATAGGTGTGTTTGTGTCATTGGCTGAACATTTAGGTCCTTTTGGTCATCCCTTGGCTTATTCTTGGCCAATTTGGGTTTCTAACCAATCTTGTGCATCCAATAGGTATGTTTGTGTCATTGGATGAACATTTTTGTCAATTTCGACCTCCCTATGCTGATTCTTGTCCAATTATAGTTTTTAACGAATCATGTGCATCCAATAGGTGTGTTTGTGTCATTGGATGAACAATTAGGTCATTTTCGTCCTCCCTAGGCTTAATCTTGTAAAATTAGGGTTTCTAACCAATCTTGTGCATCCAATAGGTGTTTTTGTGTTATTGGATGAACATTTAGTTCATTTTCGTCCTCCCTCGAGTCATTCTTTTCCAATTAGGGTTTTCAACCAATCTTGTGCATCGAATAAGTTCATTTGTGTCATTAGATGAACAATTAGGTCATTTTCGTCCTCCCTAGGCTTATTCTTGTCCAATTAGGGTTTCTAACCAATCTTGTGCATCCAATTGGTGTTTTGTTGTCATTGGATGAACATTTTGGTCCTTTACGACTTCCCTAGGCTTATTCTTGTCCAATTAGGGTTTCTAACCAATGTTGTGCATCCAATAGGTGTGTTTGTGTCATTGGACGAACATTTTCGTCCTCCCTAGGCTTATTCTTGTCCAATTAGGGTTTCTAACCAATCTTGTGCATCCAATAGGTGTGTTTGTGTCATTGGATAAACAATTAGGTCATTTTCGGTCTCCCTAGGGTTAATCTTGTCAAATTAGGGTTTTTAACGAATCTTGTGCAATCAATAGGTGTGTTTCAACATTTAAGTCATTTTCGTCCTCCCTAGGCTTATTCTTGTCCAATTAGGGTTTTCAACCAATCTTGTGCATCGAATAAGTTCATTTGTTTCTTTGGATGAACAATTAGGTCATTTTCGTCCTCCGTGGGCTTACTTTTGTCCAATTATGGTTTCTAACTAATCTTGTGCATCCAATGGGTGTGTTTGTGTCATTGGATGAACAATTAGATCATTTTCGGTCTCCCTAGGCTTATTCTTGTCAAATTAGGGTTTTTAACCAATCTTGTGCATCCAATAGGTGTGTTTGTGTCATTGGCTGAACATTTAGGTCCTTTTGGTCATCCCTTGGCTTATTCTTGGCCAATTTGGGTTTCTAACCAATCTTGTGCATCCAATAGGTATGTTTGTGTCATTGGATGAACATTTTTGTCAATTTCGACCTCCCTATGCTGATTCTTGTCCAATTATAGTTTTTAACGAATCATGTGCATCCAATAGGTGTGTTTGTGTCATTGGATGAACAATTAGGTCATTTTCGTCCTCCCTAGGCTTAATCTTGTAAAATTAGGGTTTCTAACCAATCTTGTGCATCCAATAGGTGTTTTTGTGTTATTGGATGAACATTTAGTTCATTTTCGTCCTCCCTCGAGTCATTCTTTTCCAATTAGGGTTTTCAACCAATCTTGTGCATCGAATAAGTTCATTTGTGTCATTAGATGAACAATTAGGTCATTTTCGTCCTCCCTAGGCTTATTCTTGTCCAATTAGGGTTTCTAACCAATCTTGTGCGTCCAATAGGTGTGTTTGTGTCATTGGATGAACAATTAGGTAATTTTCGGTCTCCCTAGGCTTATTCTTGTCCAATTAGGGTTTTTAACCAATGTTGTGCATCCAATAGGTGTGTTTGTGTCATTGGACGAACATTTTCGTCCTCCCTAGGCTTATTCTTGTCCAATTAGGGTTTCTAACCAATCTTGTGCATCCAATAGGTGTGTTTGTGTCATTGGATAAACAATTAGGTCATTTTCGGTCTCCCTAGGGTTAATCTTGTCAAATTAGGGTTTTTAACGAATCTTGTGTAATCCATAGGTGTGTTTCAACATTTAAGTCATTTTCGTCCTCCCTAGGCTTATTCTTGTCCAATTAGGGTTTTCAACCCATCTTGTGCATCAAATAAGTTCATTTGTGTCTTTGGATGAACAATTAGGTCATTTTCGTCCTCCGTGGGCTTACTTTTGTCCAATTATGGTTTCTAACTAATCTTGTGCATCCAATGGGTGTGTTTGTGTCATTGGATGAACAATTAGATCATTTTCGGTCTCCCTAGGCTTATTCTTGTCAAATTAGGGTTTTTAACCAATCTTGTGCATCCAATAGGTGTGTTTGTGTCATTGGCTGAACATTTAGGTCCTTTTGGTCATCCCTTGGCTTATTCTTGGCCAATTTGGGTTTCTAACCAATCTTGTGCATCCAATAGGTATGTTTGTGTCATTGGATGAACATTTTTGTCAATTTCGACCTCCCTATGCTGATTCTTGTCCAATTATAGTTTTTAACGAATCATGTGCATCCAATAGGTGTGTTTGTGTCATTGGATGAACAATTAGGTCATTTTCGTCCTCCCTAGGCTTAATCTTGTAAAATTAGGGTTTCTAACCAATCTTGTGCATCCAATAGGTGTTTTTGTGTTATTGGATGAACATTTAGTTCATTTTCGTCCTCCCTCGAGTCATTCTTTTCCAATTAGGGTTTTCAACCAATCTTGTGCATCGAATAAGTTCATTTGTGTCATTAGATGAACAATTAGGTCATTTTCGTCCTCCCTAGGCTTATTCTTGTCCAATTAGGGTTTCTAACCAATCTTGTGCGTCCAATAGGTGTGTTTGTGTCATTGGATGAACAATTAGGTAATTTTCGGTCTCCCTAGGCTTATTCTTGTCCAATTAGGGTTTTTAACCAATGTTGTGCATCCAATAGGTGTGTTTGTGTCATTGGACGAACATTTTCGTCCTCCCTAGGCTTATTCTTGTCCAATTAGGGTTTCTAACCAATCTTGTGCATCCAATAGGTGTGTTTGTGTCATTGGATAAACAATTAGGTCATTTTCGGTCTCCCTAGGGTTAATCTTGTCAAATTAGGGTTTTTAACGAATCTTGTGCAATCAATAGATGTGTTTCAACATTTAAGTCATTTTCGTCCTCCCTAGGCTTATTCTTGTCCAATTAGGGTTTTCAACCAATCTTGTGCATCGAATAAGTTCATTTGTGTCTTTGGATGAACAATTAGGTCATTTTCGTCCTCCGTGGGCTTACTTTTGTCCAATTATGGTTTCTAACTAATCTTGTGCATCCAATGGGTGTGTTTGTGTCATTGGATGAACAATTAGATCATTTTCGGTCTCCCTAGGCTTATTCTTGTCAAATTAGGGTTTTTAACCAATCTTGTGCATCCAATAGGTGTGTTTGTGTCATTGGCTGAACATTTAGGTCCTTTTGGTCATCCCTTGGCTTATTCTTGGCCAATTTGGGTTTCTAACCAATCTTGTGCATCCAATAGGTATGTTTGTGTCATTGGATGAACATTTTTGTCAATTTCGACCTCCCTATGCTGATTCTTGTCCAATTATAGTTTTTAACGAATCATGTGCATCCAATAGGTGTGTTTGTGTCATTGGATGAACAATTAGGTCATTTTCGTCCTCCCTAGGCTTAATCTTGTAAAATTAGGGTTTCTAACCAATCTTGTGCATCCAATAGGTGTTTTTGTGTTATTGGATGAACATTTAGTTCATTTTCGTCCTCCCTCGAGTCATTCTTTTCCAATTAGGGTTTTCAACCAATCTTGTGCATCGAATAAGTTCATTTGTGTCATTAGATGAACAATTAGGTCATTTTCGTCCTCCCTAGGCTTATTCTTGTCCAATTAGGGTTTCTAACCAATCTTGTGCGTCCAATAGGTGTGTTTGTGTCATTGGATGAACAATTAGGTAATTTTCGGTCTCCCTAGGCTTATTCTTGTCCAATTAGGGTTTTTAACCAATGTTGTGCATCCAATAGGTGTGTTTGTGTCATTGGACGAACATTTTCGTCCTCCCTAGGCTTATTCTTGTCCAATTAGGGTTTCTAACCAATCTTGTGCATCCAATAGGTGTGTTTGTGTCATTGGATAAACAATTAGGTCATTTTCGGTCTCCCTAGGGTTAATCTTGTCAAATTAGGGTTTTTAACGAATCTTGTGCAATCAATAGATGTGTTTCAACATTTAAGTCATTTTCGTCCTCCCTAGGCTTATTCTTGTCCAATTAGGGTTTTCAACCAATCTTGTGCATCGAATAAGTTCATTTGTGTCTTTGGATGAACAATTAGGTCATTTTCGTCCTCCGTGGGCTTACTTTTGTCCAATTATGGTTTCTAACTAATCTTGTGCATCCAATGGGTGTGTTTGTGTCATTGGATGAACAATTAGATCATTTTCGTTCTCCCTAGGCTTATTCTTGTCAACTTAGGGTTTTTAACCAATCTTGTGCATCCAATAGGTGTGTTTGTGTCATTGGCTGAACATTTAGGTCCTTTTGGTCATCCCTTGGCTTATTCTTGGCCAATTTGGGTTTCTAACCAATCTTGTGCATCCAATAGGTATGTTTGTGTCATTGGATGAACATTTTTGTCAATTTCGACCTCCCTATGCTGATTCTTGTCCAATTATAGTTTTTAACGAATCATGTGCATCCAATAGGTGTGTTTGTGTCATTGGTTGAACAATTAGGTCATTTTCGTCCTCCCTAGGCTTAATCTTGTAAAATTAGGGTTTCTAACCAATCTTGTGCATCCAATAGGTGTTTTTGTGTTATTGGATGAACATTTAGTTCATTTTCGTCCTCCCTCGAGTCATTCTTTTCCAATTAGGGTTTTCAACCAATCTTGTGCATCGAATAAGTTCATTTGTGTCATTAGATGAACAATTAGGTCATTTTCGTCCTCCCTAGGCTTATTCTTGTCCAATTAGGGTTTCTAACCAATCTTGTGCGTCCAATAGGTGTGTTTGTGTCATTGGATGAACAATTAGGTAATTTTCGGTCTCCCTAGGCTTATTCTTGTCCAATTAGGGTTTTTAACGAATCTTGTGCATCGAATAGGTGTGTTTGTGTCATTGGATGAACATTTAGGTCATTTTCGTCATCCCTTGGCTTATTTTTGGCCAATTAGGGTTTCTAACCAATCTTGTGTATCCAATAGGTGTGTTTGAGTCATTGGATGAACATTTTGGTCGTTTTCGACCTCCCTAGGCTTATTCTTGTCCAATTAGAGTTTTTAACGAATCCTGTGCATCCAATAGGTGTGTTTGTGTCATTGGATGAATAATTAGGTCATTTTCGTCCTCCCTAGGCTTATTCTTGTAAAATTAGGGTTTCTAACCAATCTTGTGCATCCAATAGGTGTGTTTGTGTCATTGGATGAACAATTAGGTCATTTTCGGTCTCCCTAGGCTTATTCTTGTCCAATTAGGGTTTCTAAATAATCTTGTGCATCCAATAGGTGTGTTTGTGTTATTGGATGAACATTTAGGTCATTTTCGTCCTCCCTAGGCTTATTCTTGTCCAATTAGGGTTTCTAACTAATCTTGTGCATCCAATAGGTGTGTTTGTATCATTGGATGAACAATTAGGTCATTTTCGGTCTCCCTGGGCTTATTCTTGTCCAATTAGGGTATTTAAACAATCTTGTGCATCCAATAGGTGTGTTTGTGTCATTGGATGAACATTTAGGTCATTTTCGTCATCCCTTCGCTTATTTTTGGCCAATTAGGGTTTCTAACCAATCTTGTGCATCCAATAGGTGTGTTTGAGTCATTGGATGAACATTTTCTTTACTTTCGTCCACCATCGGCATATTCTTGTCCAATTAGGGTTTTCATCCAATCTTGTGCATCGAATAAGTTCATTTGTGTCTTTGGATGAACAATTAGGTCATTTTCGTCCTCCCAAGGCTTATTCTTGTCCAATTAGGGTTTCTAACTAATCTTGTCCATCCAATAGGTGTGTTTGTGTCATTGGATGAACAATTAGGTCATTTTCAGTCTCCCTAGGCTTATTCATGTCCAATTAGGGTATTTAACCAATCTTGTGCATCCAATAGGTCTGTTTGTGTCATTGGATGAACAATTAGGTCATTTTCGTCCTCCCTATGCTTATTCTTGTCAAATTAGGGTTTCTAAATAATCTTGGGCATCCAATGGGTGTGTTTGTGTCATTGGATGAACATTTAGGTCATTTTCGTCCTCCCTAGGGTTATTCTTGTCCAATTAGGGTTTTCAACCAATCTTGTGCGTTGAATAAGTTCATTTGTCTCAATGGATGAACAATTAGGTCA